>CM046430.1:49717586-50317586 GCA_025506505.1 Flaveria sonorensis | reverse complement strand
AATATGCTTACAGTTATGATGCCCTTGCAACAATTTATTGTAGTGTTTGTGTGTAAATTACCACTTAGGATGATCTTTGATTGGGTACTAAATATGAATATTCAAATGTGGTGATGTTGATTGATGGTGTTTAGATTTTTGAATTTTTGTGTTCAAGCCTGTAGCTCAATATTCGACTTCAAGTCTTCAAACATTTAGAAAATGATTTACCTTTTGTATTTGTTATTTAAGGAACATTAGCAGGAGGATGAGGATGGATTTGAACATCCGATTGTTTCAAATAAGAAAAAGGTCACTGATTTTTTTTCTTCTTATCTTTCTTTGAAGTGTCAGGCTCATCTAAGCTAGCAACCTCAAGTTGTTTCTTTAGATATATCAGTCATCTCTTATCAACTTGAATAAACTGAAAAAGCATTATACATTATTTTAGTTTTCTGCTCTATCTTTTGCTAATATTTAGTGCCGATGTAATGTATCTTTTATGACTCTGATTTCTAACTTAAATTTATTTGATAGGTGAGCAGCATTATTTGTTGTATCTTCAATATCTTGCCTTGGGCATTTTGTTTATTTTTCTGGCTTTCTTCCATCTACTTATGGTTGGTACCAACCATCAGCTAATTTCATTTCTAGTTGTAAACATATTTCAGTTAATTTAAATTTATGTTATATTTGACTCTATTATTGTTTTTCAAAACTTATTGTTACATACTTCAAATACTTGATAGGTAGAGTAAAAGTACATATGCTTTTATTTATGCCAATTGCATTTCATATCACAATTTTTGATGATAACTAGGGGTGGCAAGTTGTGGGCTAGGAATCAAAATGAGTAGTTTTTAAGTAACAGTTAAATTTTAAATGGGTTGATCATGCCACATAAATGTCTTTGGGTTGAATTTTAAACATCCAGAATATTAACAAGCCGAAGGAAAAGTCTCATTATTGGTAAGAATCCTTTCATGAAAATTTAAACATCATAACATAAATGTATTTGGATTGAGTTTTTATATGTAGAAAAAGTCTAAATCTTTACAACTAAAGACCAAGAAATAGTAGTTGCTATAGAAGCATTATAAGACTGATGATGAAAGCTACATGTCAAAGTTGTTCCATAAACTCAAATGAAAGTTGTAACTGTGCCGATAACAACATTCAAATGAAAAGTTGTAACTGTGTCGATAACAACATTTACGATAAGGCATTAGTAAACTTGATGTAGTGGATCCTGCTGCTGCTTATGTTTAATTGACAAAATGGTGCTGAAACTCAAAACTAATGATGGTCCACCCCCACAAATATTACAAAGTACAACCAATTACAAAGATGCATGATTATTTCTCAGTCTTTTACATCTTGCAATTTTGGTGCATCAGATTTGTTTTACAATTTCAACTTTAATTCCTAATTATTTAACTAATTCAATATTTTTTTTCTTTCAACCCATGTGGTACACAGGTATGTACTCACTTTTATTATATGTATCCATCTATTCTCGATAACTATAAAGACAAAGAATTCTTTCCTGAAAGAGCAATACTCATAAAAAAAAATGAGGTCGTTTATGAAATTAATGATTATTTACTTTCAATATTCCCTGGTGATGAACAAGTATTTATTTCTCTCAATGCAATTGTATTTTTATAATTACCCATCAAAAGTAATTCTTTTTTACTTACGATAATTCAATTGTTCCATTGATTTCTTGTCGACGTGTTATTGTTTTAACCAACCATGTAATGCATGGGTACTAACCTAGTATATATATATTTTCATCTTTTTTAGTTATTCATATCCATTTTGGACTATTAAGTGTAAATCCCACAAAGTGGAGGACCAGTTGTGTGATTTTTAAATATATCCAGCTGACATGAATTATTGTTAGAAAAGTAAGGTTACTTTATTTTAAGATTTAATTACATAAATGGTTGTTGTAGTTTATCTAAAATAACAGGTTTATATACTAAGGGTTTTTTGTAACAATTTAGGGTATTGTGTTTTACTTTTTGTAATGAGTTAATGTATTAAGACTAACAGACGTTAGTTTTTCAGTTAAATTTAAATAAAATGACTAAAATACCTTTCGATGGACTATTTTTGTAATTTACATCTTTTTTTTATTCAGGGACCATTATTGGAATTAAATATAACTTAAATAAAAAACCAACCCCCCTTTACCCATCAGCCATCATTACCACTATCTACCCACCATCACCACCATCTACCCACCATCACCACCATCTATCCCCGTCAGTCACCATCGCCACTATCTATCCACCATCACCACCATTTATCACTATCGATTTGTCCCTCTGTTCACAATAAACCATCATAAAAAACCCTAAAATCATCAAAAGAGTAAACCACCACCATCTTGTCACCACAATCGGCCACCATCACCATCTGAAGTTGATGTGTGAATGATGGTGGGGGTGAACTTAAATGTCGAGCTTCATTTTGAAGCATTGGACATTCAAATCGAAAGTTAATAGGGGAAATGGAAGGGGGAAGTTAATAGGGGTCGAAAGTGGTGGTGTTGGCAGCAGCTGGTGGGTGTTCAGATAGAAGATAAAAGGGTAGAGGGCCGAAGGTGGTGGTGTTAGCGGCTGGTGGTGGATGGTCAGTTGGAAGTTAATCGGGTAAAAGAAGGGGAATTTGGTGATGTGGGTGATGGTGATGATGATGAGGGTACCTGACCTGGATGAAGGTGGTCTGAGGACTGTGATGGTTGCTAGTGATGCCGATGATGGTGGCCGGCAGCGGTGGCCGGCGGTGATGTCCTACGGCGGTGGTGGTGAGAGTATTATTATTTTGTGATGTGATTGAATATATATATATATATATATATATATATATATATATATATATATATATGTATATCTATTATAACTGTGTGTATATATGAATGCTCTCGTAATTATGTTTGAGCTCGGCTCTTTAAAAGCTCGAGTCTGCTCAGTATTCACTTCCTTAAGTGAGTAGTCGGTAGGCCTTAGTCTATAACTTCAACAAATTAATACTGCCCACTGAGCGATGGTTTGTACGGCCTCTTCCAACTTTAAATTATCATATATTCTCATTTTTTTTTCTTAACCGTGAACCTTCGCTGCTTCATGCCAAGGAATCAAACCATTGACTTAGTCAACGAAGTTGGAACTTAACCCCTCATAAAAACATAATAAATTGTATTATTAAAGAATTTATTTTGTACCAGGTTAATTAATTATTATAAGAAAGGAATCCAATCTTTTATTTTATAAGAACTGGTGAAAATAATCGTAGCTTAAAAGATATCTAAAGTTGACTCATATCTAACTATAGGAGGCTAGAAGCAAAATTAAAATAATTAAAAAATTAAATAATTAAAAAAAATTAAATAATTAGATTCACAGATTACCGAATATCAAGTAGTTATTAAACAAAGTCCTATAGCAACCATTCAATCATTGCATGTCTTGCATATATGCATGCCTATATCGCGCTCACAAGTTGTCACAATTAAGACACTTAGAGGTTTTGAATTAGTTGCTCAAAAAATGTTACAACAAACACTCTCTCTTTTGTTCTTAGTATTATCTATCATGTTATCCGCCTTGTCGGTTTCGACCGCAAACTCCAACATCTATTTTCAATGCTCTCAACACAACTTCACCTCAATGACACCTTACGTGTCGAATATCAACTCACTATGAACTTCCTTAGTCGACTCGGCCTCTCTCTACAACTTCAACAAAGTTGAAATCTCACCACAACTCGATGGTGTTTACGGCCTTTTCCAATGTAGAGGTGACCTTAGCGCCCCTAACTGCAAAGAGTGTGTCGTTGATGCTATAAATCAACTCAAGACAACTTGTCCTATGTCTACAAACGGACAGATACAATTAGAAGGATGTTTTGTAAAGTATGCATGATAATACATTATTTTTTTGGACCCATGAAAAGATGGAAGTGTGTAAGCAATGTGGCCCTTCGATCGGGTATAACTCAGATGTTTTGAACTGTATAGATGATGCATTAGCATATCTAGTTGGTGGCAACGGACAATACTATCATGGTGGTGATTTTGGGAGCATACAAGGTGTGGCACAATGCGTACAAGATTTGAGTTTAAGTGACTGTCGAAATTGTCTTTTAGAGGCATGTGGACAGTTGATAACTGAGTGTGTGACATCAACTTGAGGTGATATGTATCTCGGAAAATGTTATATTCGATATGCTGATCAAGGTAAGATTGTTATGGTGGTGGTGGTGGTGACAATGGTACCTGATGGTTTGTATTGTCATATTTATATAACATTAACATATAAGATTTGCATGAAATAATGTAGGTAATGAGAATATTGTAGATAACGGTAACTCTACTTGCAACAAAAAAGGTAGCGGAGAGGGCAATAACAACATAGTGAAGTGGATTGGCTATATTATTGCTGCAGTTGTTGCAACAATTGGTGCTGGGTTCGGTTTGACTATTGCTTTCAAAAACTCTTGCTGCAGTTGTTGCAACAATTGGTGCTGGGTTCGGTTTGACTATTGCTTTCAAAAACTCTTGCAATATCAATGGTACGTTACTTCACATATGCAATTTACAGAAACATAACTATATATGTTAACCGCTACAACTGTATAATACACTATACGTACCACGTAAAAGATAATTAGAAGTGGCTAGGGTATACGTAAGAAACGGAGCGATGAAATAACCTTTTTGTGTATCACATTTAAAAAAATCATTATAAACGTAGCATCTTGTTTTAGATGTATTACTTGTTCTGAAATGAATTTCCGTACTTTATACCAACAAGATTATTCCACAAATTAAGTATTGTAAAATTTTTAAAGTTTTACAAGTTTAGTTTAGTGGTCGGATAGTTATATATGTTTCTTTTTAAATCATCCGTTCTAATTGTTTTCATGATTTGCATTTTGTTACACATTAAATAATCTTTTCATTATAGAAAATAGTGATGATTATATACCTTTTCAAAGATATGTCTTTAAAAATTTATAACACTTGACCCATATCCATTCAATGGTATACATCTACTCATCTTTTTATACATGTACATTACTTGTTTAAAACACTGAAATAGCATGTCTTAAAACAATTATTCCAACGTTTTTGACATATATTTTAAAACTCATGTTATTCATGATCTATAATTTATTTCTTTCGTGTGTAATCTTTAGGAATCCGTAGTCTATAACAAAGTAATAAAGAATTTAAAAACGGATTAGGAAAAAGTCAAGAAAGAAGCAGAATCAGCAAAATCCAAAGCAAAATCAGCGAAGGAAAAAGCAGAAGTATGTATATCTATCCGTACTGACAATACGTGTTCAATAACTGTATTTAAAATGATTACATTATGTTCATATATAAGCTGACTTAGAAATATGAATACATCATACAACTTTAGCTTTCATAATTTGCAAACATCTTTTACTCTTCTTGTATGTATTTAAGTTTGCAATCTTTTAAGTTTAAATTGTAAGATTTAGTATATTATTAAGATTAGGATTTAGGGTCATAATCAGGGTAGATGTTGGGTAGCCTAACCTTGATTAGGCATGGACTGATCAACCATTCTTAAACACGGTAAATGCTATTCAAAACCAATCATGATTATTACTAGGTAGTACTTTGTTACCTAACTAGTTGCTAAGACTTGCTCAAATTCCAATCAGAAACACAACTCTGAAACAGTCTATCTGTCTCAGTAATACTTAAAGACCAACGTGAGTTATCATGATTGTTTTCAAAACTGTGATAATATACTCGTTCTGTCTATACTGGTAATAATTATAATGCTTACATATATGCACGGGTCGGTAGGGGTATACAGGATACTGATATATTTAATGGGGTGTGTCGAACTGGCTGAAAAGAGGATAGGGTTCCTCGTATGCATCAGGCACATGCTCATACCTATTTGATGGCCAGGAGGGTCTGACAAACCCGTTGTGGTGGTTGTGGTAAAACCAGGGAAGGCACTGTGCCTATGGACCCAAATATCACAACCCATATTGTATGCATGTTAAAGTTAATTTTATAAACTGTATAGCATGAGCTCACTAGCTTTAGCTGACGTCTTTTTGAGTATATGTATCACAGGTAACCCCTAAGGAAATGCTTAAGAGCTGCTTAAAAATAAAAGATCTAGAAGATTAAGAAGTTTTATTTTAATTTGTTTTTAGATACTGATGTAAAATACTAGTGTACCAAGTTGATGATATTATAGTATGTAATAAAACATATGTTAGCTTCCGCTGTAAGTTGTGTCGATTGTAGACGCCCGCCAAGGTAACGAGTGGGGAGTCATAGTTGGTATCAGAGCCCGAGGTTTTAGCGAATTAGGGATTATAGGAATGCCTAAGCTTTAACCAGTAATGTTTTATAAGATTAATGCCAGATTCAGGTTGTACCAAATAACAAAATTTTAGAAAAAGTACTCACATGCTCCTTAGAATAACCTAAGATGAAATATGCTATCTTATGCCTATTTCTTTATAGAATATATGTGATATAAATGATTTTGTTGTTATATAATTATTATGTTATAAATATGTTTAGCACAATAATTGTAAGGCCCCGTTCCCGGAAACCCCACAGTTGGTCATTCACAGTATCATTTATATCAAAACACATTAAGATTTACTAAGTAATAAAAACATTGCAGCGGAATAATTCATCAAAAACCATTTCTTGCTTTAATAAATACATTTGCCAAGTAATACATCGTTGTTTAAAAAATACAAAAGATCACTTAGTTGTATTACAAAACAACATCATTATGTGCATGAAATGGATGCCAGTCTTTGCTCGCCAAGTAGCTTCACCCTCGTGCCACCCTCAGCAACAAGCTACCTGCCAACTGAAAATGCATAAAAAGTCACATTGCTGAGTGAGTTCTAGTTTTATAAATAAAATACTTTTCTTTCATTTAAAACATTTTCTTTACTTTCGTACAGAGTCATTCATCATACATACATCTTGATAATATCATTATTATCTTTCATTATCGCACATATTCGTTCGTTTCGTACTTTTTCATTATCTTTCACTTCTATCTAGATCCTGTCATAAGCTATGCCCCATCATTAGGCATGAAGCCACCTCAGTCTTGGGGTTAAGCGACAAGGATCCCGTTTCGCACGTATGGATCAGTCACCAAGACTGACCCCCCCTATGGGTATACCCTTATGGGTTAGCCAAGATCGCACGCTACATCACACACAGTTGAGCTAACAACTCTTCAATGAGTTGTGAACCTCTTTAAATTTGCTTGCAAGACTTTCATTCATTCGTTATGTTCTACTTTCATTATCATTAATCTTTTGCTTCTTTTATGATAATATTTTACGTATAAGAGCATTAACACACCACGTAAAGCCATGTAATAATACGTAATAAGGAACATCAATAACAGACCACAAATAAGCGAAACATGAACAAACATAAACCACCAAAGCATTCCAGAGCTTAATCATTAATTTTTATTTCCCAAGATTTCAGAAAAATCCTAAGTCAATTTAGGCGCATGAGCACTATGTGGGCGCATGGGCACTATGCGGGCGTACGGGTAGTTGGGCGTATGGGAAAACTTAGGAGCATGAGGAAACTTGGGCGCATGGGTACTATGCAGGCGCACGGGCAGTTGGGCGCATGGGAAAACTTAGGCGCATGGGAACACTTGGGCGCATGGGTACTATCCAGGCGCATGGGCAGTTGGGAGCATGGGAAAACTTAGGAGCATGAGCATTTTACCAGTTCTAACTTAAACTAATTTCAGTCCCCATTCATCATCCTAACATGTTCCTAGCCCAAATATAGCATACTAAGCATTTAGAACAAGCATACAACCACATGATACGGTCAAAACATTCACAAACACACACCCCCACGTAAAACAGGGGTAAACATACGGTACCAACACACTGAGTGGTAAAATGTTAATTTATATGCATTTCAGCCCCAAAACAAGTTTAAAACAGAAAAATGGGGGACCTAGAACTCACCTACAGCAGCCTTCAAGTAAAACTCCTCCAAACTCGAGAGCACTTGGAGTTCAAACACCTAAACACACCAAAAACATACAACCAAACACAGAGGAACACATAAGACTCGGTCCAAAAGCTGAAAATCCAGCTGAAACCGAACAAAACACACAAAAAGCTTACCTTCAAGCCGATCTTCTTCTTCTTCTCTCTAAAAACCGATGGAAAACTCTGTTCTTCTTCTTTTGCAGCAGAAGTCAGTTGGTGGAGCAGGGTAGTGGGCGGCCATGCCCACCTTTTAAACATAATAATAATAAAGTTTGCCTCTTGTATAACTTTAACCCCTTAACTTGGGTTATTTCACCTTTCTTTCTTTATACTTCTCTTTTCTTTTCTTTTCTTTTTTTTTTTGAAAATTTCATGGTGTTACAAGTAACTCCTGTATAATTATATTACTATAGGAAGATACAATGTCTGAACATAAAAATGAACCAGAATTTAGACATGAACAAGTTAATAGCATAAGAGGGAAAGGTTCTCATAGGAATCAAATTTCCTGCCAAAGTGTTAGATCTTGGTCCAGTATGAACCCAATTCTGAATGATGAAGCTATCCATAACATAGCAATGGAAGTCGCAAGGATATTAACGAATGCACAAACTAGTAATGCTGATAAATCAAAAGAGAAACTTGAAGAAAGCTCGACTACTTCTATGCCTGTACAAGAAATGAAGAGAATGGAAGAAATCAAATCAAAAGAGTGCACTTATAAACATTTCATGTCTTGCAAACCTCCTTCATTCAATGAGAGAAAAGGAGCTATAGAAGCCCAAGACTGGCTAAACCAGATTGAGTCAGTATTGGATGTTTGTGATTGTAATGATCATAACAAAGTACGTTTCGTTGTACATATGTTTGAAGGTGAAGCCCCTTCACTGGTGGAACATTGTAGTCCGAATCGAGAGTAAAGAAAAAGTCAAAGAAATGAACTGGGAGCAATTTGTTCATAAGTTTCTTGCTAAATTCTGTCCTCCTAGTGAAACTGAACAACTGGAGTTGGAGTTCTTCCAGTTGAAACTAGGAAACAAAACATACCGAGAATATGTTACTCGTTTTAATGAAATATCTCGACTGGTTCCTCATCTAGCCACAACCGAGGAACAACTGATCAATAGGTTTATCTGGGGTTTACCATCCAAAATGAGGGTTTTTTTTATCAAATCCAAATCCCCTAAAACTTTCTCAAAGACGGTTGAAGCTGGCATTATCCTGGCTGCCGAGATGTTACGATGACAAACTGAATCTCCTGCAACAAAAAGAAAATGGGAAGAAGGAAAGTGTGATACTAGCAATAATAACTTCAAGAAACCTAGAGAAATGCCTCAATGTAGATTTTGCAAGAAAAATCATTTAGGTCCGTGCCGCACACAACCATGTCCTAATTGCAAAAGGACTGGACATCTTCTTCAAGAATACAAGGAGAAGAGAAAGTGTTTTGAATGTGGAGATCCAGAACACATGAAACCCAATTGTCCAAAGATTCAACATGACAACAATCAACAACCAAACAAACCTAAAGGACGTGCATTCGTGTTGACCACTGAGGAAGCTCGTAATACTTCAGATGTGATTACTTGTACGTAACTTGTCAATAATATATATGCACGAGTATTATTTGATTCCGGTGCCAATAAAAGTTTAGTATCAAATACTTTTAAGCCCTATTTGAATCAAGAATTACAAAAATTAGACCATGCCTTTATAATAGAAATGGCTGATGGGAGTCAAAAGGAAATCGTTGATAGAATGGTCATCCATTTCCTATTGATTTAATGCCTATGGAACTAGAAGAATTTGATATAGTCGTAGGAATGGATTGGTTAGCCCTACATCACGCAGAAATAGTATGTGATAAAAAGATCGTTAGACTCCATATACCAACGGCAAACGGTTAACCATATTAGGAGATCACGCTGAAAAGATTAAAAATCTCACCACGATAGCACAATCACAAAAAGATATGAGAAAAGGGTGTATTGCCTTTTTGGCCTATTGTGTAAACACCACAGAGAATAAGAAGATTGATGACGTGCCAGTAGTACGGGAATACCTTGAGGTATTTCCGGATGAGCTCCCAGGACTTCCACCTAATAGACAAGTGGAGTTTTGGATCGATTTAGCACCTGGGACAGCACCGATTGCCAAGGCACCGTACAGACTAGCCCCAACAGAAATGCAAGGACTCAAGAAGCAACTAGAAGAACTACTTCAAAAAGGGTTTATTTAGCCAAGCTCTTTGCCCTGGGGAGCACCCATCCTGTTCGTTAAAAAGAAAGATGGGACAATGCGTATGTGCATCGATTATAAAGACTTGAATAGAGTCACTATAAAGAATAAGTACCCTTTACCAAGGATTGATGATCTATTTGAGTCAATTACAATGAGCAAGTTATTTTTCAAAAACAGACTTGCGATCTGGATATCATCAGGTGAAGGTGATGCCAGAAGACGTACCTAAGACCGCTTTCAGGACTAGGTACGGTCATTATGAATTTTTGGTAATGCCGTTTGGACTTACCAACGCACCTGCAGTATTCATGGACCTTATGAATAGATTTTGTAAACCGTATCCCAATAAGTTCGTGATCGTCTTTATCGATGACATTCTGATCTATTCTAAGAACGAGGCAGATCATGAACAACGCCTCAGAGCAATTCTTGAATTGCTTAAGAAAGAAAACCTTTATGCAAAGTTCTCCAAGTGTGAGTTTTGAATACGTGAAGTTCAATTCCTAGGTCACATAATCAATAAACAAGGTCTACTGGTTGATCCTACGAAGGTTGAGGCTATCAAGAAATAGGAAATGCTGAAGAATCCTACTGAAATCATAAGATTTCTTGGGTTAGCGGGATACTATAGAATATTTATTCAAGACTTCTCCAAGATTGATATGCCATTAACAACGTTAAACCAGAAAGCCTCTAAGTTCAATTGGGGACCTAAACAAGAAAAAGCTTTTAACACATTGAAACAGAAATTGTGTAGCGCCCCAATACTATCACTTCCTGAAGGAACTGAAGATTTTGTTGTCTACTGTGATGCATCTTATTATGGTATGGGATGTGTACTCATGCAAAGAGACAAAGTGATTGCTTACGCTTCTCGACAATTGAAGACTCACGAATGAAACTACACGTCCCATGATTTAGAACTTGGTGCTGTAATATTCGCACTAAAAATTTGGAGACATTATCTCTACGATGCAAAATGTACTATTTACACCGACCACAAAAGTTTGAAACACATTCGAACAGAAAGAGCTTAATATGCGTCAAAGACACTGGATGGAGTTATTAAGTGATTATGACTGTGAGATCTAATACCCTCCAGGTAAAGCTAATATGGTAGTAGATGCATTAAGTAGGAAAAAGAAACCTCAATCTATAAGAATTCATGCATCTAGAATAGATGTTAAAACTAGTCTCTTAAATCAAATTAAGAATATACAACAAGAAGCTCTAAAGGAAAACCAAGTGAAAGAAAGAATGATTGGGGGACTAAAGTTGTTGACAGCAGGAAGGGATAATATCTTAAGATTTAACAATAGGATATGGGTTCCTAGTTTTGGTGGACGGCAGGATATAATCTTAAAGGAAGCCCACAAGTCTAAGTATTCTATCCATCCCGGCTGTGACAAGATGTACAAAGACCTAAGAGGTGACTATTGGTGGCCGGGAATGAAACGATCTATCGCTCGGTACATAGAAAAGTGTCTCACCTACCTTAGAGTGAAAGCAGAACACCAAAAACCGTTAGGTTATTTACAGCAGCCTGAGATTCCAGAATAGAAATGGGAGAAATCACAATGAATTTTATTACAAAGCTCCTATTATCGAGTCATGGTTATGATGCAATTTGGGTAATCGTGGATAGACTGACCAAGTTCACACATTTTCTACCAATCCGTGAGGACTACAAGATGAACAAGCTTGCCCAGATTTACATCAAAGAAATAGTGTCACAACATGGAGTACCTGTATCAATCATATCACACAGGGATAGTCGTTTCACATCTAGGTTTTGGAAAAGTTTCCAACACGAACTGGGAACCAAACTTAACTTAAGCACGGCCTATCACCCACAGACAGATGGACAGAGTGAACGGACTATTGCAAACACTAGAAGACATACTTTGGGCATGTGTGATTGATTTTGGTGGTGGTTGGGATAATCATCTGCCACTCATCGAATTCGCTTACAACAATAGTTATCACGTCAGCATTAAAGCAGCGCCTTATGAAGCTTTATATGGGAGAAAGTGTCGAACTCCTATCTGCTGGACAGAAGAGGGCGAAAGTCAGTTGTCAGGACCAGAAATCATTGTGGAAACCACAGAACAGATTCAGCAAATCAAAGAAAGAATGAAAAGTGCTCAAGATAGACAAAAGAGTTACGCAGATCAGAGACGTAAACCGCTAGAATTTCAAATAGGGGATAAAGTAATGCTAAAAGTATCACCTCTAAAGGGAGTGATTCGATTTGGAAAGAAAGGAAAGCTTAAACCTCGATACATTGGACCATTCGATATAACAACCAAAGTAGGACCGGTAGCATATCGATTAAAGCTCCCTGAGCAACTGGCAGGTATACATGAAACTTTTCACGTGTCAAATTTGAGAAAATTCCTAGTAGATGAAGCACAACAATTACCATTGGAAGACGTGCACATCGACTAAAAACTCAATTTCATTGAAGAACCAATACAGATCCAAGATCGAAAGATTAAAAAATTACGTAGAAAAGAGATTCCACTCGTCAAGGTGAAGTGGAATGCACGTCATGGACCCGACTACACATCGGAATTAGAAGATGAAATGAAAGAAAAATATCCTCACCTCTTTAAGTAAAGCAAAAATTTCAAGGACGAAATTTCTGTAAAGGGGGAGAATGTAATACCCCAATCTTAATGTAATAATTATAAATATATTAAATATAAAATTTTCTTTCATATATTGTCAAACGAATAAGTAACGAGTAAAATGACTATTTAAAATTTTAAGAATTTAAACGAATTTTAGTAGCGTAAGAAAGCATTTAAATATATTTAAATATAATAATATATTATATTTAAACGTCCTCCGTTTTTAACGAAACTTAGATCGACTCGTAGAGAAAAATAAGCTCGTCCTAATGACATATTTGAAACTTTGTAAAATGTTATATTTTAAAAATTATACGAGAAAAACGAGTTAAGCAGTTAAATTAATATAATAATAAAATATTAAAATAATATTATATTAAAAATTTTGAATCACAGAATGTTGCTACGTGTGATTCATGTATGTATATCTATCCATACTGACGATACGTGTTCAATAACTGTATTCAAAATGATTACATTCTGTTCATATATAAACTAACTTAGAAGTATGAATACATCATACAACTTTAGCTTTTATAATTTGCAAACATCTTTTACTCTTCAGCTACGTATTTAAGTTTGCATTCTTTTAAGCTTAAATTGTAAGATTTAGTATATTATTAAGAGTAGGATTTAGATCATGATCAGGGTAGGTGGTAGGTAGCCTAACCTTGATATGGTATGGACTGATCAATCATGCTTAAACAAAGTAAATGCTATCCAAAACCAATTATGATTAATACTAGGTAGTACTTTTTTACCTAACTAGTTGCTAAGACTAGCTCAAATTCCAATTAGGAACACAACTCTGAAACAGTTTATCTGTCTCAGTAATACTTAAAGACCAAGGTGAGTTATCATGATTGTTTTCAAAACTGTGATAATATATTCGTTCTGTCTATACTGGTAATAATTATAATGCTTACATATATGCACGGGTCGGTAGGGGTATACAGGATCCTGATATATTTAATGAGGTGTGTCGAAGTGGCTTAAAAGAAGATAGGGTTCCTCGTATGCATCAGGCACATGCTCATACCTATTTGACGGCCGGGAGGGTCTGACAAACCCACTACCGGTGGTTGTGGAAAAACCAAGGAAGGCACTGTGCCTATGGACCCAAATATCATAACCCATATTGTATGCATGTCAAAGTTAATTTTATAAACCGTATAGCATGAGCTCACCAGCTTTAGCTGACATCTTTTTGAGTATATGTATCACAGGTAACCCCTAAAGAAATGCTTAAGAGCTGCTTAAAGATAAAGAATCTAGAAGACTAAGAAGTTTTATTTTAATTTGTTTTAGATACTGATGTAAAATACTAGTGTACCAAGTTGATGATATTATAGTATGTAATAAAACATATATTAGCTTCCGTTGTAAGTTGTATCGATTGTAGACGCTCGCCTGGGTAACGGGTGGGGTGTCACATTTGGACTTCCCAAATAAAGTGGTGGGTTGTTTTGGGTTAGCTTTTATTCTCAAGATGGTCAGAATGGACAGGTTTAAAACAAAGAAAAAGAAGCAACGGGTCAGGATGGGCTACTTGAAATAAAAATGGATTCTCCATCCTCAATAGTCAATATCGCCCAATTGTCTATTAATAACCTAAAAAACATCTTTGAAACAAAAGTGAACCACCATTCAAAACTTCAAATCATCCAATCATACAATCCTTGATAGTCCAAATCATTCGATCATACAATCCTCAATAGTTGACCTGTGAACCACCACAATCTCAATCTCTTGCAACTTTCTCTCGACCCCCTGAATCCCCTGATGAACACAACCATGAGCAACTGATACTGTGCAAGAATGTAAGTTTAAATCATAAATTGGTCTGTAACATAATTGGGTAAAAAGTTTTTCAATGCCTACTGCTAAAGGGATCAACGAATGAGCAAACTTTGCACTTTCAGAGTTTCAGGTATTATATAATGAGTATGTGTAAAACAGGAAACCTGTTTTGTTCGTTAATTTTTGTAATTGTTGTTTGTTGTTGATGTTAAAGGCTGCGTATATTTGTTTCTTGGTATTGGTTTGAATGTTTGTTTTTTTTTCTTCTTGTTGGTTTTTTATAATCTGTTTCAATATTGGATTAATTATAAATTGGTGTAAATTTGATTTGACCCGATCCGACCCTTTCTGACCCGAACTCATCCTAACCCGAACCCGTCCTGACCTATTTTTGATCCAAACTCATATTGACCCGAACCAGTCCTGACCCGACACTCAACCTGACCCAACCCGCCCATTTTGCCAAGTATAGCTGGCAATTTTCGATTTGTTTGTAACACAATTAAAATTGTTTAATAAAAAAATATTTTGTATTTTTTTACATTTTTAAAAATAATTAAAACTAAAATGCTAGACTTTATTATTTCATTTTTGGTGGGTAAAAACATTAAAAAATATTATAGTCATGAAATATCGGTAGTTAAACAAATCATATTCATGTTTGATACTTTTGTTACTCCCGTCACATTTAACCTGTTAAACACGATAAAAAAAATTTTGCCAGCCCTAGTCGCACATTTGCCGTTCAAAAAAAAATAATTAATGGAAAATGACCATTAAAATTCAAGAAATAAAACATCAATCTACCACATCACCGAATCATTTAAGCGAATCGATTGTAAAAAGGGTAAGATCATTTGCTTTGAAATCATGTCAAAAACAAATTTACGAAAAAGTTTTTCTACGTGAAACTAAACTACACACATCCGTAGACCATATCAAATGAATAGAAAGTTGACTAGATTCCACATTTTAAAAGTAATGAGTCGTTATGACCAATCAAACATAAAAAGCATCTTGAACATTAGTATTTAATGTATTATTAAATTGTTAATTTCAGTCATTTTATATATAAGTTCAAATCGTAGATGAAGCTTAGGTGGAAAATATAAAAAAATATCATGTGACTTCTAAAAATTTTGATTTATTAGTAAAAAATAGTTAAATAACAAATTTTTCCTTCTTAATAAGAATATATCTTACTTTCTAACATTTTAAATGATCAAATTGAGATCGGATTATTAACATATTCTTTTCTTTCACATTGTACCTTTTATTCAACTTGAAATTTTCGAAAAATAAAAAGGAACATATTTTTTTATATGACAATTTACATCTTATTTAAGTCGTTTTGTATATAAGTAACAAACCTAGTTTTAAATAAAGTATCATGATAGCCGTATTTAGTTAAACAATGGTCTAACAGTTTTAAAAACAAATATAATTAATCCCCCCACCCCACCCCCACCCCCCACCCCCAACAAAAGAAAAACAAAAAAAGAAAACAAACAAATTTTGAACTTTCCTCTAAAATCACTGGATATTTATAAAGAAACATCTCTTATATCTAGAACATGGCCCAACGGGCTAATTTTAAAGACCACGAGGCCCAAAAAGACTCCACATAAATGAGCTTATTAAAGCCCAAAGCGTGTGTACTTTTTATTTTATTTTTATAAATACGGTTATACGAAGCCTTCATAAATGGATGTTTAAATTATATGATAAACTTAAATTGTGTATAGAAGTTTACCAATGATGATAAAAGAAGGGGAGTATATTGTGTGTATGATGTACGGATGAACAAATTGAAAGTTTTAAATTTGAATTTATACCATTTTAGTATTAACTGGGTAGGGTTGTAAACAAGACGAGCCGAGTCGGGCCGAACCAGGATGGGTTCGTGCTCGAGCTCGAAGCTTATCGAACCAGCTCAGCTCGGGCTCAAAAAGTTTAACGAGCTGAAAACACCGGCTCGAGTCCGGCTCGTGAAAAGCTTGAGCCAGCTCGATTTTTAAAAAAAACTTTATTTTTTTCACATTTTAATATATATGAAAACACCATATATATATATATATATATATATATATATAGAGTAAATTACACGGATAGTCCTTAGGGTATGCACGTATTGCAACTTTAATCCCTACTTTCAATAAATTACAAATGGGGACCTGAACTATGTAAGTGCATACTGACGGTCACTGACACTAACAAAGGTTAATTTTCTCTATTAGTTTTCTTAAAAGACCAAAATACCCCTTTTATCTTCTTCTCCATATTCAAAACCCACCACCGCCTCTACCCTCAAGCCACCACCACCGCCACCTCTACCCTCAACCCACCACCGCCGTCGCCTCTACCCTCAACCCACCACCGTCGTCGTAGCCTCTACCCTCAACCCACCACCGCCGTCTTCTCCTGCATTCTCAACCCACCATTCCCCTCCATCATCTTCTTCATCTTCATCACTCACCCTAACCCACCACCACATCTAACCACCAGCCCGCCACCACCACCTTAAACGACAACCCACCCCCACCCTCTTGGTTACACCACAAGGTAAACGTGAAACTAAGCACCATTGATTCATAGATCTAATTCGAATTGGTCATCATTGTGCACATTGGTAACATGGGTGGTTCTCTGATTATATATTAATGGCAATGGAGAATGTTTTATTTTGAGATTTGAAAAGATGGTGACACGAAGTGCCCGCTGCTATAATGGTGTGAAGTGGGTGGGTGGTGGTGTGTTAAGGGTGTTGGTTGCTTGTGTTAATGGTAGGATGGAGACAACCATGGAGATGAATAAGATATGGAGGGTCGACCTTTTTATGGTGGAGCAGGTGATGGAAGATGGTGGAGGATGGTGGACGTTGGTGGAGTTGGAGGATGGTGGTGGTGTAGGGCGAGTGATGAAGATGAAGAAGATGATGAAAAGGTGTGGTGGGTAGGTTAAAAGATGTAAAAGATGATGGTGTAGGTTATTTTAAGTAATTTTATTTTAAAAGTAAGGGTATTTTAGTCTTTTTACGTAGACTTAACTGATGAAGTCAAGTTTTGTTAGTGTTAGGGACTGTAATCGTTCACTCTTGGCATAGTTCAGGCTCACACCTATAACTTATTGAAAGTGAGGACTAAAGTTACAATACATGAATACCCCAGGGACTGTCTGTGTAGTTTACTCATATATATATATATATATATATATATATATATATATATATATATATATATATATATATATATATATATATATATATATACATATATATATGTTGGTCTTTGTATTTTGTTGGGTATTCCGTAATTCGGGAACAAAGATCATTATTTTGAATATAAACAATTTACAATCAAGTTATATTATTTTTAAACAAAATACTTGATTAGTTTTTTGTTAAATTTAAGTAAAGTAACTAAAATACCCTTTGAAATACTAATTTTGTAATTCTATATATTTTTTTTATCCATGAACCATTATTATAATTACATATAACTTTGAAAACCCACTCCTTTTCCTCGTCAGCCACCACCACCACCATCTACCCACCGTCAGTACCACTACCCAACCCTCCTACCCACCAGCCACCACTGAACACCATGAATACCATAATCACCACCTTCCACCTACCATCACCACATAATCACAACCATCGTAGCATCAGCACCATCACAACATCACCATCATCATCATCCCCACTTCCACCATCACACCATAATCATCATCTCACTAAATCCTTCTTCACTTTCCCCTATTAACCCTAAAATTTTAAAAAACCTTAATTTTAGGGTGTTCGGTGCTCGTGAGGCGGCTGGGTTCAGATCTCAATCAGGGTATTGGGTGGAACATGGTGGCTAGATGCGGTGATGGTGACAGTAGGTACATGGTGGTGGCGGCGGCTAGTGTTGGGTGGTCGATTTAGGTTTAGTGTTTTATAGAGGAAAGGGAAGGGGATTCGGTGATGATGCCCGATGGTGATGATGATAGGGGTATTGGAGATGGGTGCGATGGTGTGAGGGTACCGTGTAGTGGTGGCCGGAGGTAATGGCCGACGGTTATGACCGCCATTGATGGCCGCCGACGGTGGTGAAAATATTATTGTGCATATGTAGTTTAATATATATGCATATATATGAGTATATATATAGATAGAATTATATATAAATATGTTGTTTTAATTAAATTACAAAATTAGTTCCTCTAATTTACATAAATAGTCTTATAATGTGAAAAGACCAAAATGCTCTTATAATTAACAGAAATCTGACGTTTGTTAGTGTTAATACCTGAATTTATTACAAAATTAAAAGTGAGTACTCTAATCTGTTACTGTTTTTACTTAGTACTCAAAACTGTTATTTTCGATAACCCATAGGGTCCATTTATGTAAATTAACTCTTATTATTATTATTACTACTTCTACTACTACTACTGCTGCTGTTGCTACTGTTGTTGTTTGCCCCTGCCGCTGCTGCTCCTGCTACTACTACTACTGATTGATCGATGTCGAAGTATCAATCATATAAGATATTAAATTATGTGTTCCTATTTACCTTAGACTAGTTTGGGTAAGTAGGGTTGTCGATTCTCGTGGAATTAGTGGTTGGTGTGTTGTACTTTGATTTATATGAAAACAAATAACCAAATTATTCAATTAATTAAACTATTGCCTCTTGGCTGTGAAAATTAAATTTTGGAATAATTAATAAAATAACTAAGAAAACAAATTAGAAATAATCAAACTTGGTTAAGAAAACGATTATAAGAAAGAGTAATCCACTTCGGATCTAGGTTTGGTTTTCAGTAATTGTTTAATTCAACTTTATGGAAAATCCTTAATAGAGATTCTGTACGTCCGATGATTAAGCAATATCGATAATCAAGACTTAATAGGTCTTAATACATAATTTCGATACAATTAGAAATCAAAACTTGCAATCATATAATTTCTAGAAGATTAAATGATGTTCAAATAAAAGTTTACTAAAATCATTGTTTAAATAACCAAAACACAAGTTAAACTTATGAAAGAACTTAACAGGTTCTAAAGTTTAATCCCAACGAAGTTAAAGATGAACAAAAACCTAATAACACAAACCTAATACCCGAAGTAGATCAAGAGAAGATTAGTCGCTCATCGTTCTTGAATGATCTTTAAAACCGTTGTTGATTTGCATTCCGTATGATTGTATATTGCTTATGAGAGTTGGAATGGTGAATTAATGGCCTAAGAACTCCCAAAATTCATCTCCAAACCGATCTAGGTCGAATGGTGGGGGGGGGGGGCAAGTGGTGGCTAAAACATAAATAAACCGTGTTTTTATATGTTTTCAAAAATTGCCCTGGTGTAGGCTACGCCAGCCAGCATAGCCTATGCTTGTATTCTGCTGATTTTTTTTCTTGAGCTGGCGTAGTCTACGGTGAAAGCATTTCTGCTGCACTTTGAATATTTGTTTCTTGACCTATCCACTAACTTGTTTCACCATGTAAGCTTCCAACTTGCTTGTTTTACGTACAAAATCACTTCCAACTCATAGTTAACCTATTTAACTTAATCACATGAATAAAAACATATAATCATACTTAATATTTAACATTTAAACACTTGAAATACCATTCCAACACACTCACATCACTGATCCTCCTACTGCTACTGCTCCTGCTACTGCTCCTGCTACTCCTATTACTACTGCTCCTACTACTACTCTTACTACTGCTGCTACTACTGTTGCTACTACTGCTACTACTGTTGCTACTACTGCTACCACTACTGCTACTATAACTACTGTTGCTATTGCTGCTACTGCTTCTGCTACTACTGCTGGTACTACTGCTATTGCTGCTGCTACTGCTGCTACTCCTACTCCTGCTCCTGATGCTGCTGCCCTATAATTGGAGGATGATGCATGTCGACAGATTGGCTCGGGTTCAGCTCGTTTAGAAACCGAGTCGGCTTGCTTAGATACGAGCTTTTTTCATGCCGAGCTTTTTTCGAGCTTTTCTCTAGCAACATCGAGCCGTGAACTTTTTGAATAGCCCTATAACCGGGGATGATGCATGTCGACCGACCTGAATCAAAACTTTCTGGTCGTGACTCATCATAAGTTTTATTCTTTATTAACTACAACTAAAGGCATCAACTTTTATTATTTTTAAAAAGAGAAAACTTAGATTTTATAATAAATATCCGATAGAATTCTAGTTATGGCTTATGGGTGAACGCAAACTCGATCAACGAACCCCTTTACTCTGTCCATGTCTTCATATTTTAATTAACTGTTATTTTGGATATTTGATCAATTGTTAACTATTTTTGTTCAAGTATACATCAAATTTCCTAAACTAAATTAAGAGTAAGAATGATATCCTTTTTTTGGTGAAGGCTTGCTGTATGTTTGTAAACCACTCGATCAATCAAGATACGATTAAATCAGTGGAACATACAAAGAGCGTATTAGAAGGTGACTCGAAGGTGAAGCTACAGAAACACTCTCTAACGCTTAATTGGTAATTTGTATAAGATAAGCATATACATAACATATTCATAGTATATAAGCATATGTATCTATATAAAGGATAAGATATAGAAGAAAAAAAAGAAAGTTAAGAATAGGTTCCTTAGATGGCAATCGGAGGAGAGTCAAGCTCTCTAGAGAAAAGGGGTAAATATAAAATGTAATATTTTAGGCTTTCTTATCCTCTTACAGTTGAAATCAGAGGTGGATGGATGTTGTGACTAGATATGAAATACTCAAAAAGAACTCCAGTCGGGCCTTTGGTGAAATTATCAGCAATCTGAAATCGGGATGACCCATGAAGTGTTCGAACTTAGCCTCGGAAGATTTTTTTCTCGAACAAAGTGGTAATCCATCTCGATCTGCTTGATGCGTTGGCTTTTGAGCCAGATTCCTTAATAAATATGTAGCACAAACGTTATCACAATAGACTAGTAAGATGAGTTTAAGGGGATGATTTAGTTCTAGCAGCAGGTTGCGAAGTCAACAAATTTTGACACGACATTAGCACAACCTCTAAATTCAGCTCTAGAAATGGAAGGAGACAAGGTGGGATGTCAACTCAAGGTTCAAGAAATGAGATTGTCCCCTAAATATACACAACAATATGAGGTTGACCGGCTGAGTGTTTGCGCAACCACCCTAGTCGACATCTGTATAACAAACAAGTGAGGCGATATATGATCGATGTTGTGGATGCCGAAAGATAGTATGCTCTTGATGTATTACAAAGTTTGTTTAACAAAGTTTAAATAAGGTATGCGAGGGAATGCAAATCCATGCATTTCTGTTGCACAACTAAGTGATGTCTAGTCTGATAAAAGTTAGACATTGTAGCATGTGATGCTCAATATAAAGTAGGGTCTTTAATTAATGACGCATGAGATTATATTTAGTTTTGCGTTTGTGTCAATATGTGTAGCACATGGATTGCATGAAGACAACTTGTTCGGGTAAGGATGTCGATAGCATAGTTTTGCTAGAGAGAAAAACATTGTGACTTTGGCGAGTGATAGAAATGCCAAAGAAATAACGCAGTAAGTGTGATATCATCAACATATAGGAGTAAATATTTCCATGTGATGTTAGTAAATGAAAAAAGAGTGCTCACATAGAGTGTGATGTAAATCCATGGTGATCCATAAAACGTAGATACCTTACTTGTGACGATTGTTTAAGTCCGTAAAGGGATATCCTTAGAACGTCTACATGATGCAAAAGCAGGTGTGGTAAAACCTTCAGGCTTGAGAATGATGTGATCAAGGACCTAAAAGGCTCGACAATGAAGATGAGTTTTGCACAAGAGAGGTATTAACCAATCTTCATCTCAAGAGTGATGAGAATTAAATTTCGAATGTTGGAAATGATAATTGCTGGATGGAGCTTTTCCATTGTGAAGGTTTGAGGAAGAAGATTGAATTATAGGTTTAGGGTTAGGCAATCGAAGAAAAAATCAATATATGAGAGATCAAGATAGAGCAAGTTGGTTAAATAGAGATAGCCTCAATGCAGGAGGATTAAAAATAATAAAACATGATGATCGGTCGTATTTATAATACGATAACCTAACTATTTTAAGGAATATAATTTTGTGTATATCTTATCAACAAGAAGATGATATTGTATGCTCTTTTAAAGAATTGATGTATGTGAACTCAAAAAGTTGATATCCTCTTTGAGGGAATGATCGAGGTAAGATTGAGTTGCTAGTAACATTTGGTATCCTTCGTGTGAGAACGGGATGGTAGAGTAAATATGATAGAGTTGAGATCTTTACAGATGAAAGGATGCCTTCAGAGAGAGTTGGGTATTAGTTAAGGTGTGTAAACCTTGGTATGGTCTGATCCATTTACACTCCACGATGTTGGGTACAGAGAACTTTTATTTGTCTTACACTATTTAGGTGTTTACGTTTGTCATTTTATGATCAAATGGGGAGGATCAGTATTTTAAGACAACTTTGATTGTTTGATATTTTCATTTTATGAATTGTCTTTGTGGTGTTAGTGCGACACTAGCCTTTCAATATAAGTGATTGAGCCTACCTTGGGTAGGGTTGGCCTTGTTAGGTGTTTAGTTTGAGTATAGCCTTCTAAGTCCTAAGGCAAGGCTAGGATTGTTCTTGCTAGGTGGTTATCTTTCGGCCGGAATTTATTCATGTCAGCGATAAAAAAAATCTATATGTTCAACTAACTAAAATCTTATTTTAGTAAACAAAATAGAACCCAATTTTGATATATATGGTTACAACCAAGCGAAAGTTTTGAATAACAAATTTATAAAAATATGGATGAAATTATTACGCAAGAAAAATTACATGTAATTACGTGAAATTATCATGTAAAGATAGAATTATCAAACAAGAAATACATACGTACTACTTGATAATTTCATTCCCACGTGATAAATCCACTCATCGTGTGATAATTACATATGTGTGTATTCCTTCTTATGCGATAATTTTATATACTTTTAAATATAAATTTTATATCCTAACTTTTCCCAACAACCAAATTCGAAAATGATATACATGTTAAACTTTTCATATGCCATAGTGCCACCTAATCAATATTATATTACTTTTTATCAAGACTAACAACAATAAAATAATGGAAATATAATACACGAACGAAACTACTACCGCCCCTAATGAAGAGTTTAAGAAACATTAATGGATGACAACTCTTAGGAACGCATGTTGCATGTTTTAAGCAACATCAACTCCTTTAGATTTATATGCATGAACACACACATATCAAGCAGACAAGCGGCATCAAATCATTTGGTTTTATATGTATGTACACACACTAATACACATAAATATATATTATATATTATTTGTATATCAACTTTATTTATGATTACTTTTATTTGAAAATGGAGATCATCAAACATATGACAAACTCAAAATCATTCTCTTGGTGGCCCCAATGAATTTGTTCTCCAATTATTTATATCCTTGTGTAAAAATAGATCTAAACAAATAAGCCATACATTTCAAATAGGTATTGGTTTGTTGTACATAAACTGTTAATTGTTTATGAGACAACAACATTATGTCTTTGAATTCTTCATCTGTAAATTATCATATATAACAAAACCGAGCATATCCCATCTTAGGTGAGTCTATATTATTCCTACATTTTTCCTAGGTTTTATCATAGTCAATTTTTTTACACATGGTCATCTTTTATAGCTTACCTTTTTAGAGCTCTTTTGATGTGGATAACATATAAACTACCAGTTATATAACACCACAAATGAAAGGACTACATATAACGATGAACAATTCCATCAGTAATCCCTTGGTAAAGGTAGAAGTCGTCGACGATTCATATATAGAGGTCCATGGAAAACAAGGTGTGGGTAAAGACTTTGTTAGGTATCTTTACGCAGCGGAAACAAAACACAAACACACGTACGCACATGAAAGCAATAAGAACACGAGAATTTATAGTGGTTCGGTCAAGATGACCTACGTCCACTCTCTGCAACTAGGTATTTTATTAAGCTCAAGGGACTAGATTACAATACAATGACATGTTTTATATATAAAGATAAATTAGGGTTCAAGAAGCTTCAATGGGCCAAGCCCGTAACTCCATCCAAAAGCCCAAAGGCCTTCACACCTCAACAATCTCCCACTTGAAAGCCTTGCGAATACTCCAGCTAACCATCTAAGTACAAAGCAACCCTGTCATCAGTAATCTTCAAATAACAAAAATCCTCCAAGCCTTCAATTCCAAAGAACAAGCTAAGATTTCAATCCAAATCCCCTAGTTTCAGAGGCCCCTTTTCATCAATTACTTGAGAGGGCCCATTGAAGCTCTCCCGAGCTCCAACCCAGTCGTGGCAAATTCCACCAATGACCCATCCTCTGTCTCAACTGGTTTACACGATCCACCAGATTCAAAGATACACCGAGAACCACTAACACTCTCCAAATTCAGCAAACAATCACTAGGAGAGAATTTTTTAGTTGTAGTCTTCCAAACCTAACGATTCTTCTTGACTGTACCCGGAACATGCCCTATGCTCCCACTGTCACAAAATCCTCTGATTGGTTTAGACTTCTGACCCCATTCAGCTACAATATCTGCTCCAGACTTCATGTTTGCAAAATTAACTCTCTTAGCAGCAGATTTAGCAAACCCGACTTTGACTTGCTTAACCGGGTTGATCAATCCCTCAGCAGGTACCTCCATCATGTACAATGACCCATGCTTATCACCACGAGCAATCACCCGGTTCCCATTGATTACCCTTCATTTACCACCACCAAACTTGACTTTCAGTCCTTGTTCATCCAGTTTACTAACAGAAATTAATTTCTTCTTCAAACCCAGAATCACCTTGACATTCTTCAGGTTCCATGTAGTTCCCAATGAAGTCACCAAATCAATATCACCCATGCACATTACATCAAGCATTCTGCCATCGGCGAGACGTACCTTCCCAAATTCGCCTGTTTTCAGATTCACCATCATTTCACCGCTGTGTAAGGCGTGAAACGAAGAACCAGAATCCATGATCCAAGAATCCAAACTGTTTTTAGCCTCAAGAATTAACACGTCACCATCATTGACATCCTCAGCAGCAGTGTTCAGACCTTTCTTTGGACATTTACTCTTAACACGTCCATCTTCGTTGCAGTTCCAACACCTCACATTTTTCCGAGTTCAAGTTGAACTCTTTCCCCGACTCCCACTGCCTCGGCTATTTTCTCTTCCCCTGCCAACATGTAACATCTCAGAAGATGATCCAACATTTGCACTTTTTACACGTGTGTCTTCACCTATCATAATGTCTCGGATCTTTTCAAATGTCATTTCGTTAGCTCCCATAGAATTTGTAACAGCAGTTACAGTCCCGGACCAACTGTCAGGCAGTGAAGATAGCAACACCAGAGCTCGAGTCTTATTATCGAATTTTATTCCCACTGATTCTAATCTTGTTAGAATAGACATCAGATCATTAATGTGAGAGGTGACTGAGCTTCCCTCTTTCATTCTCGTCATGAACAGTTCCCTTATTAAGAACACCTTGTTAGTTGCAGACGGCTTTGCATACAAATTTGACAGAGCCAACATGATACCACTTGCAGTGGTTTCTTTCATGATGTTGAAAGCAACGCTCTTCGTCAAAGATAACATAATAACCGCTCTAGCTTTCTTGTCCTTGGAATTCCAAACTGCTTCTTCAGCTTTCTCCATACTTTCCGGTTTTTTTTCCAGTACCATATCCAAATCCTTTTGATACAGTAATGCTTCTATTTGTATTTTCTACCAACCAAAATCAGTGCTATTGAACTTTTCGATCACAGTCTTCCCGTCTTCAGCCATATTAGCAAAACAGAGACAAGTCTTCAAGAAACAAGCGCGCTGAACAGTTGATAACCAGTCAATAAAAGGATAGACAAACCAGATCCGGTACTTCCAACCAAAACCCTAGGCAGCGGCGCAGAAACCTTAGGTGACGGCGGCGACGGCGGCGACGGCAGAAACCTTAGGTGACGGCGGCGACGGTAAAAACCCTAGACGGCGGTAGCGGCAAAAACCCTTGACGGCGGCGGCGGCGCAGAACCCTAGGTACACGGCGACGACGAAACCCTAGTACGTGCAGAGCCTGAGCTCTGATACCAGTTGTTAGGTATCTTTACGTGGCGGAAACAAAACACAAACACACGTACGCACACGAAAGCAATAAGAACACGAGAATTTATAGTGGTTCAGTCAAGATGACCTACGTCCACTCTCAGCAACTAGGTATTTTATTAAGCTCAAGGGACTAAATTACAATACAATGACATGTTTTATATATAAAGATAAATTAAGGTTTCAAGAAGTTTTAATGGGTCAGGCCTATAACTCCATCCAAAAGCCCAAAGACCTTCACACCTCAACAGACTTTACCTACGGATCACATGAGTCGTTAGAATAATGGCAGGTATCACCAACATATCACTTATGATGCATCACTGACAATCTCCAAGAAATATCGCTGATAAGTTGCCGCTTTCTTTACAATTATGATGGTTCACCATTGGATAATCCGACTCAAAATTAAAAAGTTACACTTAGACTCTGTTCGTGATCACTGGCGGTTGTTAAAAATTATTTTTAACTTTCCTTTTGGATTTTCTCCAACCCGTTGATGACACACATTTAACAAATAAAATTTTATTTTTAAATTTGATAGATCCGTCTGTGATCAATGATGTGTCTCGTTTAGAACCTAACATCAAATTAAGATGTAGAAACTTCCCTTTCAATGCCATGAAATAAAGATATGTTGTCATTTGTCATCCTAATAAAGTGTATAGTACCATGAACTTATCGATTATGAATAGAACAGGAGTCAGAAAGAGTTGGCTATGTTTGGTAGACTAGGGAGTAGTGATTGTGGGGGTGGTTATTTAATGGGACATATTGTGGTGGCCCTTGGCATGAAGTTTTTGTCAATTTTAGGGTGTCATCTTAACCTTCTTGTAAGGTTTGTTACTAATCAAATCAGGAAACCACTACATAATGAAATAATTTTAAAGGTATATTATATAGATCACATCTTCTAACACTTTATATGAAATCTTGAATTGATGGCTTGGGACATGAGAGATAAATTCATTGTTCTAATTTTCAATGCAATCTAAGTTTGAAATTTGTTAATTGAATATTTTGTAGTTTTTTTTTCATATGGTTTGATCGCATATCTAACTCTTCAAAGTTTTAAAAAGTTGTACACTTTTTAAGAAGTTTTTATTTTTATTTAAAAAAATTAACTACATTAATGTAAAGTGTAAACATTTAAGTTGATAAAATTATCATTTAAACATTTAGGAGAGATGGTGACTAGAGACGAGGGTCCCTATATACAACCCATTTGCAATGGGTTCCCAACCGCCACAAAAAAACGAGGTCCGTACTCCTCTCGCACCGATGAAACCGACATTCTCGTGATTCAATCATGATGAAAGGTTTGATGATAAAATGTCTGATTTAAGTTTCTTGAATAGAACAATAACACGTGAATAAAATTTTAACATCAATACTTTTAACATATATTAGGATTTTGTCTTTATATGTAAAATTATATAATTATCTCTTTTAATGATAGATGATTTAACATTTTAAATTAAGGGTGTTAACTTTTTTGGATAAAAATGGACAAAAAAATTTCAAATCTTGAGGAGTCATATGTAAAAAAAATCTTTTTTGGATGAAAATGATAAATATGACTAAACCACAGGGAAGAAATCGACAATTCACTCTTGTTAATATTGTTAGGGCTGAGAACTTCTGACATGGATCTGGTAACATGACACTACACGACACAAAGTTAACATGTTTCGTGTTTGAGCTTAACAAGTTTCGTGTTATTAGTATGTCAACACGTTTAAGAGACGATAAAAAGGTTAATTACTTGTTAACCTGTTAAGACACTATAATACATTAATAAATCTATTTATATTTTAGCTTATTTAAAATAATTAAATATTTACATTTATGACATATGTCATTGTTGTTCGCGTTCACTTTATAAAACCTGCCCTTTGACGAGCCGCTTCCATCAAATGCGGCTACTAGAATAGCACTAACCAATTCTTTAGCCTCCACCTTTTAACATACCTGTTTATATTTGTTATTTGTTAATTAAGGTCTTATTGACTTTTGTGTTAGCTATCTTAAAGATTATCATGTTAAGGATTATGTGTTATTTAAGATTTTTATAGACCTCTGGTTAACCTTATTTTCTACTAAATATGTGACTTTTATCGTGTTTTTAACATGTATTATCGTGTAACATGTTTCTAAATAGGTTAGTGTTCGTGTTTGAGAAAAATGACATGATTAATTATTGTGTCGATCGTATTTGTGCTAGCGCTTCTCTTGTCCGTGTCTTATCGTATACCAGCTCTAAATATAATTACGATTTCTAGAAACGTTTAGTCATGACAAAACAAGATTGATTGGCTATTTTTGAAAATGTTTAGTCATGACAAAGGCTAAAAGGGTGTGTCTATTTCGACAACTTTAAGGGTCGAAATGTCTATTTTGAAAAATTTCTAAAATAATTAAGGGTTTCTTTCATTGATTCAAAGATGACTTTGGAACAAGCAAGATTGATCGAGTGTTATAAGTCCTAAAATATGTAAGCGTAATCTTTAACCCTGAACAATTGTTTGAAACTGTAACATTAAATGGTTAAAACGAAAACTGGTCATCTGGTGATTAAGTGTATGTTTAATAACAAACATATTGAGGATTTTAATTCGGCAATGTACATGTTGTAATATATTAATTTAAAAAAATTAAAATAATTTTTATAAAAAAATAATTAAATTTGCGACAAGGGGTTTGTCACACCAAAAAGTGTAGCTTAATTTCTTTAATTTGAACATATTTGAAATACATATAAATCCTTCAGTCACTCTATAGGCCTCATTGGTACGTCTTACGGTATGCTTTGAATGTTCCTTAGCGCCTTGCTCTTAATCATATTCTATTTGCTAATATGTCTAAGAAAAATATATAGTTTTTCGATTATGATTTCATGTCATATTTTCATAATAATAAATCATTAACATAAGATGTGTTAGATGCAGATAAGAAGATCTTGTATTCGACTCTCACTCCGAACAAAAATATTTTGGGTTAAGCAGTGGGTTTGTGTTTCCTCGTGAAAAAATAAGGGTGTGGTCCCGGCTAACAAATAAGTGGTTTCAATTAAGATAACGTCTATTTCCTAAAAGAGAATCTCACATTTACCATTAAAAAATACAGATGAAAAGACGATAACTATTGACAAGTTCGCAATCACATGGTGGTATATTGTACCGACTAGAGTCATGTAAAGAGTGGATGGTCATATATTTAATATATTGTGGAACGAGGGGAGATATATATCAGATAAGCAACAAGTGACGTTTTGAGTAGATTTGGTTTCTAAATTCCAATTACATCCTTCTCGTCACATCTTATAATTATAAAATAATTAAATACATTAAGATAATTCGACATGTTTCAGAAAAATATTATTTAATTTGATGTTCTTATCCAACTTTTGTATTGTCTTTCTATGTAAAGAGCGAGAGGATGACGGTTATTATCGTATCATAAGTGGTTTTTTTATGTCAAGTATAAGTAGTATTCATTGTATTTAATCTAGAATGAGGTATTTGTTTCTCTTAAATAGAGGATGGTTTTAGATGCACTGTTATAATAGTATATGCACATCGTTATAACCCATAGTTCCTTTACGTGGTATACATGAACAACTTAAATGCACCGACGTAAAATACATTATTGTAATTGGTTGTATAGTTGTAATTAGTTTAGAGGAACATATATAATTAGACAAGTTATACACACGATTATAATCAACATCACATCATAATTGAAAAAATATGTCGTATTTTTTAAAATAACAACGTTTAATTTGATGAGGTATGTCATACGTTATTTTTTAAAAAAACAACATTCTATGGTATATTTGTTTGAAAAAAGTATTAAATTACATAAACGAGAAAATTTAACTCATACGTCGCGACGGAGCCACACAATAACATTAATGTAGTTAATGATGGGTTGTGGTGCATCTACAAACTTTATTATACTCGTTGCTCTGCTGAAACTAAGGAAGTTAAACACATAAAAGAAAAGCATGAAGACGGTGAGTTTTGGTTTTGAAGACTAAAACATAAAAGGCAATATCATGTCTCATACGTGATTAATAAATTAAATGAATTAATTTCAATGAAAAGGAAAACAAAATAAAGTTAATATTAAAGAAAGTAAACATAGAAAAAGTAGAAGAAAAAAACCAAACAAAAGACTTAAATTAATATAAGTAATATAAACAAGGAAAAATAGTAGAAGAAAAGAAAACCAAACGAAAGAACTAAATTAATATAAGTAATCTCATCTCAATATATAATAAAGAAAAGGGTTAAGTCACGTGGTAAAATTTTAGACAATACATCGTCACATGACATCTTCACAATATACTATTGTCACGTGGCATTTTATTAGCAATACGGTTTATAAAAGGAATTTCTCAATCATGTTTAAATAGTATTTAATGTTTAATTAAATAGCATTCTAGAATTAGTTTTTAAAATTTAATAAATAAAATGGAAATTTAAAAACTTTAAATTTCAAATTCATTCTGCAATTAATCCGAGATTTAATCTAAAAATAACTAACTAATTAGTCAAAATTTAAATTTAAAACTAACAATTTGAATATTCAAATAAACATATATAGTTCACAAATTTTAATTCCAATAATAACAAATAGTCTGAGTATTTTGGGTTAATAATTTTAAAATTTGAAAATCTTCTATATTTTAACAATATCATATTACATTTACCTGCATTATATAACATTATACATTATTTTATTATATATGTACAATAATTTTATTTTATTTACTATTCTTCCACTATTTAAGATATTTGAGAAATATACTATATAACCTCTCTTATTATCAAAGAGTCCAGGTATTTTGTATGAAAAATTTCTCTTACTTCTACACTATTTACAAAATTTTTATTTTCGACTCAATTCTTATTGCATTCAATTACAATATTACGTACACTTTGGTTTAAAAAACCAATTTTTAGGATAAACTTTAACACTAATATTTTTGTGTTCTACAATTATAACCTTCACTTTGTTCATTTTTTATTTATGTATAATAGTTTATACATGATAAACCATCAAATTACCTTGCTCAACAGGAAATTATCGGTATAAGAAGTAACTTTCTTAAAGGATTAACATATCATGTGGTGATTCATTTATGTAGGCAACCAATATATAATAATCCGGTAGAAACTTACTCTATTGATTTTATTGTGGTCTATGAGGAGGTATTGTTCAACTAATGGAATTATTATCTTATTATTTTAATATTTATCTTATAAAACACATATGTCATATATCTTTAATTTTTTACATTTTTAATTATAGAACACTACAATGCAAGTGAATATTATAAACAAATGTTTTTTTTAGTTTGAGAAGTTGTTGACTGAATTTGCTTAAACATTTGTAAACAAAAAAGTTTTTAGATATATATAAAAACATTAATATTGTTTTTTATATATTTAATCCTTTCATTTAATTTACATGTATACATATTTATTTAATCGATCTTCACATACGTATATATTACAAACTTATTAATAATCACTGACAATTTATATTTCTATTTATTTTAAATTTATTTTTTTCAACCCGTGTAATACACGGGTGATAAGATAGTATAGAATAAAAGAAAAAAGACAGAAAAAAAAAGAAAGGCATTGGGCACAAAGTTTGAACCCGCAACCAAATAAGTTGGAAGAGAGCGTAGAGATAGCAATGAAAAGTATTGAAAACTACTTCCTCTAGAATACCTTAGTTGTCTTTTGAAAAAAAAAAAACATATCTAACCTGTGAAAATCCCTTAAAAAGAAAAAATAGAAAAAAAAAAAAAAAAACAGATGACGAATGAGAAGACGACACATGACGTGCCATGGGAGCCCCAAAGACACTTGCAAATGAGTATATACAGAAGGCTATTTAATTTTAAAAATTTGTTGAAATTAGACTTAAGTCAAAAAAAAGTCAACCATCTCATCAGAGTTTCAACTACTATTAACCAATGTTTTTAAAATCAGATTGTATAGTGAACCAGACGTCTTATCGTTAGTCGGACAAGTTCAACCGATTGGACTATATGAACCATATAATAGTATAATTATTTTAATTATTTATATGTAAAATATACTAAAAAATTAAAAATATATATAAAAATCTGTTTCAACCGGTCTGACCACCAGTTCAACTAGTCCGACACCAGGTTCAACCGGTCCGATCCCCAGCTCGATTGGTTCAACCGTTCCGACCACGGTTCAATGTCAAAACGGTTTTAAGAACTGAACCAGACCGGATTGGAGTCCAGTTCCCGATCCAACCGGCCGGTCCGGTTCGGTTTTAAAAACAATGCTTTTAAACTTCTTATTATTTTATAATGTTGTAATATTCAACAACGTATTGTTTATCATTGTTTTTTGTCATGATAATATTATACCTAATTTAAAGATAATATATTTTTTATTTTATGATATAATTTTATAAATAATAAAAATTGTTTGAGTTCGAAAATTTAATAAACTAGATTTAAGTAAGATCATACATCTTATTCATTTTCTCACCTTTTCAAATACGTTTAACTTCTAATTAAGACAAGAATAATAAACTAGATTTAAGATAAATTAACAAACTAGATGTAAGAAAAAATTAATATAAGTATATTTCTCTAAAAATCTAGAAACATCAAATTAGAAGTTGTTTGATAGTGTTTTATTGATCATTAAAAAGTTTCTCTTAATAGCTAATACTTTCTTAATAGTTAAAAGGTAATCTTAAATCCGAATGATTAATAGTTGACCATTAAAATGATATTTTTTAATCATTTAAACTTAAAATTACCTCTTAACCATTAATTAAGAGATTATAAACCATTGAAAAGGTAGTCTCTTAATAATCATTAAAAAAATTATCAAACAGTCTCTTAGCTTTAAAAGTTTCATCGGTTATTTTAATTGCAGTTTAAAAGTTTTGTTAGTTGTTTTAATTTCAATATAAAAATATAGAACTTTAAACTAAAATTGAAATACATAAGGAAACTTTTAGACTAAAATTGATATTTTTTAAATTTTTCAAGAAAATTGATTATTACTTTTGTTAAACTTTAATAAAAACAAAATCAAATTTAACACATTTAACAAAAAAAAAAGGTTTTCAGGTTAGGGCAGCGGGTTTTCTCTCAACTATGATTAGTTTCCTTCTGGGGATGATCTCAGGTTACGTGCTCAAGCAATAAATATGATCGGATGAGTTAGTAATCCATCTAGTCGTTAAAAAAAAGTTAAAAGTTTCATAACATATATCATTATCACATAGATAGTATAAATAAGGTAACAATAGATAAAGTTGAAATAGTACATACAAAACTGAATGCCCCAAAGTTGACCCAAGGAAGAAGATTCTTGTGATCTAGAGTAGGTTGCAAATATTGTAACCTTCGAGTCTTCAAAGTGGACCAATTACAATATTAGATCCTCTCCATACTTTAAAGATAAACTTGTTTGTTTTTAGAGTTAATTTTTAAAAAACAAAATTGAAATTTTATCGTCCAAATAAGAATATTTTAAACTAAATTTATTTTTCAAAAGCAAAAAATTTAAACTCTAAAAATGATATGCATGACATGTGTCATAAATTATTTAAAGTTGCCGATAAAAAAACAAATTCATAATACTTTTATTTTGAAGATGAATTGGTTTGTTTTTAGAATTTTCCCGTCACGTCACCCATGTTATAGATTTTGTAATTATTATTATTGTTACCTGTTATTATTATATTTATTGCTGCAATTATTATTATTAAGTCTATTTTAATTATTATTATATGACCATACTTTGGTAAAAAATCATAGTTCCACTACCAATAATTTATGCAAGAATTAGTACTGTATCCGTTCATAAATTAGATTGTTTAGACTTAGCCGCGTAATGTAATTCACATAAACTATTTTTTTTAAATGGCCAACTTTTATAAACATTAAGTAGCAAGATAGTAACCAGATAAAAACAAATATAAGTTACATAAACTAGTGAATATATGTTATGAAGTCATTTTGATGTATGCTCATGCTTGAGGAAACATGGGAAGTCCCGTCTACAAAAGTCCCGTCTCAAAAGGGGTGTCCTAATGGTAAGAGAAACTACCCTTAAGAAAAAGATGAGGATTCGAGCCCTGAGATCGCCGTTAAGAAAAACTACCAAAATATAACAACATTCTACAAACCAATATTATGATATTTAAAATTAGACTTTGACTTGTTAAATACATATATAAAATTGTAATTTAGTTTTTAATTAAGTAATAGAAGTTTCTGGCGCTGACTTGCAAACATAATTTATAACCTCAATCCAGTCATTTGTCACGAAAGAAATGTTGCTTGCACACTTTTACTATCGGGCTTATATTAACAGGATAATTAGGAGACACTTAAGTTTCGGGATGAGCATTTGGTACCCAGTACCCGTACCGGTACCGGTACCCAACTGGTACCGAAAATATGTATAAGGTACCGGTATCGGTACTTAATTTTCTTATATTTCGGGATCGGTACTAGCCGGTACCGATACTTTACCCAAAGTCTCGTATAGTCCCGCTAGTACCCGAACACGAATAGGTTATTTTGGAATTTGTATTTTGTATTGTAATATTTTTCACTCCATCAACTAGTATTCTGTTTTGACTTTTGAGGGTAATTATTATTATTTTTTTAATATCATTCTTCTTACTTCACTAAAATGTCAAGATATATACTATTTATAATTTTAATAAAAATGAACGGTGGACTAGTGTGTGGATTGAGTTAACTGGAAATGAGGAAAGTAAAAAACTATCATTTTATATGAATGTTTTTTTGATATTTTATTTTTATTTAGTTATTATAAACTTTTAAAGGTATCGGGTACCAAACATGTACTGGGTAACGGATACAAAAATAGGTACTGGGTACCTTAACCAAACATGCACCATGTAGCAAACCTAAAAAATAATGTTGTGGAGGTAACGGGTACCAAAGAGGTACCGGGTATCGAAATACCGGTACCTGTACCTGTACCCATATACCAAATTCGGTACCGGTACCGGTACTCATTTTTTATAAGATTCGGGACCGAGTACTTTCGGTAACGGTACCGGTTCGGTACGGATACGGTACCGTGTTCATCCCTAGTTAAGTTGAATAAAAAAGGAAAATCATAAAAATAATTTATCCCTCCAACCACTTTTAATTTATACGCTATAACAAGAATATGAAATATTCATTTAAGATAACCAACAATCTCCAAATTTAGTATGTGATATTCCTTGTCTGTGAGTGTTCGTGAATGGATTGATCATAATGTGATAATGCACCGGTCATGAAATGTGACAATTCCCAACCATCTTGCTGACTGGTCTCCAGACATCACGCGATATTGTAAAAATCATTTTAGATTGTTCAAAAACATAACGGAGATTTAGGAAATATGATGATTTAGGAAATATGATGAGGTTACGTTTCAAAAGTAAATACATGGGTAAACTAGATGAATGAAAGTGTAGCTGATCTAAGCTTGAGCTTGACTCAGTTGATTTAAGAGGGTTTAAGATGGCTCGTTTCAAGATCCTGTTTGTATAACTTAAGTTTGGCTCAAGATTTTTTTACGATCTTGAATTCGGTTCGTTTATTAATTACTATTATTTGTTTAGATATCTATTTATTCATATAACACACACATATGTGTGTGCATAACATATTCTATACTTTTGTTTTGCTATTATAATTATACAAGTATAACAATAGGATGAATTAGACTTGCGAGCCTATTCAGACTTTATTCATGAAGCTGATGGTTTTTTAGATTTTGGATGCTTTTTTTAGATTTTGGATGCTTTGAGTGAGAAGTAAAAATGAGTCCCTCAAATTAGAAACTTATATAAGACATGGTCGAAAAACAGAATCATCGTACTAAACCGTTGGGTACAAACCAATGGTATCCATATGATTAGGTGTAATTGAAACATTAAATTTGTAGGATACAAACCTAAATAAGATATAATTTTTAATTTCTTAGACTTAATTTCGACCAATTGGGTTAATTAATCAGACTTTCTCGGAAACATTTTATTGGATTTTCAAAGTGCTTGTAGTTTACTGGGCTCTCTAAAACATATAATTTGTTAGACGATTATTATATTTTTAAAGGTTATTGGATTTTAATAAACTCAACTTTTATTTATTGGCCGGGAATAATCTCAATTCATAAAATATTTACAACATTTTTAACTTTGAGCTTATTTTCTTCGTACGATATCTTACTACTTGAGAGTTAACACTGTTAGTTTTTTTTATGACGTGGACTGATTATGTGGTTAGAACACTAAGCACAAAGTCAAAATCTACTATCAGGTCTGTCAATCTGGAACTTTCACATCTTGAAACCTGTCAGTCTCTACCTTCCGATCTGAACCAATTGACTTGTTGGAGGTAGATTTCAAGTGAAGATGGAGGTTAGACAACAAAAAACAGACCTGATGAAGGTTGGGCGGCGGAAGAGTTGAAAAATAGCTCAAAGTTGACTTCATTTCATCAAAAAAACTAACAGGGGTTAACTTTCAATTAATACGTGATTGTTAAAGGAAAATAAAACTGAGTTGTGATTAATCCCGATAAATAAATAAAAGTTATGATTATTAAGATCTAATAACCTTATTTTTAAATATATTAATCGACACCTAACACTTAAATGATAATAAAAAAGGAAAATGCTTTTGGGCTTCTTTAAAAATTGGGACTTGAGCAGTCGTTCATCCGACAGACCCTCAGATACGGCTACAACTAAGGAGGCCTATCTTAGACACGTTTGAATCAAGCTTTTGATAAACTAATCTCATCTCATATAGCTTATAAAACCGTTCAAATATTCACACTCTAGATAAATATTACGGTAGGAATATATTTAGTTATATATAAAATATAAAAAATATTATATATATCTATACTATATATAAATTATATGAGATGGTTATTTTAAGACACCATAAAATTAATAAAAATTATTTTATTCAATGAATAAGATGCAATCATTTTTTAGAATAAAATAATATTTATAATATTATTTACATATTACCCCGTACAATTAATAACCTTACACTTATTAACACTTAAATGAAAGTTTACATTATCTATCCACAAACAAAAAAAAAACTTAATTTGTTTAAGATTTCAGTTATAGCTTTTAATCTACCACATTTAAAAGTTTTAAGACTACAATTGTAATATATATTTTTTAAACGTTTTGATGTAATTTTTTTGCTGAACCGATCTGTATTTTATAAGCTACAATAAGTTAATGCGCAAATGATACAAGTAGTCATTCAAAACCCATTTATTTGTTGTTTTAAATTTTAACTTAAAAAACATAATAAATTTTTATAAAAATACTACAAAAATAATAAAATATTAAAAACATATGCCGGATGTAAAATGATATCCCGTCGTATTACACGGACACCCTGCTAGTTTTTTAAAAACAACAAGAAGCCATTCATTGAGGTAAAGTTCTCTGAGCGAGTATTCCCGCCGCTAAGAAAACTCTGCCAACATTCTCTTTCCACATTATTCCAATTATTCCGTCTACTCTCATTCTTTTTCCAACAAAAAACAAATACTAGCTTATTTTTTACAATATAATATTGGAAAGACAACTTTTAATTTAAAACTAAATTTAAATATATAACGAAGAGTGTGAAGTATATAATCTATTTTAATTTAAACAAAACAAGATAAATTCTCATTTTAAGTTAAACTTACAATAATTGAAACCTCGTCAATTATACTTGATTTTATTCTTCAGAAAAAAGATATCGAATCTTTTATATATATATATATATATATATATATATATATATATATATATATATATATATATATATATATATATATATATATATATATTGGGTGTTCCGTTGGCAAACATTCCGTTAGCGATACTATCATGGTAACAACCACTAGTCTTTTATGTAATCCGTCGATGTACTTCCCCTGATGATCCCTCAATAAATTCTTTTAGTACGTAATCAGTGAGAATTTATCTTACGTGCATCATGTATTCTAACAGTAACACCAATAGATTTTTAATCGGACTCACCTTGACCAACGAGTGTTCGAGGCATCTACCCGTCGGTGAAGCCCTGCTTAGTGCTAGTTGATGTAAAGTTTAGCTAGCATTATTATAGTAAGTTTCTGAAATCAATAAAAGAATACAACCTTTAATATATACATACAAATATATACAATAAATGAAGAAATGTGTGTGTTTTAAGCAATTGTAGACTTGTAGTTCCAGCATAAACATATATATCATTCACATGTCACAACTCACTCTCACTTAGATGCCCTTCAAAATGTTCCAACTACCTCTCTTTTTTTCATTCTCTTTACTGTCTTTCATCTTCTTCACTCAATCACTATCAGCCACAATTCCCCTCATCTATGGCGGATGCTCGCAGGCCCGCTTCACCACGGGCACACCCTACGAGTTGAACGTCAACTCGCTCTTCACATCTCTAGTCAACTCAGCGTCAGTATCGAACTTCAACAACTTCACCATCTCCCCTTCCGGATATGGGCAAGCCAACAACGTCGTCGTTTATGGCTTGTTCCAGTGCGAAGGCGACCTTAGCAACTCTGATTGTCGCGCCTGTGTGGCAAGCGCGGCGAGTCAGCTGAGGACAATATGTCCTCAGGGGACAGGTGGGGTCATACAGTTACAAGGATGTTTTGTGAAGTATGATAATACATCGTTTTTTGGGTTTGAAGATGTTAGTGAGATGTCAAAGAGGTGTGGCCCGTCGATTGGTTATAATTCTGATGCTTTGAACCGTCGAGACGCCGCATTGGTGTATCTGACGGCTGCGAATGGACAGTACTTTCGTAGCGGTGGGTCCGGGAGCGTGCAAGGTGTGGCGCAATGCGTGCAAGATTTGAGTGTAAGTGAGTGTCAAGATTGTCTTACGGAGGCAAGTGGACGTTTGAGATCAGAGTGTGAAACGTCGACTTGGGGTGACATGTTTCTAGGAAAATGTTACATCCGATATCTTGATAGGGAACACCACTCTAGAGTTGGTAAGTGTTTGCTCCATCATTTTAGCCGGCCGCAATCACTGCTGCCGGCTACAACAGGTGTTTTTTTTTTTGTTTTGATTATTATTGAAATTTAATAATTATATATTTGTAGGTGATGAGGATGTGGATAAAACACTAGCACTCACCATTGGAGTCATAACAGGAGTTATTCTACTCATAGTGTTTCTATCTTCCTTAGGCAAGCTTTGTAACAACAAAGGTAATCTTTTTTTTTTCTTCTTTCTGAAAATTCCAAAAGCTTTATAAAAAACATATAAAAATTATGACTATCAATTCAATGACTTTTTTCCAAAAGATTATAAAAGCATGGTTAATATAAAATTATAATGTTTTTTTCTCAAATTAAATAAAACGTAACTAGAAAGTACAGATAGTCAATTATTATATTGAATAGCAATTTGTTTAAATAGTCAACAAATAACTACTTTGAACTATTCATGCAACCAAACCAATATAAAACTAATTATTAATGATAATTAATAAGACACTATTGTCAAATTTTAACTACTTCCAACTTGTTATGTAGTTCTTTCTAATTACTTTATATTCTTTATGCATATACTTGCGTAAATGAATAAAAAAATACAATCATGAAATTACTTTTTAGAAATATAATATTATGTAACGTGTTAGCTTACTTGATTATGTAATGAAAATATAATATTCAGAAATTTTTAAATATATAAATAACGATAAACAATATGTGCCTTCAAATTTATGACATACATATCATTTTTCATTTTCGATAAACTTATGTTTCTGAATATTGGAGATGTACTTAGACACAAAGAACGTGTTTCATGCTTTTGTTTTTGTTATTATACTTCTGTAACGCTAATTCAAATATATCTTAACACGCACGCACATACGTATATAATTACATAATCATATATGTTATATATCTAACAATTATCATTGTTTGTATATGTTTGTGCAGGTGGTAAATAATTAGGAGGTTGTGTGTAAATCTGCAAGAACATTGCATTAATCCCCACTCTTTGGGCACATATCCCCTGTTATTTTTGTGAAAAATTCCTGGTGTTCTAGAAGGAAGAAAGTAGAGGGATTCCCCCAAAAACTTGAGCTTTTGTACTTTTATCACATCATTTTCTAACTATTTTGTGTGGATCAGAATGTAATTTTACCATTATTGTGAATATTAATTGCATGTGGAATAGTTGCTACATGTGTGTTGTACCATTCTCAACCTTTCCTTTGATTCTCCTCTATCTTCATCTTCACTTTCACAGTCTTACATGCGTATTGGTCGGATAGTTAGATCAGTTTTAAAAACAGGATGATGTTATAGACAATTTATATATATATATATATATATATATATATATATATATATATATATATATATATATATATATATATATATATATATATATATATATATATAGTCATTATAAAACATTATATTATTATAAGAACGAAAGAAATAAATCTAAATCGTTTAGGCTATTTATCAGTGATTTATATATTTTAAATTTTACGTTTCTTACATGTATATATGCTTAACTTTTATATAAAAAATATCAATCTAATTTGTTCACATATGCTTTAATGTTATGTTGTTTTCCTATGCATCTGTAAACAACTAAACTAAATTTTTTATATTCTTTTTCTTTTCAAATTTAGCAGAGAGAAGTGGGAAACTATAGTTATAAATATTTATATGATTTTCATTTATTTCTAAATCTTTTACCATTAAAGAAATGAATATATAATTCGTTTTTTTTTCCTCATAAATTTGTATTCACCTTCTACTATATGTGTGGAAAACACATTTAAAACAAAATCCAGATTGCTTTATCCTTTTACGTGAATTTACAATGTTAAAAAATATAAACAAAATAAAACATGAAGCCATTGATAAATTAATGATTTTGGAAAGAAAAAGAAAATTATAAATGTGATCCAACACCGGTCCGTTTCATTGATTCAACCAGTCCGACCCATTATCAGATGGTTACCGATCCAACTGCCCGACAATCCGATTATGAAAACGGTGTTCTCGGTATGCATGTAATCAGCAGAATATATTACTAATTACCAGATTAAAACTAAACTAAACTAGATTCTTAATCACGAGTGATGTCCGGTCAAACATAAATCTTCTCAAGCGTTGACCGATTCAGACCGGTGACATCATAGACCAATTTGTGAAAAAGTTGTATTAAAATTTAAAATAGACAACTAGCTAAACTATAGCAAGAACAAGACATAAAGAAATGAAGTGATAGGACATTGGACTAATCAGGCTTCAACTTTGGGCCCATTGGGGCTGCAACCCAATCATTGATTTGGATCCTTGGTTATCCTAGAGCCATGTATATATTGTAAATATGCATGCGCGTATGTATATAGAGTTTTAAGGGACCCACATCTTACGCTATGTGTTATGGGGTTCTGTTAGGGGTTTGGTTGATAAAAATTATTGTCACCTGATATGTATACATATTTTTTTCTAACCTAAAAATTCTTAAAATAAATGTAATGGGAGGGGCTTGGTTGGTGATTAAAATTTATTATTTAACCAAAATACAACTTATTAATTACTTCCAACCCTCCCCTAAAGCCATGACTAGCCCAAAGAGCCAAGCCCAACGTCGTGATCATGCCCCAAGTGTAATGGTGGTGGGGGCGTGGTTTGTCTGATGTGGCAAAGGATAACGCCCTGGAGGGTGTGTGGTAACACATAAACTTATACCGGTGTCATGAAAATAAAATTATTTGTTTTTGGATATTTGTTATTTGATACTTGAATGACACTGATTCATTGAACATTCTAAGATGTGACACGAATTTAAAAATGCTTAGCTAAGAACTATATATCGTACCACTTGATTCTTGTAGTAGTCGGTTCAAATACAAGGTGTTCAAAATCTACATCCTAATTTTCTTGGAGTTATCATTTGTGGTTGATAATTTCTTTTGGTGATAATGAAAGTAATGTAGAAAATCTATTGATAATCTGCTAATCGATTAATTAGGTAAATCAGAGTTTACGATGCACATGTAACTTTCAAAAAGTTATGATAAGAGACTAGTGGAAGCAATATTTGAATTTAAGACATCTGCTCGAAGAACCCTTTGAGAGTTGGTCTATGTGTTGTATATATCTATATGGATTGATGACCATAAGACACCCAAAAGACTCATGGACACTTAAACAAATTAAATGTATTGAATTAACTTGCATGACGTAGTTCTATATTTGAAGGGTTAAGTGAAAAACTTTACCCTGAATTAACATGTATGATTAATCTTAAAACAAGTATAATTAATCTTAAAACATTGTGTGAGATGAAACTTTACCTTTTTCGTATGATTGCAATTCTTGATATCGCGATATCGGTAACCATGCATTATGATGCAACATTATAAAATCTACACATGGTCACGATGATGGCCTTTTGCACTCGTCCCTTCACTGATTAAGACTGAGATCCAAATTTCAAATATGAGTAGCGAGCTACATAAAGTCAACATCAACTTATACCAAATGTATATTACAACTTTTATATAGATGCATTATTTATTATTAATTGTTAAACATGGACAATAAAATACTGTATTATAATTATCATACTATATGAGTTTCTCTAGAAAGAATAAAAAAGCATATACCAGTTTTTATATGTGATAAAACACTTATACATGCATGCAATGTTAGAAAAACACTTGATTTAACACATTTTCTAGTACATTCACACATCAAATATAAATGCTTTAATTTACCAGAGAATGTATCATTTGCTAACTAATTTTAAAGTGAGTTCGCGAAAACTAGATAAAACCAATCAAAATTAGTTGAAATAACATTTTTACATATATACAATATTATGATCTTATATGTATATGTGTAAATTGGCATGTGTTAAGAACCTAACACATGTGACCAGTTAGAAACTTGTGTTGGTACATGTGTTTCTTGGAGACAATCAGATGATTAGTTGAGATTGTTGTTAAGTTGTTGAAGAACATAGTTAAGGAGCCTGAGAATGTTAAGTTTAGAAATATTCAATTGGGGAATCCGAAGATTAAAAAGGCGATTGCTGATGTTGCTGGAGGTTTGGATTTGCTAGAGTGTATTTGGTTTGAGCTGAAAGAGGAAAATGGGGAGATGTGTGCAGTAATGGAAGCTGCAAGTGAAAAAGTTAAGGTGATTAAACAAGCGGTTATACTTGTTGGAAGCGCGAAAGATTAAAAATGTGCAAGCTACAACCACAGAGGCTAAGGTGGCGGAGCTAGAGGAGGTGAAAAGTCGATAGACAGATTAAAAAAACGGTTTTGTTGGTATCATAAGTTTATAGTACAAATGTTCTTATAGGGATATAGGACGGCTTGACCTTATAATATGAAGGCTAACTAGACTAGTTTTGAGGAAAATAACACTTGTCAAATTAAGATTATATTCATTTCCAGTTTTTGTGTCAAATCGTAACTTATGGTGAAAATGAAGTTAAAAATTTGAGGCATTTATTGAAAAATACTAATGAAAAGAATGGAAGATGTATTATGTATGTGGATGGTGGATCGTTGTATATTAGATTCTTGTTGCATTAAAACTGTATTAGGATTCTTTTTCATGATGAAATTTGATAATGGTAACATATCAAGTATGGCAAAATCTTGGTCACAAAAAAGTATACACGCTTGATGGTTTTGTTAGTTAGTTAGTTTGTTTGTTTGTTTAACAACGTTTGTTTGCTAGCAGCATTTTCATATTTATATTTATTGTGTTATACTGTTTATTATTTGCCATTTTCGTTTCACTTTCCTAGTTAATATGTTTGATAGGAGATGCAGATCTGATTATGGGTTTTATTTACTTGATCAGAGAAAACTAAAATGGATCCTGCAAAATAGACGATTTGAAAAAATGGGAATAAACAAATGGAGCCTTAGTTTCTTTCTCTTTGGTTTTAATTTGTCATTGAAATGATAAGTTGATGAATCTTTCTAATGATGGGTCTCCATCAGTCCAATATAAACAAATGGAGCCTTGGTTTCTTTCTCCTTGATCCTTATGGCTCAATGTTTGGGGCTGGGCTCAAATGAGGGCCGGACCAATGGGCCTAATTTAGCCCATACACTTCTCCAACATATAGAGCCTTCCCTCCATCTCCAAGGTGCTCTTCACTCTCCTCTCTTCTTTACAGGCTACAACACTACTTTTCCTTATTAGAAAGCTAAATGGCTACGCTACGGAGCTAGTAATTTTTAGCGTATTTACAGTCGTTAAGTTGCACTTTAAATGCCCATGTGCATTGCGACGCATTACCACCAAAAAAATTAATGCCCTTGAAAATTTTTAAACAACAGTGACATGGTTAATTAGGTAAAAAAAAGCTTATGAAGTGGCAGCAGTTCGGTTGCAAATCGAATGATAAAAAAAGAACTTCGTAACGGCACATTTGAAAATAAAAAACAAAAAAAACGTCATAGTAGAAATGTAGAAATGAACGCTAGGGGACAGAAAGTGGATAGTAACTCATGTGTTACGAGTTACGACTATTGCGTTAAACCATGATAAAAATTGACATGGAAAAGTCGATAGAAATATAAGAGTAAAATAAAAATATTAGTATAACTAGTTATGAATATAAAAATAGATGAAAAAAACCAAATCTCAAAAAACAAAAAATATTGTATTTCAATTGTTTGTTGGCAAGCTTATATAAAACACATCTTTAAAAAAGTTGGTTTTTTACATAGTGGGCCTAATGGGCCTGTCAAGCTTTTGAAGATTGAAAAAGCAACAAAGTGAACCCTTACCATTAATCAAACAACCATTTTTGTAATTATTTCAAAACCCGTTATCTACATTTAACTGAAAGAAAAAAACCAACCATTATAATTGTGTTATTGTAGATCATGATGAGAATTGTTTTAGTATATAATACTTATGTTTTATTAACATAATATTACTTTTGTCATTTGAATATACCATCAATTAGGGGTATCTTTCATCTTATTTTCATATAGGATATCGTATAAACAAATTTCTCTAAAAAGCCTATCAAACTACACCAAGATAAAATTATAAAACTTTGAATAACTATTGCTTTGAGTTGAAAGGTCTTCAACAAATCCTACACGACGACTAAATTGTAAATTCATGAAAAGAATATGATTCCTAAGAAGGAGCCGGTCGTGTTAAAGGTTTGAAGATAAATTTATACGTGGAGAGGAGTTTAGGGAATATAAACTTACGAATTATACAAGAAGTTTATTGAGTTTTATATAAACAATTCGGAATTTTTTATAACTTTACATTTGATTTTTTTTTCGATTTAAAAACAATAAACTAATTTAGTATAAATAACACCAAATAAACTTTTTATAATAAGGTTTGACAATTTTATAGTTGAGTGCGTATTGTGATAATCTTTATATATTTGAATTTTTTATGCATTTAGAGGTGGTGCTGTCGGTAGTGACTATTGCCATTTGCCAACGAGGGGACTATTTAATATAAGACTTGAAAAAGATAACTTCGCAGGTGATTCTTTTTAGAAATAAAACTAATAACAAAACAATGTTATTTTGAGTAACAACACCAATTATAAATCTAATTATAAGGTTTGACATGTATTATTAAGTGGGCTTTATTACATATCTTCTTAATTTAATAAAAAAGTGGGTAAGAATAACACATTACAGTATCATATTTATTCTCATTTAAAAAAAAATTGTTTTTTTCTCCTATTAAATAATTATATTAATTACTAATAATATTATTTAATTTTTTATATTAAAAATAGTTTTTAATAAATTTAAAAATATATCTTTTATTAATGTGCTATTTTATAAAATAAGAATTTTTCTGGAACATCAATTTTTTTTAAAGTACAAAATATTTAAAATTAGTGTTTTTAAAAAGTAAAATTTTTATAAAACAAAAATAATAAAATGGGAAGTTATAATAAGAATTTTTTTAAATGATATTTTTTTAAACTGCTTATTTCGAAATAAAATGTCTAATTTTTTTGAAAAATACAAAAAAAAAAGTTTAAAACAAAAGTTTAAAAGTTGATATAATTGTTTTATTACTTGTAGTCATTACTCATACGTTTGTCTTATATTAGATTATCATCTAATAATTAATAAAAAAAATTATTTTATCTAATATTTTGTTTATTTAACTCATGAAATACATAAGTTTATTAAAGCTAGTTTTACATATTTAGGTGAGGTTTATTTAATTCATTATTATTCCACAATATATAGAACTTTTTTAACTTAAAATAAATAAATATGATAAATAAGAGAGTTTGTTAATACTGCCATGGCATACATGTATGCATTTGATTTTATTGGTTTACTACTTGCTTTTGTTTATTGAGAGAGAGAGAAAATGATTCTCTTATGAGTGTTTTTCTGCACTTTTGTCTCATAAATTGTATAAGTTTTTAAGTCGATTACGAGTTAAAAACATACTGTTGTGATCTCACTCGAATAAATCAGTTGTCACAAAATGCTAAAGATCAATTAGCCCAATTTTATAAATACATTTCTTGAATCCCCCATTGACACTTCTTTTTACACTAAATAAATAAAAAGATTAGCCTAAATGTTGAAACTCAAAATCAAAATCACCAAAATTGAAAAACAAGTTAACTCATAAACGCACGAGTGTGTTAGAGTTGAATACGAGTTGAACTACCAACTCATATTCGACATGTATTAACTTGAATTTCTAAACAATAGTCTGTCTCTAAAATCAGATGTGTCGATTATTTATCAATAATGTCAAAATCATCATCCAATATTTAAAATCATCCATTATGTTTATCTAGACAACATTTGTTAATACCTGTTTTGTTTCATAATATTTTTAGTTTTTCCAAATTATTCTTTTGTTAAAACTGATAACATAACATAAGTACACAAAAGTCATGAAATATCACAAAAACGTTTGACATGATAAATTTATTATGTAACACACAATACACTTATTAATTACTATATAAATAATCTGAAATAAAATATTAAAGACAACAACTAATCTTTGTGTATATAACTATAATATAAGATAAATAAAAGGTAGTGATGCGTTCAAGATTTAAAAAATATAATGAGTATTTGCAAAGAAAGCAATGTGTAACATGGGGCTATTTAATTTATGGACCACCAACGTGCATTTATCATAACAATAATAGAATAAACATAATTGTATCTCAAATTTGACCATCATTGATTTCATTTTAAAAGCTAACATTTTCGTGTAAAGCATTGTTTCAATCATACAAACTATTCGAATTGATTTCAATTTATTTCTTGCTTCGGGTTATATTAAAAGAAAAAATTTTTACATAACCGGATATTTAAAATATTAGAACTAATAGAAATCCTTATCTTGATATTGTATTTAATATTTTATTAATGATAACTTAATGTGTTGTGACTTCTTCAAATATCAATTAAGATTGTTGTTTCAGTGTTAATTGGTGTTTCAGTTAAATTCAATTGAAGATCTAATGTATGTTAGATATACAATTTTTTTGAACGGTAAAACTATCAAACTTCTACTCCTAAATTACTTCATATTACATCATTATCTGAGTTTGAACCTATTAACTCCCATCTAAAAGACAAAACATCTACCAAGTGGGTTAGTCCCACATTAGCGTATGTTACATATACATAGGATTTGAATTCTGGCATCGGATTTTTAAGGTTTGAGGATTTTTTTACCTCAAACAAAACAAAACAATAAATGAGAAAGGTTGATTCATAACAAAACTTAATATGATTTTTTTATCAATTTTTTTAGTTTAAACTAGTATTATGCCCCCTACGTTGCGGCGGGTGCATAAATCTGTGTCAAATAGTACCAATGTCATACCACCGTCAACGACCACCACCACAAAAAAATCTCGTATTAAAAATAATAAAAATGAAAAGTAAACCGAACATAAATTAAAGTAGACGTAAAACATTAAAGCACACACGTGAAACGTAAAACAATAAAACAATAACTAAGTTGATCTAGGACCCGCGCACAGTGACATGGTCGTTAAACGAGAAAAAAAGATGTAAAACGTTGAACCACACGTGCACATTGCGACATGTTAACTCGTAAAGTTTAGATCGGAATGGTAAAAGGAAAATTTGTAAAATATAAAAAGTACAGGGATCAAAGTTAAAAGTGAAAAAATATAGAGGTTAAATTATAAAAAATGTAAAAGTATTGAGATTGAAAGAAAAATAAAAAAAAAACTAAAAATGAATACAAGCCACTAAAGCTAAAGGTACATCTCATAATGCTTAAAGAAGTTGGTAATTAGAAATATATACAATTACTCTTTTTTACTATTATCATTATACTATTACTTATTTAGCAAGATCGGTGGGGTGTCCCACCGGCCTTGCCACGTGTCGCATGGTCATTGGTTGTTTCAAGTAAAAAAAATTATCCACATTTAGGTGTTGTTTGTTTTTTCTGCAGCAAAATGTCTGCAGTCTGCGGATCACATCTGCAGCAGAAGAGGTGGATCAAACGTCTGCAGTCTGCAAGAAAAAGACTGTTTATTTTTTAACATTTGCAGACTGCAAAAATAGCCTGTAATTAAAAATGTCAAATTCAACCACCATCATCATCTCCCTCCTCCTTGTCTCCACCACCACCACCACCACCAGCATCTCTAAGGTTCATCTTCTTCATCTCACTACCACCGGAACCACCACTAATGTCGGCGACAGCCTTGTCGGAAACAACGGGAGGGCTGTGACGGGAGGGCTGCTGCGAGGCCGGCGGTGGCGGGTGGTTCGATGGTGGCTGCTGGAATATGGTGAGGGGAAGGAGGAGGGTAGAAGGAGGGGTAGAAGAGGTTAGAAGTGAATGGGTTATCTCTTCTTCAAGCAGACCTCAAGAAGACCTTGGAAAACTTTTTTTAATGAAAAGTCTTCCAAAAAACAAACAATCTGCAGACCTCAATATCTGCGCGTGGTCTGCGCGGCGCAGACAAAAGGAAGTGCTTCTCAGAAAAAACAAACACCCCCTTACTATCAGCTTATATACATAGAGTTTTAGTGATTAACTTAAACTTGTGTTTGGCGCAGTGGTTAAAGCCACGCTTGCTATTTGAGAGATCGTGGATTTGAACCCCATGTCATAATTTATGTAATGAGCCACTTATACCTAAATTTATGATTTTTAACGTGTCAAAATTTTTATAATATGCCACTTTTACCTCCTCAAGATTATAAAGTTTAGGTTTACTCCCATACAGGTTTATCTAAAAAAAATTTCTTTCATTCGTATTTTTGTATGCGTGTTGTTGTAATTTCAAGTCCATCTATGTTTGGACGTAATCGGAAACGAATCGGGTCAAATATAAAACGTTTGTGGCTATTTTTATATACGTCTTACTTACAACCACTTATTTTTAAATTTCTTAGTTGTCTGTACTTTATATTCAAAGCCAAATTAATTTGGTCAAATACAAAACGTCTTTACGCCTATTTTTATATACGTCTTACTTTTAGTGTTTGCACTATTACCCCCTAACACTTTGTAAAGTGCCACTTTAATCCCTTAGAGTTTTTGAAGTTCCGGGTTTACTCCTGTATAATTTACTTAAAAATAAAATTTCTAACATTCATATTTTTGTATACGTGTCGGGATAAATTAGAGTCAGTCCACGTATAAACGTAATTAGAAACGCCTCTGGTATTGACGTAAATTTAGTTCGAAAACAAGTCGGGTCGATTGTAGCCTATGCATTATGACGTCACGTATAATGTTGTCGAAACGTGCCATGGGCAATAAAACTAGTTTATCATATAAAAAGAAGGTCGGCTTTAAATTCATTATATTCTTTCACTAATAATATATTCAAATTTATTTGTCAACATTGTAATATATAAGAATATGATTTTCATTAATAATAAAAAAGTAAACAAGTTCACAGTTAAAAAGAATAGATGACTTGTCTAGAAAAACTAAAGTAAACAGTCACGTTTTTATATTATTTAAAACCTGAAAACATATTTAATTGAATAGAAAACACTAGTTTGCAGGGAACTTACAAGTTACTTTACATAAAACCATGACATGAAAGACACCTATAGTGGGCACATGGTATACAAAACCATGGTGTTTGTTTGGTCCCAATAAATATTATATTACAAAATAATTCACATGTGCCTTTTTTAATTCTATTGTTTATACATTGGGTCCACACATGTTTATGCTTCCACAACACGACTCAGTACACACCAAATTTAATAATTTAAAATAAGTGTCAGCCATATTAGATTACTAATCTAATAAATTATACTTGATTCCTTTTATACACTCCTTCTGTATAGCCAAATTTATTATTCATGTTTCTTATTACACATAAAAAATAAATATATACTTATATATACGCATATATACATATCTGTACACTTGCACACAAGAAACACATGCTTAGGGAGTTATTAAATCGTTGATCATTATACAAGCAATATTAAGTAAATAAATGTATATTTAATGCATAAAAATGTACATATATATCATATCGTTTAAAATATAATATACATGCCAATCATGTAACTAGATAATTATCTCCTTTCATAATTTACTATATCTCTATGCATGTTTATACGATTTTCATAACTCTTTGTTTGATTAAACTTGTCAAAACAATTAAACATGTCTCTTCATATATATCTCTTTTTTGATAACATTAACAATTTGAGTTCTATGTTACATATACTATCCTTTATAAACGGTAATTTATAATAAAAAAACAAACTGTAGTTTTCATGATTATAAACTATAATTTACTATTTTACATTTTTATAAATAACAGTTTAATTTTTTTCAAAAACATTTACACAATTTATAAATCAAGAATCCTGCATACTCTATGCATGTTTGAAAAAGTTATAAGTTGACAGGTGGTGCTCAAACCTTCACCAAACCTTATCTAAACACTATACCTCCACAGAGCCATAGGAAACATCTATAATCATCGTTTGAAATACAAATTGATTAAACACAATATTTTAACATACTTTGAAAGTATTCTTATTTATAGCTATTTTTCATGATCTTTTACGATTTGAAATTCTTCTTATTTTAAATATTTTTAACGGCTCTAACCACTTATACTTCTACTTATACTTTTTAATTGCATTATTGCTTATGATTGAACACAAAAACTCCATCTTAAGAGGCATAAGCCTCAACCCTTGACCATTGCAAATGATTATATGAAACTATATCCCATTAAATGACATTACATGAAAAAAAATGTTAACAGGATTTAAGCTCAAAAATCTCCATTGATCTTATTTTTCATCTATTAACTTATGATAATTGTTACCACATATGTCATTTAAATCACCCCTTTATTTTAGGCATAAAAGACTAGGGGTAGAATATCTTGAAAAACCCCAATGCAACATGGCATGAAAATAAAGAGGTTTTCCGTCGGCCATTATAACCGTTTTATTAGACAAGCCAACAAATGAATTTAAGGGGGTTCAAGACGACACAACACAAAGTCTCAAATGAATACATAAAATGGATCGTCTTCTATTGAACATTATCAAATTTTAACCTCGCATCTTGCAACCCATCAATCTGTTAACCTATCAACCTGAAATGATTGACACCTCTAATAAGATACTTATTAAAAATTTTCATTTATCGTTGTCTTGCAATCTCTCCATTGGTTAATGTATCGTTTAAACATTTGTGATTATACTTGTTATATAATTTAAATTTATTCATGTTATTATTCTTCTGTAAAGTTGATAAAAGTTATTATTATTCATGCAAAATATTGGTTAAAACGATATTTGCAAGAGAATAATAAAACTATGTCTTCAAGAGAATAATACATGTGTGTGTGTGTTTTTCCTCCTAACGAAAGAGGAACTTTTCTTTTCTGGAATGGGGTGTACCCAAAGTCCCAAACTTTAAAATCGACTTTGTACAACTTTATTTGAACATCCTTCAACCAAGATTCCAAATTGGAATTAATGGTGTTAATCTTCGTATTTTTTTTCTGTTTGACGTTTTGATATAAATTTTTTTTTGTTTAATCTTATCATGTTTTCATTATTTATACCATCCTTAATATTCAACATAAAAAATTAATTAGTTAATCATTAAAAACTATGCTTTAAATACATTATCATGAGGCATTTAAATAAACCTTACTATTTATTTTCTCCACGTGAAATGGAGGATCTTAACGTTTCTCGACTTTATTAATTGCCTCATATATATTTTTTAACGACGGGGAATAAACTTTTATTAATAAACTATCAGCAACCAGTGATTTTTAGCCTAATTAGTTGAGATAAGATTCTCAAACCTTTATTAAAATAAGAGTAGTTTTGGGTTAAGTCTCATTTATGACAAAAAAAAAAAGGGTTTCATGTTGAGCTAAGTGGTTTTTCTTTCATTTATGATGAGTTTTTTTTTTCTGAGGGTGTTATCGGGTTGCGTACTCGAGTAATAGAGATTATCGTATAAGCCAGTGTCATGTTAGTGATCCATTTAGTTGTTAAAAAAACTATCAACAATATACAAATAGTTGACATCAAACATATTACAACTCATGAGAAATATGGGACTGAATTAAACAATATTACAACTAATGAGACATATGAGAATGTTGAAACTTGAAGTTACACGAGTCCTTAACAATTGTGGTACTTTATTTTTGTTTTTACCCAAAGCTAATCATAGTAGTTGATGTCACTAATTGTCTCGGATATAGATAAGTATTATATGGTTATCTTATTGTTTTACGTAGATCTAATCATTTCTAATGACGCGTACGTGTTAAAAATGACATGTACACAGAATCAAACAAGTTTGGTTTTGAGTTTGACAGGTGTAGTATTTTAAACATTTTGACACTTTTAGACACGATTAAATTCGTGTCTAAACAGATTAAACACTTACACCTACTTATATTTAAACTTGTTTATATATATACTTTTTCATTTTTAATGTATTACTAGTTGGTATCATTATTGCCTTTACACATTGTTTTTGAAGGATATTATTATCATGGATCTTTCGATGACCTATGTTGTGTTGAAGGGATATCTATATAATCCAATCGATTGCGTAAAGCCCGCAGTAGCAGCGGAACCGGGGAAAGGATTTTATTTTTCGTTGCCTTTTTTCGATTTTTTTATTTAAATGTTTTAAATGTGTCACGTCATGTATCACTAAACATGTGATGTGTATTAATCATTTTGCAATAGATGACCTCATGTAACACGTTTATTAAGAGGTTCATGATCATGTTTGACGAAAATGACATGGCTAGCTTATCGTGTTATGCACTCGTGTTAATCGTGTCATGTCAAGTCGTGTCATTTCGTGTCACCGTGTAACTTATTTTGTTAGCATTGTTTTAGACTGCCGTATGAACAAACATACAGTCATGAAAATCTTTTCGCTCCCGCAACTCCGCACCACTTCTTTAACAAAATTGGTTTGGAAATATCTTAGGATTTCATTTTTGATGTCTTGCGGGTTTGAGGACCACACTCCATTTAATCACTTATATACAACCCACTAATTCTATTCCTTAGTATGTTATTCTCAATCATATCATGAACAAATCTCTTTTTTGCCCCCTTAATTGTCCACTTAATCCTAGTTTTTTGACTCAAATCTTGATGTCTTGTATCCTTCACTTCCGGCAGTTGTTTCTTAGAAATCAATATCTTCTTTTTTACTGTGTTAGATAGTATTTTAGTTAACATTATTAAGGATTCGTCTTTTCACTAGCTTCTTGCTAGTTATTTATAAATGTTAACAGTTTAAAAAAATAATCATTTAGTTTTAGTCATCTTTCTAACTTGTTGAACTTTCGTTTTAGATCTAAAGTTAAAGTTACTTTTTCTTCTCTCTTTTATCACATTCTTGATGTTCTTCAATTTTGACATCTCTTTTATCACATTCTTGATGTTCTTCAATTTTGGCATCTCTTTTATCACATTCTTGATGTTCTTCAATTTTGACATGAGAGCTTTATTAGGTAGACTAAGATTACTCGTCTCAATAGCGACTTTAAACACCATTTGTGAGAATTTATCTTTTCCTATCCAGGAATTTAACTACCCAAAAGGGGTAGGTTGAAATCAACCTCAAATGTAGAAAGTAGAGGCGTCTAAATAAAAAAAAAAACTATTCAGATTTATCTTAAATAACTAAAGACAACATCGTATAATATCTCATTATACGTCATCATGTCATGGCCCATGAGAGTTGCGCATCACAATTGCATTGTAATTGCAACATAATATTGATAAAGAACATAAACATGAATATGTCATCGATATGATTAACATCAATGTAAGTTGATTAAAAACACACCGTAAAGCCATAAAAGATTATAGTAACCATATTTAAGAATCTCATTCTTTTAAATAACATACAATTTTAAATGTTTATTTAATATATAGAGTAAATTGCATAAATGGTTTTTATGGTTTAACCAAATTATATGCTTGATCTCAAAACTTTGAAAATTACAATGTTAGTTAAAATTTGTATGTATTTATTGTAAGTTTGGTCCCTAAATTTTAAAAATTATAAATTTAGTTCAAACTTATAAGTGGGTGTTTCATTTTTGGTCCCTAAAGTTAAATTTAAAAGTTAGTTCAAACCTTATAACATACAAAAAAAACTAAATGAATTTAATTCAAGGACCAAACATGCAATAAGTATACAAAAGTTTGAACTAATTTTGCAAATTTTTAAGTTTGAGTACCAAACATGCAGTCTTAATTTAATCACAGGGATCATTTATGCAAATTTCTCTAATATATATTTATTAGCTTTAATAATTTATCTTTTTGATCAAACAAATGAGTGAAATTTCTGAAAGTAAAATATTTTCTTCCTTAAGAACTTTTAAAATTGAACACATTGCAAGCGTAAAAGTAGTTTGAATTATGGTCAGATGACATGGGATTAATTGTTGAGCATAGGATCTTAAAGCTCTTAGGTTTAAATTTAACTCAAGTGGTTTTTTACCGATGATGAGTTTTTACTTTGATAGTATTCCTAAGTGAGTCAAGTTTGGAACATGAAAATCAATATAAACACTTAACATCTCATTTCAGTAAAACTCACTCAAGTATTGAGAGAATTCCAAACGAAAAAAGATACGTGTATAAGAAACATCATAAAGTAACAAATTTTTAAATCTAAAAGCTTTTAATTATAGTAGAAATTAATGTAAATATAAATACATTCGTTTTAGAGTATATATAAGTAAACATATGTGAGACCAAACACGCCTAAAGTCAAAATCGTTGTATCACGAAAGGACTATTATAAACGTTATTGCTAAATTCAACTTCTTCTTATCTACAACATTTCAAGATAGAATCTATTTTGTTTGAATAACTTGAAGAAGTGTGATAACTACACTTCTTTCACCGACAATAATAAACCATTAATGACTAATTGACTATCTTTTTACAATATTAAAAAAATATGTCATATGTGTATCTTATCGTTTGACACATAACTAATATTAACTACACGAATCAAATAAAGAGTTATACATAATCCACAAAACATAATCAAATGTTTTAAAACAAACAATTAGACAACTAAAAAACCATATTTAAAATTAACAAGAAGAAACACAGAGAAAGGGAGCGGACGTGTTGCTACTCCCCGGCGGTGGAAGATACGTGTCATTAATCCCTTCAATCCAACCCCCACTAAAAATCAACGGTGGATTTCAAATCGATGGCTTAGAATCCAAAAATTATCGTTTCTTACGTTGGTTTTTAAATAGATAGATAACGTGTATATAAGTTTCTCTCAAGTCTAGCAATTATTTCTACCGTTGCTAATATTATCTCAATAAGTTAAGCTTTGGTTAACGAGTATAATTTATTCTCTTCATTTTAATATAGTTTAAATTTTCAATTGAAGTCAAAATATTGTTTACTTGATAACTAATATGAAAAAAAAATGTTCGCTAGAATACATACTGCTGAAAAGTATTGTATTCTCGAGCAAGTAGTGAGTTCGAATCTAATAGAATGTAAATAAAGTTATCTTTAAATAGAATAGATTTAATATACAAAGTGTGTCATGTGTAAAAAAAATAATATATAAAATGATAGTTTAGTTGTTAGTCATGCCCTAAAGATAACTTCTTATGGTAACATGTGTTTTTTTATTGTTAAAGTCGGATGACTAATGATTCTTAGATTAAGTAGTTGTGGTAAGGTACTTAAGTTTCCATTAAAATAAAAAGGAGTATTGAGTTTAAGTTTTACATGTGACAAAAAAATAAAAAGGTTTCATATTGGCTCAAGGGTTTTCTCATTTAAAATTGGTTTCCTGCTTAGGGTTGTCTCGAGTTTCTGTACTGATAGAACGTATCGTCTTAAGGTTTCGTACTTGAGTAGTGGAGATAATCGGATGTATCAGTGATCTGGCAGTGATCCAATTAGTCGTTAAAAAAATAAAAATTAATACGTGAGTTTAAGGGAGAATTACATATATCCTTATTTCCACCAGAAATATTACGTATGTCCCAAAACACAAGTTTAATGTATAAATTACAATACTTTTATAGTATGATTTAAGTAAATATATAATTTTATAAGTTTAAACGCGAAAATACGCATTGCACCAGGAAAAAAAATATTGTTTGCTACTCATGGAAGGGCATATTCGTCAATTCACATTTTGATGCATTAAATAACACGCCACCGTTTCATCACCCTCGTGTTAAAAACACCGGCGACTATTTCAAATTTCAATAAATATCCAACCATTAATCACACCAAAGGACCCACGTGACCACACATCACAATTAGGCCACGAGTAAATTTCCTCTGCCACACACGCCACGTGTCGCCTCCCAATTCGCTAACCTCGCGATTTTTACGCTACCTTAGACAGCTAAGTGCTGCACGTGTTGAGCCACCGGCTCAGCCGGTCACTCAACCGGCTCATCGATCAACGGTTCCGATCATCTTCCAATCAACAACATATAAATCACACCCACTCATCTTATTATTTCTCTCTCTCGATCTGTTTTTACTTTTGTTGGACTCTCATAGTCACAAGCGTTTGAAATCTTGAAGGTGGTTCAAAGTTTTTTCAGCTTTGTGGGTGTTGATCGATCTGTTGAATTTGGGGGAAATTGGAATCTTGTAGCTGAAAGATGGAGAGGGATTTCATGGGTTTGAATTCGAAAGATTCTGTGGTGGTGGTGAAGGAAGAAGCTGTTGAAGGATGCAAGGAATCAGGTGTAGTTTCAATCCTTTTTATACATTTTTGATCAATAATCTTTTACCTGATTTGAAGTCTGTAGCATTTATAAACGGAATTGAAGTAAATTTGTTGCGATTTTTGCTGTAAAGGGGTGTTATTGGGGTTATATTGGATGAATTTGATGTAGGTATTTGGGGAATTTGTTGCATGTGGTGTATAGGTGTTGTATGTTGGTTTGAAGTTGCTTTATCTGAAAGCTTTGGTTCAAAAGTTGAATATTTCGACATTTTACCTAATTAGAACCCCCCCCCCCCTCCCCCCCCCCCCCCCCTTTGTTTGAATCCATCAAAGTGATGAATCATAATTCGATACGCATCATCTTTGGGTGATAGTTTGTTTAATTTTGGTAATTTGTAGCTATTAGATCTAATTTGAACTTTTTATTATATGTAGTGTTTTCAAAGAGCTCTGCAGTCCACTGGCCTCTATCAGGTAGAAGATCTTTGTTTTTCCATTGTTGAATGTCTTTTTAGGTTGCTGATTGTGATGATAATTGTAAGTAATTGAAACTAAATGTGTTGATCCGTTTGTGTATCAGGTGTAGATGGGTCGAAAAACCGTCAAGCTGGTGAAGTTCAGGTCTGTTTATTACCAGATTTTGTAATCGATTGTCATATGTTCTTTATTTGTTTAGTTTTTTGATCAATGGTTCATATTGTTTAGATTTTATACTTCTTGCATGAGTATGCTTATATATGTAAAAAATCATCAAACTTATATTGTCATATGCTCTTTAATTACATATACATGTGTAGGTTAAGTTTAGGTTATAATACTTGCACATCACCTACACATGTGTGGATTATTTCCTTGCATTTTTCTGTAAATTTGAGAGAGTTGAATAAACATTGCATTTCTACCATTTTCTTTTACCTTGAAAGTTTTTAAGATGGAAAAAATGAATGATATATTTTGTTCTGCGTGTCTTCGTAATATATAGTGCTCTGCATAGATCCCACCTCATCAGAGATATTGTAGAGTTGTATCTTATTTGACCATTTGTTCTTAGATAACCATAATATTTTACAAAAAAAGAAGAAGAAAACACTCAATTTGGTAGATATTATGGAGTAGAACTCTTCAATTTGGGGACAGATAGTTGTTTTTGCTAATGTGAGAGCGCGCGTCTTATTTGCATTAATCAAAGATAAAAGTTGGGGTCTTAGAATCGAAAAGTGAAGTAGGGTGTTTTTAAATGCTAATCACTCGTTTGTGTCCTTCGGTTTCCACTTTGGAAACAAGTAACTGAAATATTAATGGGGTCACTATTTATTTACTATATAAAGCATTGGTTGTAGTAGACAAGGTGGAACTCTATTTTTAATGGCTACTTATCCCATGCAACAGAGTCCATTTACTATGCAAATCATCAATGATGCTAAGCAAGCTGTTCCTATTTCCGTGAGCCATCCTTTCTACAGGGCTCAGTTCGGTGGTGCACCCATTAAGCAGCAGGGAGTTGCGGTTCCATCTATTGGCTCCTTCCTTGCTGGAACCACTGAGCCATGGTATGCGTTTTGTGATGTTTTATTCTGTTTTGAGATGAGTAAGTTGGTGTTTGAATTTGTATTTTGGAAGTGTTTTGTGTTGTTTTATCTAATCTATATGTGAATTGAAGGTTTAATTCCAAGACGTCTGGTGCTCCTGCTCAGCTAACCATCTTTTACGGTGGAATGGTGAACGTGTATGATGATATCTCCCCCGAGAAGGTATAATATCTTTCTTGTTATATTACTCAAATCTTGATGTAAAAAGCTCGAATCGTGATTATTATTTTGACCATGCATACAGGCTCAAGCTATCATGTTCTTGGCGGGAAATGGTGCCTCTGCGAGCACACCTCATCCAAGGGTTCAAGCCCCGGTTCCCATCTCAAGAACACCCGTAGGAGATGTGGTTTACATGGCTCAACCAATTAATGCACAACCCTGCTCAGCCATCTCGAGCCCAATGTCCGTCTCCTCACACCCTGTGCAACCCACTAACAAAGATGAAGGTGCTAAAACAGTAAAAGGCTCGGTGGGTCCTGCTAGCAAAGTGGATACTCCAAGAGTTATCAATTCACTCGAACAAGTGATGCAATCTGGTATCATGTTTCTTCGGTTACTTATATAGTTTTTGATATTTATGGTAACATGTTTCCAAGATTGTTAGAATCTTGTTTTTTAAACGGATGTTGACAATCATTATGTCATATGCAGCTGTCCCTCAAGCGCGCAAAGCATCTTTGGCTCGGTTTCTTGAGAAGCGCAAGGAAAGGTATGATTCATCGAAGGGTATTTTAGTTATTTTACACTATTTATTAGTAAATATGTACCTTTTTTCTTGTTGGGTTGGTATCTTTAACTATCAAGAACGAGTGTCGGTTTATTCAAGGTTAACTTTTATTTATTTATGTTCAGAGTGATGGCTTTGGCTCCTTACAGTGTCAGCAAGGACTCATCAATTGCTAATAGTGGATCAAACAGCATGAATGCTATTGCAGCAGGTGAGAACTAGTGTAATCCAATCAAGAATGTTATAAGTTGTGTAAGTTGTTAGGTTTCAAATTCAATCAAATAGTCAACTGGGCTGTTCTTTTAAACCACATTGATGTATACATAGTGGTTCAGTTCTATGTCAAGGTTTAACCGATAAGACGGATAAATGAATATTTTGACGTGCTGCATGTTTAATGTTCATTGCGAGTGTGTTATGTTTAATTAATATATCATATACGCGTGAAGCATGGTAAGGAAGTTCATGAAGACGCAGAACAGTGAAGTTCCAGGTCCACGACGTGTACATTATATGTGTCGGTTTTTTAAGTTAGAATGTTGTCCTTGTACCCGAACTAGGTGACAATGTTTGGTAGGTTTTTGGGTGCTATCATACTTTCTATTTTTGGCACGGTTGGATCTGGTCGTATCATTGATTTGTATCGTTGATTGATGGACTAGGCCATGAAACCAAAAAGCGTGTCGTGTAATACGAGGTCATTATTGGTATATTAGTGGTTCCGGTCCCAAAAATATGTGAACAATTAGTTTTATAAAAATATTGGACATCAAACATACAGTAGTAGAAGTCAACCTTGTGTTGATGGTGTGAATTTGTTCAGGAAAAGCAAACAATCAAGATACTAGATCCTCAATTATATAAGTAACCAATAATTGAGTCAATTTAATATTTGTAGTAAAAATTTTAGAATCATAAAAGAGTCTTTCATTACTAATTTTATTATCTCATTATTAAATTACAAATAGAAGACCCATTATCATGAATTAATAATAAATAACTGTGTAAAAGATGATTAATAATAGAAGAAGACAAGAAAAAAAAGCATTAGGAAATAGTGTAGAATAATGTAGCATATAGGAAAGTAGTATAAAAGGGTGGTGTCTCATTTGACATAGATAAATACCATTTCTCTTGCAAGAGTTCTACCAAACAATATAAGGTGTTCATTTAATATATTCTTGTGTTCATCTTTAATTGTTTGAAGCATGCGTAAAGATCAAAGTTATATTAACTTAGTTGGAGTGCTAAGGGGTCGTATGATGAACTTATACAGATAGGTTCGTGACAAGTGGAAACACCATTCAAACAATGTGATATGCTTCGCTTAAGTTGGAGTATTAAGTCTCGTACAATGAACTTATACAGATTAGATATACGTTTGGCATGATGTAGAGTTGAAACAAATGTTCCGCTTAAGGGCTGCTAAAGAGAGTAATGAACCATGCCAAAGATGAGCTAGCGTTTGTCACTGCATGCTGGAACCAAGATCACCTAAGATGGATTGTGGTCGATAGGGATGTGAATGGATGTAGAGCAATGCATAGGGATTATGGTCGAGGCATGATTGGACCGAATGTGTGAATGTATGATGTCCATTTAGACTTTAAATGAAGGTAAAGGGATTTTCATTCAAGGATGGTGTCGTGTAAAGAGTAACCATATACGAGATTATGCATGAATATATAGTGGGAGCATGCATGAGCCAGAGGCATAAGGTACATGTTCACTAGAAAAGGTTTAAACACGTAAATTCATAGCCACTTTTGCTTATCATTTGAAATGTCTAAACGTTTAAGGGTAGTACCTTCTTCCTTACAACACATTGATTGGGATTTTGCTCAATCCCCTTATGAGTCTAAGACAAAACGAAATCATTTAACCTCGATAATAATGAGACATTATGTTGTTCTTATTTGGACATGAACTACATATGATGTTTTTAAGAGGGCCCATGATTGTAACACATGTATTTTGTGAATCCTTTATACAATAATATTATATATAAACTCAATTAGAAGTGTTCTTGGTTTCAAACTTGATTCTTTCTTTTTTCTAGAGATTAAATATGTTTCTTTCCACTAGTTAACACAAAAGCTTGATGTGGTGGATCCGTGGAGTGATACAACATTTCAATTATATCCAAAGATTAAAGCTTGATGTGCCAACTCATTCGTTTTTATTTTTTTATGTATTTAACAAAGTTAGTATCACCGGAGTAACGAGCATTATGAAGTTGGCAAATGCGCCACAACACATCATTTACCACGTTAATGATATCGTACTTTTCCGCTACAACGCGCTAGTCAAATTTTCTCGTTAAACTTATTTATGAATATCCTACAAAACCGGCTCAAAAAAACTCAGAATAATATACATAGCAGAAGACTTTTAAGGAATACATTCAAGTTATTTAACCTATAAACAATATATCCTCAAAACAAATAGTTTAAACAAAACTTTATATATACTATACTAACCACTTTTATAAATCATATTACCGAACAGATCTATTCAACTTAAAATTTTAGGCCTATGCATTTCATTAAATACAATTTTCCCATCATCCATAATTCAATGCCCTTACGTTTTAAACTCTTATTATAACTCAAATACTTGAAGATGAAAAATTAGTAGATGTGATACCATAACAATTTTAATTTTAATTAAATATCCCATTTTATTATTTTGTTTTGGGAAAATACGACTAAACAATAACTAAGTCATTTACGTGTATTTGTTCAAATTAGATCGCTGAACCATCAAATCGAATAATCATCACATTTTTTATGTTAATAAAGTAACGGGGGAGAACATTTAAGGGTCAAGATTTCTAATATATGTAAATATATTAAGAATTAAAAAAAAGATGTTAGTTATAGTAATAAAATCCCTAGAATCCATATCACATTTCCACATCAACATCAAAAAATAAAAAAATAAAAAATAAAAAATTCCTAATTGCAAGAAAATAAACATGCTAAAAAACTTGTTAAGACTTATAATTTAAAGCGAAAATTGTATAAATGGTCCCCGTAATTTAACCAGATTGTATATTTGGTTTTTAAACTTTTAAAATTACAAAATTAGTCTAAACTTTTATATACTCGTTGCATATTTGATTCCAGACATTAAATTGATTCAATTCTTATGAATTTTAAAACGTTTTAATTAACTTTTAAATTTAACTTTAAGAACTAAAAGTGTCACACATATGTATAAAAGTTTGAACTAATTTTATAATTAGAAACCAAACTTACAATGATTATATAAAAATTTGTACTAATTTTATAATTTATTAAAGTGTGTAAACCAAACATATAATCTGATCAAACTATAATTCTATAAAAATCATTTTTACAATTTTCTCTAATTTAAATAAACATAAAACTTAAGTAATTTAATTAGAAAAACTTAGAACTTTTAAAACTTGGTAATTAGTCATTTGTTCAACACAAAGTTCTCTCTACAGATTATTATCGTAGGCGTTAAAACTCGAGTTCGTCGCTGTCACCCGTAGCTTGTGCAGGTGTCCATTGATGTCCAATTTAGCGTAAGCCTTTAAACATTCGTCGTTTGATTGATTCTATATACAATAATGCTGTTTATACATATAATTAGGGTTTCAATTCCACACACAAAGTTCTATCTTCTCACGCAATTAACCTTTTTCCCCTCAATTAATAGTTACAATTCTTTGTATCGCAAAATCGATTGTTCGAGCTAATCAGGAGCTGTTATTCGAGGTTTTCTCTAATTTATTAAGCTTCTGATGTCTTCGAACATGATTTGAAGTGTTATTGTCAACAAATTTGCTTCTATTTAACTTGTTTAACCGTTTTCGTGTTTTAGGTTTTTGATTGTTTGCCTGTGTGATTTTGTAGCTATTGTTGTGGTTAATTTATGGATGTTTGTGTTTGAATTGTGTATGGTTTTAACTAGCTTTACTTATGTTGATTCATACTTGATCGCACTTGCTGCTTTATGAATGTTGAATATAGGTTCTCATTTTGATCAGTTATTGTAATCTTTCATAAATTAAGTTATAAATTAAGTTTCTAGTAGGGAAACTTACTTCTATATGTTTCCATTTGTTCTTGGTTTTTCAATTAGTACTCGTAGAATTTAAGAGTTTGTATGATCATTGTGGTGCAGCTCATGGTTAGGTGATGAAGAATATACCTGATAGGACTGATACAACTTCAACTGATTGTCCAGATAGGATTTGTGGTTCCTTTCGTTCTGAGACAGGACCTAGCAACAACAATTCCTTAAAGTCTTCGTTGTGGTCCGGATTCTTGGTATCTGCATTTTCAGTTTTCGATACTCATAGTGAGTCTAGGGTTTCTGATAAGAAGAACCAAAAAACTGGTACTAGAAGCCATGGGTGGGCTGAATCCGTGAAGAGAGTTATGAATGGTGGCTCAATGAGGAGAATACAGGAGCGTGTTTTGGGGTCCACGACTAACATTGCTAACTCGACAAGTGATATATGGCTACTAGGGGTTTGCTACAAAATTTTTTTGGAAGACTCTTCTCAAGAACTTGTTCATAGCAATGGATATGCTGCATTTGCTGAAGATTTTTCTTCAAGAATTTTAATGACTTACCGTAAAGGTTTCCTTTTTGCCTATTTTCTCATTCTGAGCGTTCCTTTATAAACGGAACATCATTTTTCTACACGAAGGCAGATGATAGCGTTTGCTATATTCAGGTTTTGCGTCTATTGGCGATTCAAAGTATTCAAGTGATGTAAATTGGGGTTGCATGCTTCGAAGCAGTCAGATGCTGGTTGCTCAGGTATTAGTTTCATTTCTTAAAGAGCATATTTTGATTACAGCGTAAACTTATTAAGCAAACTTGAGGATCAGCTGTTCCATATATCCATATTACCTAAGTTGTTATGTTTATGTGGGCAGGCGTTGCTAATTCATCGACTAGGCAGATCTTGGAGAAAACCTCTGCACCAGGTATGATATTTCAGAGTAATTGATACTTCTTGTTATAAAAGCGACATTACATCAAAATTTTCAAACCATTTGAATTTATTTATATAAATTGTTGGATTTCTGTTATAAATGCTAAGATTTTTTATCCCTAACGATGCAGCCATTTGATCTAGACTATGTCGAAATATTACACATGTTTGGTGATTCAGAGGATTCACCTTTCTCCATTCACAATCTTCTTAAAGCTGGAGAGAGTTATGCCCTTGCTCCAGGATCATGGGTGGGCCCATACGCCATGTGTCGTACCTGGGAAACACTTGTACGTTGTAAAATTGAGAAAGATGGACTTCAAGATAAGTCATTTCCAATGGCGATTTATGTTGTCTCTGGAGATGAAGACGGGGAACGTGGTGGTGCACCAGTTCTTTGCATTGAAGATGTCTCAAGAAGTTGTTCTGAATTTTCAAGAAATCAAGTTGAATGGTCACCTATCCTCTTGCTGGTTCCTTTGGTTCTTGGTCTTGACAAAGTAAACCCTAGGTACATAATGTTTTATTACAAATGTGTAATTAATTATATAATAGAATGGTATCCATATGATAGTCTGAAGGTTTATTCTTGTATTATTTCTTGAACTAACTTGTCCGATGAGCTTTTCTTGGTTGTTGACTTGACTTTAATATTGCACTTGACTTTTATATAACCAGGTATCTACCTTTGTTGGTTGCCACATTTACCTTTCCCCAAAGCCTTGGGATATTGGGTGGTAGGCCTGGTGCTTCTACGTATCTTATTGGTGTGCAAGATGATAAAGTTTTTTATCTTGACCCCCATGAAGTTCAACAGGTAAAATTGTTTAGTTTTGTTTGTATTACGTTTCCACATGTCAAACACTTGAACCATAATTTCTTATTTTCATGTTATATATACGTTTTATTGTATTAGAACTATATACTTGGTACAAAACCTTAATCCCACACAACAGCCCTACTGGTAGACTAAATAAATATATGCTTATTTGGTCGTCTATTCTAAAGATTTATGGTCAATAAGGATAGAAATTGGATATATGCAGCTATTCACGTTTTGTGAGTACCTTCTATCGATTACTAAAACTATCAAAGATATTAAATGCCCAATTACCTACTTTCACACATATACCCTGCCTGACAAAATCTCAGGACTACTCAGCCAGATCTAAAAGACTTCTACGATCTGTTTCACCTAAAGCAATATGATTTTGGGGGATGTTTGGATGTGCATTTTGGAAGTGATTATATGATACTGAATAATCAGGTTCAGATAATTGGTGGTAATGGAACAGGCTGTTTAAGACTTTAAGTAGTAGAAGATAGTGTTTTGATGTGCTTCTGCTGTATGAAGTTGTAATAATCAGATGTCCATATGTTTTAAAGTCTTCTCATACTAATAATTTGAGCCTTAAATAATCAGATAGCGTGAAAACATGATCGTTCTGTCAGAAAATTGTGTCCAAAAAGCAAAGTTGATAACACATTATAGTTAATATCATTATATATGTTATAAATGCATGTCTATATAACTTATAAGCCATATCACACACCCTTTTTGTATGAAATCTTATTTACTGATTATGTCTTTTCAAATTTTTGTATTCAATTTTCATATACGGGTTTACAGTTATCGCCTCGTAATAATGGTGCCGTTTTTCGTCGTTTTGGAATACAAATGTTTGTTCTTTAGGTGTAGTTTTGTCATATTCTTATTTCAGTATTATATCTTCAGGCAGTTAACATCAGCAAGGATGATCTTGAAGCGGATACCTCATCATACCACTGCAAGTATGTATTTATGTATAAGTCAATTTTTCTATAATTTTATCCTTTTCTTTCTGTTGTTCTAAACCTCATAAATTAACAATGGCAGTGTTATACGCCAAATTCCTCTCGAATCCATTGATCCATCATTGGCCATCGGATTTTATTGCCGAGACAAAGGTACATGTTTTACAAATCTGATAGTTTATTGCAAGTGATTAAGGGCTTATTAAAGAAAAGATGTAACCAATTCTGATCTTGTTTCTATTTCATGCAGCAAAAATATTTTCGTGAAAAAACCGTTAAAAATTTGAGAAAATTTTATATTATGTTACCGACTTTAAAAAACTCGACGTAGGGAAATCTTATACGATTACTGGTAGAATTAACGAAGTTTTGGCCAGTTGAAATAAGCTGACTTTTTTCAGCCTAAAATAAGCTGACCTTTTTTTTTCACGGTTTATGTTCATTAGATGATTTTGACGATTTTTGTTCACGGGCATCTGAGTTAGCAGCAGAATCAAATGGGGCCCCACTATTCACAGTGACCCAGTCTCGTCATTCGCCAAAATCAAGCAGGAGTGACGAGGTTGGTTCCTTCAGCTCAGTCGATGATGCTGAAGGCTCTGCACAAGATGACTGGCAACTACTTTAATTTACTTTGTGATATTCATTCATTCATGGTAGTGTAAAGCAGCTTGGTTTGTATGATTGTAAACCTCAAAAGGAATTAGGATTTGGTTGTGTTTGTTCAAAGATACAAGTTGCAGTTCAAATGTTCATATTCTTCATACTCTTTCTGTAAATTACCAAAACCACTTAAAACACACAGAAAACCCAACCTTTAATCACTTATTTATGTCTAGATTATCATTTTGTATTTTTACGGAGCCAGGATAGGTTTATTTTTTCTATTTCATGAGATAGAGTTAATTTTTCCCTTCATCTCATCTTGCTTAGAATCCACGGGTAAAGTGAGATTTTTATTGACTGCGTTTGATCTGAAAGACTTCAGCAGACGAAACAGCAAGGGAATTGATCCGAAACCAGTGAGGTCATTGATTTGATCCAAAACCGCCGATCGTTTCAATTGAAGCGGAGGGTAGGTGAACACCCAACGGACGCGTCTTACAGGCGAGGTGAAATTACTAAACTACCCAGGGTTTTTGTATTATATAGTAGTATAAGATAATAACATTTACAAGCCGCTATAAATGATGGTTGTATTTTTGTGCTACCTGCTAACCAACCAGGGCTTGTCAAGTGATATGTTTTGGCCCTTTTTATTGACAATTAAACCAGCTATTTTGTGTGTATATATTTGTGAAATCAAATATTAAAAAAAACATGTCCGACTTAGCTGGTAAACAACAAATTTTACCCCCTGGGACTCTGGGAGACGGGGGTTCACACTCCCCCCCAAATTTTTTCATCTTGGATTTTATTGACTGTGTTTGTTTGTTTATTATATATAATAACAATAATGTGTTTCTTTGATATCTTTTATAAAATATTTTGGTTTTAGGTAATTGCGTTTGTACAAAAATATACCTTTGCGCCTTGTTTTTACCTACGTTGTGTGTGTTTTTGTTTAAATTTGAGTTGTTTCACATTTATTTATTTTTTTGTTTTCTAAATATGGGGTGTTCCCGTTGCAAGATGCTGGTGCGATTTTCATTTTTATTACATTTTTTTAACGGTCCTAATCTACCCTACTTCGATATAAATCAACTTCACTTGCTTCAAGTGAGGCTTGAATTAACCGCCTCAAGATGAGATGCATACATCTTTGCCACTAGGCTATACTAGTGGTTGTAAATTCATTACCATTGACATAGTTCCAAGTGATGATGGATTGAGTTTAACTGACAACTTATAAATGTGACCAGGGGTTATGTAACCATACTCTATTTGGGCAACATAATTAATTGGTCAAGAAAGCAAAATCCAAGTCTTTTGGAACAGGCCACTGGACCTCATACGTATTCGCCTTCACTATCTATCAAAGACTCACCTCACTGGTGTACAGCATGGATCCCATCCATTATTAATTGGTTGATGGGTGTTTTTGCAACTTGTTTGCCCAAATATGTTACAATTGACATAGGAATATGAGTTTGTTTGTAGATGCAAACCGAATCAAACTAATTGACTCTGAAATTGCATACGCATAAAGCTTGGACGGAAAGATGTCAAATTGAGTGGAAGCCAGTCCGCCTTTGGTTAAAATATTGGCAAGCTGAAGAACTAGAGGAACATGTTGAACCCAAATCTAGGTCAATCTCAAGGTGTTTCGTTTGCTAATGAAACACCGCATTGACAATTAAATTAATAGCATAACGTCAATTTTATCACACTACTCTTTGAATTTGTAGAAGATAAGTTAATAACGACATAATCATAGACAAGAGCCAATGCTCTCCCTCATGTCCATCCTTTCATCAATACATTATAACTTTGATGTTTCTTGTTCTAATTCTTGGATATTTTTATACCTTTTTACATGACAAAATAAAGATGGAAGGTTAGAAAACTTTCTAATATTGGTTAGGAATGTGAAAAACATTCGAAACTGAAACCGAATCCGAATTATCCGAAAATATGAGTTCGAAATATCTGAAAATTCAGATACCCAAAATTTTCGGATTCGGATAGTGTTTTTGAAACTTTTCGGATATTAGGATACTCTAGTTATCCGAAATATTTTTATAAAAACTATTAAATAATAAATATTAATTAACAACTTCGGACATTTAAAAAAATCGGATATTCATTTTTTAATAAAAGTTATTAAATTTTCATAAAAACCATTAAACGAAACACACCTTTTTAGAATTTGGATATGAATTTCGATTCAAATTGGATATTGAAATCCACTGCCCCTGAAATTTTCGGATATCAAAAATCCTGATATCCTATTTTGAAACCCTAGTTGTATTGGTTTTTATATAAACTTTTAGTACACCAATACACATTTTGAGGATAATATTGTTCAGGAATCTAGTAAACAATTACACATTTTGAAGTTTGAACCAAAGGAACAACATGATTGACATCGTCATATATATATATATATATTCTCATGTCTATTTCAGTGGAATATCTTTCATGTTACAAGTTGGGGCATCTAAATTAAACATCCGAAACACCACTGGACCACCAAGCAACCATGGGTTCGATGCTGTGGTGCACCACCAACAAATGAGTTGCATGAATGCATATTGGATGTATCATAATAATGCTATCATAAAGGTCCTGTGGCTGCTTCTAAAGATGGTGCATTGCGCTGTAGTATTTGTAAATTCACAATCTTTTTCGGCTTTTTTTCCATCTTAAGGAAAGCAATTACTAGCTAGATCTATATAAAGGGAAGAGGAAGACTAGAGTACTTACTCATCACAAAGCTTTACCCATAGAGCCAGTTAACATAAGTGTAACAACAATGGTTTTATATGGGAAGAAGGGTGTCCAAGTGAATATCAAATGCAATGGTGATGTGCTTCATGGACTCTTTAGGTACAGGCTACCTGACTTTTTGGTCATAGCCCCTGAGTACATGAAGAGTTGCGAGTTACTAGAAGGCGAATTGGGTGCGGTCGGATCCATCTACTACTGGAACTATGTCCTAGGTAAAAGACTCATTAACATCTTCAATTCATAGAAATTATACATTTTATATCTAATGGTATGTATATGACTTCTCAAACCTAGCTTCTTTTATAAAAGACATGAGAATTGAGTGGGATTTGAACTTACTCCCTTTATCTATATTACCACTTGCATAATGTGTCCAAATATCACTATACGTAAGTTGCAATAACACACGTTGGTGATTTTAGTGTCATTAGTTGACCAGTAGCAACTCTAAGCTAAGTAACTTGGTCATTAACTATAGTTATTGCTGAGGGTTTTTTCTACTGATGTGAGTGAATAATTTCAACGCTTATAACTGTCATTTGAAACTCTCTTTCATGAAGAATTGTGTCATTTTAAACCATCGTGATGGTTTGGCACCTATATAAAAAGGACTTTTTGTAAGTTGTTTCCATAACGGAATATCATAACTTGTTATTGTTTTTCTTTTGAATTATTCGATTAAATATTTGAAGTACCATCAAAATTAACTTAATCCGAGTGTGATACACACACGATTCAAAAGACACCAGAACATTTAAATCAACATTATTTGCAGATGGGCGAAAGCAAGTTATCAAACATAATATTGAAACCGTGGACGAAAACAACAAACTGATCACCTTTAAGGCACTTGATGGAGATTTGTTGAAGTTTTACAAAAGCATCAAGGCACACTTGCAAATCGATGGAACTGTTGACAACAGCACGGTGACATGGACCTTTGAGTACGAGAAGATGACCGAAGATATCCCTGACCCAGATTCACTAGTCACGGCTGTTCAGGATATTACCAAATATGTTGAGGCTCGCTTGAACCCCGATTTACTCGCGGAACTTAAGATTCCTCAGCTCCAGTAATCATATCAAGTTCAACTTCAGGCTAATAATTAAAATGGTTTGCATTTACTTATAAGTGTTTTCTTTCTTATGCATTAAGGTTATGAACACATGTGAGTTCATGTGCTTCAAGGATACGTGTATCAAGAATAAACTTTATATTTAAGTGTTATTAGCTAAATGCAGTGGTTTGTTGATTAGAAACTCATTATTAGCATTCTTTTATCATAAGGGATCTTGTTGGTCGGTAGTGCCAGGGGTAGAAAACAACTTAAGACAATATAAAACTTAACTAAATAAAACAAAATCAATTGGAAAAGAGCAGATTAAATGAGAAACAAACAAAAATAGATTAAAATAAAAAGAAAAATCAATTTCAAATATATAGATATAATCAAAACAGACAACAATAAAAAAATTTGACAAAAGTACAATAGTATATTAAAGGAATTGAGCATAAATCAATATCAGACAACATAGTAAGTAGATTAGGTAGATAATTACAAAAGAGAATTTATAATTGAACCGTCAACAGTGAACAATCGATAAACTTTTGATGAACTAAGTTTCATAAGTCGATCTCAATGAACCAAGTTTCGTAAGTCGATCTTGATGAATCAAGTTTCGTAAGTCGACCTCGATGAACCAAACATAAAAGTAATTTTAGAAGGAGGCATAGTCGATCATGTTGTATTTTATGATCATAAATAATGAAAAAACAATATGAATTAAACAGATTAATCAAGTTAAGTATTATTGTACATTATTATCAAACTTTATAATGTACTTCAAGTTTTACAACCGAAGACTTGAAAGAACATATATAATTACAACCCTATACATTCTATGGTTTCGAAAAACCAAAAGGGCAAGATAATAAATAATAATCATTGTAGCATAATCACATAACGACTATGATCATATAGCTATTGATTATGTTCAAAAAACAAGCATGATTAACTAGTCCTCAACACCCCGAGTTGATTCGATTTGTTTGCGTTTCAACGAGTCATTCCTCCAGGCACCTTAGGTGGCACCATGGTTCCACCACTTTGTTGAATCTCCGGAGATTGATTGCGCCACCCGACTCCTGAACACGCGATTAACATCATCGTACACGTCAAAAGACGCGATTATAACATTAAGTTTGAAAAGTGAACGTGATGGGTATGAATGTTACCAAGTTGCATGTTGAAGCCACGAGCCTGAAGCTCGCGATATTCTTGACACAAGGCGCATGGTTCGCATATTAGATGGACAAGAATATTAATAAGAGGGTCATTAGGCAGATTATATGCTTGACTCATTTTGATCCTATAGTATGCTGATAACAAACAACCGCAACCCGTGAAGTATAGTATCCCAGCGTGAAGCATGGCATATAGACCGCAACCTGTAACACATTGTGATTTTTAGAATGATTTAACTGGTAACTTATGTAATTGTCGATTGCTTTATGTGAGCACTTACTGTTTTGACCCCTGTCGACCATTTCTGCTATTTGCCCGAACGTGACACAAGGGGCAAACGCGGTTATAAGAACTGTTAACATGGAAGACATCAAGTTATATATAGATCTTTGATATGAATAAAGAAAACGAAAGTAGGCTACTGTAGATACACCAGGTGACACAATTAAAATAAAAGGCGACGTCATCAAACATGCCTTATAGATGGTGAAAAAGAGTTCGTATAGCCTTCGTTAATGGTGTCCAACGCTACATCAGTCTTTTTTTTAATCAGTGTAAAAGCTATATAGCACGTATAGCTTTTAATCATATGGCCAGTATAAGAGAAAAATACACCTCATACGATCCGCATATGAAAAAAAAATACATACGACCCGTCTAGTCATAGTGTCTGAATAGTAAGAGGCTGGCAATTCAATTTGGGGGTCCAAGACAAAGTGAAAACCGGGGTCATTTTTCAAATCTCATCGTTAAAAATGGCAAAAGAACATGTTTGTTAAAGTAGAATAGGACCATTTTTATATAAAAAGTTTGTGTTCAAAATTTTTTTGTTAAAATAGGATCGGACCATAAATGAATATTTTTGACATAAATTAGAAATCTGGATTGAACCATGTATGTACTTTTTTTTATTTATAAAAAGTGGGTTGTGATAATTTAAGGGACCTAAACTCAAACCCAAAAATCCAAAACATAGAGCCTCTGGTGTCTATGTAGCGACGACCAAACTAATACATATAATATGATTGTACTTACGGGTTGGGATATCATCAAAACATTCAAAAAGACCGGTTGCCCATGTAGGAACCACAACTTGTTGTGGTGGGACCCCAACTGCCGCTTGGTTCGTTGGACCAGCTTCACCTTTGCTGGAATCTGATTCAGATGTAGTTGAAGGGTTTGAAGTTGGTGCAGCGGCCGCTGGTTGGGGTTCATTTGTAGGTTGAGGGGCTTTGTCGGCCTTGTTGTCGTTTGGGGATGAGGAATTCATTTTTAAACTCAATTATCCAGATAGAATGACTACTATCCTTGGATAATCGAGTTTAATTAGCTTGTGAATCGAGTTGATATTAGTACAAAAAAGGTATCTATTTATACATTTGAGATTATACTAACGCAATGATATTATCCAACGGTTTTTTGCGGTGTTTTTGGAGGACTTGCATAGATGCGAAAATAGTTGCATATTAATAGGATTAATAATCACCGTACATGAAATAAAAGAATTTGATGGTTGAGACTTCCTAGCATTGTCCATTTTTATCCAAATCTAATTCGATCTAAATCTGTCATGTGGGGTGAAAATCATGAAGGTTTCTACTATACGACCTTGAGGTCACGAGTTAGTCATGATGAGAGACTCTTATAGAAATATAGAGTAAAATGAACACATTAGACCCAAATGGCCTGAAAATCTTTCGGATCTTGTGTATGCAGGAGCCTTGTACACGTCGTTTACTTTTCATATCTAATGATATAATAAAGCGATTGAATACTTGAATATTCATCAAATAATTGTCTGAACCCGGTTTTTATAAGCATCATATTGAGAAAGTAAACAAAACAAGACATCATAATATAAACTAGCTACTAACAATTATAATTAGATGGTGCTATTAGCTAATAATCTACATATCATAAAATAAAGTTGATCTCCTTAAGATCGCCCCTTGTTATTTTCAGTCTAACATAAGTTGAGTTAGGTTGTTGATGCAAATTAAGTTGATCCAAAGGTTAAAAGATTTTTGTCTCGAGTAACTGAATATGGGCAACTAGGCTAGGAAAAGGCCATCGGGCATGCCTTATGATCTTGTGGAGTTATGGGCGCGTAACATATGGACTAAAACGTCTACATGAGCAAAGCATTGTGACAAAGACATTGGTAGCTAGCGGTCTTGCCCCATCACTGGACCTAAATTACCTCATTTAGAGCTCTGATTTTACTTTTAAATGTTTTTCTGATTGATTTCATTTTTCATTACAAATTTGCATGAATCAATGAAATTTCTTAATGTAACGTTTATTTAGGTTGTCGTTTTCAATTTAAGGTGGTTCATCTTAGCTTTCTAGTAATTCGTCACATCTATCAAATTTATGAAGAGCGCTTGTAAAGTTTCTTCAGATCATCGCTTAAAGCCTTCAAGTGTGTGTTTTGTTACAACACATTTATTTTAATCTACATTTTGATATAAATTTATTCAAAACGAATAATTTCAACATTAATATTTTAGTATTATAAATAGTTTACATACATTTTTTCTATTATACCTTTTTTAATATAATGTTTTATAAAATTCCAATTATACAATAGTGTTATGTTTATTTTTATCTACGTTTTGATATAAATTGAATTTTAGACCAAGACATGTGATGTGTGTGCGTTGGAATAGTATTTTAAGTGTCTAAACGTCAAATATTACATATGATTATTCGTTTATATGCATGTGATTGAGTTGAATAGGTTGACTATGAGTTGGAAGTGATTTTGTAGGAAAAACAAGGAATTTGGAAGCTTACATGATAAAACAAGTCATTGGAGGGGTCAAGAAACGAAGTTTCAAAATGCAGCAGAAAGGCTTCCACCGTAGCCTACTGTAGCCACCGTAGGCTACGCCAGCTCAAGGAAAAAAATCAGCAGAAAGGGACCCAGCGTAGGCTACGCTGGATGGCGTAGGCTACGCCAAGACAAGTTTTGAAAACCTATAAAATCGTTTTTTTTATTATGTTTTAGCCACCACTTGATTCCCATTCGACCTAGAACGTTTAGAGACGAATTTTTGGCGTTCTGAGATCAATTTTTCACCATTCCAACTCTCAAAAACAAGATTCAATCATCCGGAATGCAAATCAACAACGGTTTTGAAGATCATTCAAGAACGATGAGCGGCTAATCCTCTCGTGATCGACTTCGGGTATTAGGTTTTGCGTGATTAGGCTTTTGTTTTTGTTTAGCTTTGTTGGGATTAAACTTTAGAACCCGTTTAGTTCTTTTATGAGTTTAACTTGTGTTTTGATTATTTAAACAACGACGTTGGTAAACTTTTATTTGAATATCATTTAATCTTTCGGAAATTATATGATTGCAAGTTTTGGTTTCTAATTGAATTGGCATTGAGTATCAAGACCCATTAAGTCCTGATTATCGATATCACTTAATCACCGCACGTACAGAATCCCTATTAAGGATTTTCCTTGAAGTTAAACTAAACAATTGCTGAAAACCAAACCTAGAACCGAAGTGGATTACTTTCTCTTATAATCGTTTTCTTAATCAAGTTTGATTCTTTCCAAGTTGTTTTCTTAGTTTATTCATAAATTATTCCAAAAATCCAACTTTCACAGCCAATAGGCAATAGTTAAGTAAGTTGTTAATTTAATTAATCATTATTTGCTAAATCAAAGTACAATACACCGACCATTAATTCCACGAGGATCGACAACCCTACTTACCCTAACTAGTTTAAGGTGAATAGGAACACACATTTTAACATCTTATTTGATTGATACTTCGACATCGATCAAATTTTGGCGCCGTTGCCGGGGAATCGGTGCGCTTGGTGTTTTGTTATTTTATTTGTTTTATAAGAAAAAAAAAATCTTTTTTGTTACTTGTTTTATTTTAATTATTTTTATTTTCGTGTTACGCTTGGTAGTTTAAGTGTGCAGGTGACAGATTGTATGCATACTCGATATTCGGGCAGGAAATCACCGCTAGTGTTTGATCCAGAGATAGAGAAATCAACAAGGTATAATCGTGTCTTGCATCGATCAGGGTTACCAACTACATCAATTTCACAAGCCATTGATCAAGCAGCTGATAGTTTGTCTGATTCAACTAACATGGATAATACAAACAACCAACCACCTCAAAATCCAAACCCTCCTCCCAATAACCAACACCAAAACCCAAATCCACCCCCACCACCAAATAACAACCGCAATAACAACCTAAATCAACCACCTCCCAACAATAATATGAATCAAAATAACCTCAATCAAGGAGACGACTTTGATCATGTAAGCATGCATAGTGTTCACACGGGTGATGAGAATTATGAAGATGAATGGGATAACAATGAAGAACCCTATAACGGTGCAAATTATGATGCTTGGAATGGAAATTTTGGTGGAGGTGATGGATAAAACGGAAATAACAATTGGGGGAATGATCAACATGGGTGGAATGCACCACCTATCAACCAACAAAGGGGTAGGGTTAATAATAATGTCAATCAGCCAAGAAGACTTCAAAGAGCTCAAGTACAAGGTGTGGATATCCATTTTAGACTGGCTATTTCTGAAAATCCAAATCCCATCGCACCTCCAAATCGTAGAGGAAGAGCTTTTGATGTACGTCCTCATTATCTCACTATTCTTCCTGCATTTAGAGGTACTGCAACAGAAGAACCATATGTGCATCTTGCTGAATTTGATGCAATATGTAGCACTATTGGTGGGAATCACTTCACACAAGATGAAGTGAGGTTGTGATTGTTCCAATTCACTTTGAAAGACAGAGCTAAGCAATGGTTCCTTACCTTGTCTGACAATAGTATTCACACATGGCAAGAAATACAACAAATATTTTTAGATGAATATTACTCTATGGGTAAGACCAGTGACGCAAGAGAGGCTATTCGATCTTTCCAACAACAAGCAGGGGAACAATTTCATGAAGCATTCACGAGGTTTAAGGAACTTATTCGTATGTGTCCACACCATGGAATTGAACGTTGGGAGTTGATAAAGGCTTTCTTGGATGGATTGACGACTGAGGAAAGAAAATATTTGTATTCTACAAGCAATGGCACATTCCTTTCCAATCATGAAGATGCAGACTGGGAATTTTTAGAAAGAATGTGTAGAAACTCCAAGACGCAAGCCTTTGCCAGTAGACGATCTAAACCTAATTCGGTACGATCAACCACGGTTGACTATGAGACTAAGGAGCGGATTGCGGCATTGGAAAGACAATTGGCAAGGTTAGGGCGAACGGGTACAAAGGAGGTTGCAACTGTAGGATACGATATGTGTGAAGAATGTGGTGAGTTAGGTCATAATGTTGATGCGTGTCAGTTAGTGATAGAAAGAAAAGAGGAAGTTAATCAAGTTTACGGAGATAGAAAGCAATTCGATATGAATTCCAATACTTATCATCCCGGACTAAGAACCCATCCTAATTTTAAGTATGGGAATGCTTCAAGCCAAATGAATCCTAACTTTCAAGGTAATAACCAAGGTGTTCCCACATACCCTAACCGAGCACATGGGAATTAAAATCCAAGTGGTTATCAAAGAACTTCATATGCTCAAGGAAACAATCAAGGGAGTTACAACCACGGGGGCCAACAAGGAAGTTCATCACGAAACCATCAACATAATTCTCAAACTGGAGTAGTTGGGGGTGAAGAATCTACAAATGCAAAGTTGGATGCTTTGATGAATATGATGAAGGAAAATATGCAAGAGAATAAAAGGGAAAATGAAATCAGAGATAAGGCTTAAGAAGCATTAAACAAACAAGTAGGTCAACTAGCAGAAGATGTGGCTCAAATCAAAAGAAACCATGGGAAGCTGCCAAGTGACACCACAATCAATCCTCAACATCAGGGAACGTCCGCAAAGAATGTCAGAAATGTGCAAATCAATCAGGTAATTACCCTTCGTAATGGTAAAGTTTATGATAACAAGGTTGGTTCTCCACCACCATTCGTAGAGGGGGTGGTGGAAGATGTCAATAGTGATAGTGAAGATGAACAGGAACCTGTTTTAACAAAATCAATGAAAAAGGTAACATTTCAAGAGGTAACCAAACCGGTTTTAAAAGATAATGTAGATAAAAATAAGGATAAGGCATTGGAGAACAATGTCATTCCTTACCCTTCAGCTTTAATTGAACCGAAAAAGATAGTAAATAAAAGAGGTCCATAACAAGATGAGATGTGGGAAATTTTTAAACAAGTTAAAGTGAATTTATCTCTTTTAGATGCAATAAAACAAGTTCCTGCTTATGCCAAATACCTAAAAGATATGTGCACTCAAAAACGAACTCACAAGTTTCCTAAGAAGCTTGATGTCCCAGCAAATGTAAGTGCCATCTTGTCAGGTGATCTTCCACCTAAGCTTAGGGATCCAGGAGCGCCTATTATTTCTATTCAAGTTGGTGAATTTAAAGTTGCTCTGGCGCTACTCGATCTTGGGGCTAGTGTTAGTATCCTACCTGGGAGTTTATATGACCAATATGACTTTGGTCCCTTGCAAAAAGCCAATACCACGGTAGTGTTGGCCGATCTCACAATGAAACTTCCGCGTGGCATAGTAACTGATGTCATTGTCAAGGTGGATGACTTCTACTATCCGGTCGATTTCTTAGTTCTTGATTATGCTTCACTTGACAAAACTAAACAATCTAATGTCATACTTGGTAGACCATTTTTAGCAACTGCTAATGCACAAATTAACTGTCGAGATGGAACAGTTGACATGACTTTTGGTAATCGTAAATTAAGTGTCAATGTGTATGACAAAGTAACTAACTCCTCTGTTAATAATGAATGCTTTATGGTGGATATTATTGATGGGTGTGAACCTTATAAAAATGAGGGACACATCGAGGAGACGTGTGTTATTTGTGACAGGTTAGGTATTGATCATGCATATGAGTTGGAGGAAGAAGAAAAGAAACTTGAAGTGTCTGCCATACATGAAGGAAGACCACCATGGACCCATCAGGTGGAGCCTCTACCTGAGCACATTGATTCTCAGTTAAAGCCATCACTAGAGATTCCACCAAAAGTAGAATTGAAAGAGCTTCCCAAACACTTAAAATACGTATTTTTGGGAGACAATCACACCCTTCCAGTTATCATTGCATCCAATTTGGAAAGTGATCAAGAAGAAATGTTACTGAATGTGTTAAAGGAGCATAAAGCAGCAATAGGATGGACAATTGCGGATCTCAAAGGTATCAGTCCATCTATTGTCATGCATAAAATCATCACTGATGCAGGTGCAAAACCTGTTAGAGACACTCAGAGAAGGCTTAATCCCAACATGCGCGAAGTAGTGAAGAAAGAAGTTCTCAAGTGGTTGGATGCCGGGATCGTGTATCCAATTTCTGATAGCACATGGGTAAGCCCTACCCAAACTGTGCCTAAAAAATCAGGCATTCAGATTGTTAGAGGCGAGGATGGTGAACACATTGCCACTCGACCCGTCACTGGGTGGCGAGTGTGCATTGATTATAGAAAGTTAAACGCAGCTACATCCAAAGATCATTTTCCACTTCCGTTCATTGACCAAATCATTGAGAAGTTATCAGGTCAGAAATTTTATTATTTTTTGGATGGGTATTCAGGATATAATCAGATTGCAATTCACCCTGATGATCAACAAAAGACTACCTTTACTTGCCCATATGGTACCTTCGCATTTAGGCGAATGCCATTTGGACATTGTAATGCCCCAGCCACCTTTCAAAGGTGCATGATGAGTATCTTTTCTGATATGATTGGGGAGTCTTTGGAAATCTTTATGGATGACTTCTCAATTTTTGGTTCATCTTTTGAAAGCTGTTTAATTCAATTAACAAAGGTTTTAAAAAGATGTGTTGAAACAAATTTAGTGTTGAGTTGGGAAAAGAGTCATTTTATGGTTCAAGAAGGGATTGTCTTAGGTCATGTAGTGTCAAAACGTGGCATTGAGGTTGATCATGCTAAAATTAAGATTATATCGACCCTACCCCCTCCCACGAATGTAAAAGGCATTAGGTCATTCTTAGGACACGCCGGTTTCTATAGACGATTCATAAAAGGATTCAGTACAATTACAAAACCATTATGCAACTTACTTTTGAAAGATGTGCCTTTTGTCACACCCCAACCTTAACGGCGGAATCGTCGAGATGTGAGGGTTAAGATTGTTCACAGCCACATAACACTACCATAAATTATAAATATAAAAATTCATAAGTTGAAATAAACATTACAAATGTCTCAACAAAAGAAAATAAGCAAATAAACAAAGTCCAACTTTCAAGTTTCAAGATATGTTATTTAATTTTTTCCTAGGTCCAAATCCTAGGTGTAGGCATGCTTCAAAAGATATTCATCAACCTTGTGCATTTCCTGAAACATGTTAAAAATAAAAGGTCAACTTTAAAAGTTGGTGAGTTTCCATGGGTTAAGCATACATATCTATATATATATAAAAGTTGACAAGTAGCAATTCATGTCAATGGTTACGAATAAAGCAAGTTTATAGATAACATATAGCTACAATCAAACCTTGACCAAGAATATCATTTACAAGTTTAACGATTAGCTAAGTGTACTTGGTTCCCATGATGAACAAGCATACGTCATCAGGAGCCGGCAATAACCTCGGCTTTAGCACCAAATAGGCTTGTCAGGCCCATAGATCTATGACGTCGCCAGGCTAGCAATAGTTAATGATCGTCAACATATAATGTTCATCATATAAGGCTCACAATATTACAAATAACCATGACAAAAAGTAAGGATGAATTGCATGTGCGTTTACAAGTATCAAGATGTTTACAAGTGCAAGTTTATAAGGTTAACATGTTTCACCCCAAAAGGTGTGAAATAAAGTAAAAGAGGGGCATGGAAAACTCACATGATATATATATATATATGATGATAACAAGAAATAAACGGTGCTCCAACGATTCTTTTTCGAGTTACCTAACGTATATATTTCAAGGTTAAGATTAGAGGTAATATTAACGATTAAACGTGAACTAGGGTTTCAATAGGAATTTGGGGTTTTGGTGAACAAAAGAATTAAATAATGGATTCACTTTTATTTTGATTCAACGAAAAGAATTACCCCATTTAGGTAATTTAATATGAAGAATTGCAATTATATCATTTATAATAATTGGTAAAGTTTAAATATAAAGTTTAAATGATTTTTTTTTTTTATATAATCATTTGATGTAAACATGATTTAAACAATAATTAAAAGTAACGTATGAACCAATAATAATTTATTAAATTAAAACTATCATTTAAAGTCCATTTTACAAGAAATAAACTAAAAAAATGACATTTGTTATATTGTTTTATTAAAAAGTATATAAATATTTAAATTTGAAAAATTACAGAAAATAATTTGGTGCTCTTAGAAATTGTTAAAGTTAACAAAAATGTTTTTCTATAATAATTAAAATTTTCTGTAATTAAAATTGCTAAAAAGACGTTTTTAAAAAAATGTTGAGGGTGCCCGGGTTCGAACCCGGGACCTCAAGAACGAAACATGGGCTCTTAACCAGTAGGCGAGGGCGCCTAAGCCTGGTAAGAGTTGGTTCTTAATTCTTAAAAACACAAATACAAAGACACCCCCAACCCATATGAACCCTAGAACGATTTGAACCAAATTGAAGATCAATTCGTTACTGATAACGCTAAAGATCATGGGGCTTTTGTTCCCCATGTAAAATCGAGTATGTAGGTGGGTTAAATTACCCGGTTGAAGTCGAATTGATGATAAGGCAGACGAAGAACAGGCCGCGACCGAAGCTATAATCAATCGATGTGCAAATGATGATGATAACAAAATTCGTTGCACAGAAAGCTTCTATTGATCCCAATGAACGAAAGCCCCCTATAAATTTCAACTGAGATCGCTCGAAGGTCGATGAACACCACGGATGCAGACGCGATGAAGAGTGTGACTTGTTTGGGATGTTTGAGTGTGTTTCAGATGAAATTATGTTGGATGGTAGCTTGGGATTAGATAAACGTTCGATTATGATTCATTTAATTTGATTATTATTGAGTTTCAATGATCAAACGGTTCTATGATTAAAGGTTACGGTTAATCGGTGATTCGAGTTCGTAACCGTCGTTTTAATTCAATTAAAGTTCATCCCGGGGTTCGAAACATCTTCACGAAGCGGTTGGAAACGATTGGGGTTTGATTTTACGCGTTTTAGTCGCGTTTGGACTTCGCCGGAGGTCGGCCGGGGGTTGCCGGAGTGAGGTCGACGGTGAGGGGGGTTTTGGGTTGATTTATTAAAAGTTACACGTTTGGTCCCTGCAGTTTGAACTTTTATTAAGTTATACTTAAAACTTTCAGATTTATCACTAAGGCCCCCTCAACTTAATTAAACTTTTAAGTTTTTAAACATTATTCTAACTTATTAATTATTTAACTTTTACAAATTATTATTTCTATTATTATTATCATTTTTATTTTATTTTGACTATTATTATTATGTTTATTATAGTAAAAATAAATTATTAAATCTTAAATTAATGAATTAATGCACAATAAAAGAAACATTCATAAACAACCCATATAGTTTCTTAAATGACATAAATGGTCCTTACAAGAACATAACAAAATTAACTATCAATTAACGAAAACACGAAAGGTTACAGTCTCCCCAACTTTTAAGAATTTCGTCCCGAAATTAAGAATGAACTAGACGAACAAATACGGGTATTTCATCTTCATATGCTCCTCACGCTCCCAAGTAAACTCAGGTCCACGCTTATTTTCCCAACGGACCTTGACGATTGGGGTAGTAGTGGTCCTAGTCTTCTTCATAATACGGTCCATGACTTCAATGGGTTTCTCAACAAAATGTAATGACTCGTCGATCTGGATGTCATCTAAAGGGACATACAGACTTTCATCAGCCAAACATTTTCTCAAATTTGAGACATGGAAAACAGGATGTACCCCGCTAAGATCGGAAGGTAGTTCCAGTTTATAAGCCACTTTCCCAATCCTTTTCAGGATCTTGAAAGGTCCTACAAATCGTGGAGCTAATTTACCCTTCTTCCCAAAGCGAACGACTCCCTTCCATGGTGAGACTTTAAGAAGAACCATATCCCCAACTTGGAATTCCAACGGCTTGCGCCGTTTATCGGCATAACTTTTTTGTCGACTTCTTGCCACTTCAAGGTTCTTGCGAATCATGGAAACTTTATCGGTTGTTTCTTGTATGAGCTCAGGACCAGTGATGAAATTTTCACCAATGTCAGTCCAGCAGATCGGGGAACGACATTTACGACCATAGAGTGCTTCAAAAGGTGCCATTTTGATACTCGTGTGGTAACTATTATTATACGAAAATTCCGCAAGAGGTAAATGCGTATCCCAGTCACCACCAAAGTCAAGGACACAAAGGCGTAGCAAATCCTCTAGAGTTTGAATGGTTCGCTCGGTTTGACCGTCCGTTTGAGGATGGTAAGCCGTGCTTAAATCCAGTTGAGTACCCAAAAGTTCTTGCATAGACGACCAAAAGTGCGAAGTGAAACGAGCGTCTCGGTCGGATATGATATGTAAAGGTACGCCATGACGACTCACAATCTCATCAATGTATATACGAGCTAACTTTGACGTTTTGTAGGTGTCCCGTATGGGTATGAAATGTGCCGACTTGGTCAATCGGTCAACAATCACCCATATGCTATCATGACCACGAGAGGTACGAGGTAGTTTGGTTATGAAGTCCATGGATATGTGTTCCCATTTCCACATGGGAATCTCGGGTTGTTCAAGTAATCCACTAGGACGTTGATGTTCAGCTTTAACCTTTGTACACGTAAGACACTTAGCTACGTAAGTTGCTATGTCTTTCTTCATTCCAGGCCACCAGTATTGACCACGCAGATCCATATACATCTTATCGGAACCAGGATGAATTGAGTAACGAGTTTGATGAGCTTCATTCATGATAAAGGTACGAAGATTATCACAGTTTGGAACCCAAATTCGATTCAAGAAATACATCAACCCATTGGGTTTTGTTTCTAGTTGAGCTCGAAGGTTGTACTCCAATTCCTCTCCCATTTTTCCTCCTTCTTGAACTGCTTGTTGAGCCTCCATGATACAAGTCTCGATGTCATTCTCAATCCTCAAATTTTGTAGCAGCACCGTAGTCTCGTTAACATCCAGACGAATCTCAGTATCAAATTCCCCAAGATATCAAACCATTGTCGTCGATCGCGAATTTCTTGAAACGAGACCATCTTGTTATGAATCTTACGACTTAGTGCATCGGCTACGACATTTGCCTTTCCAGGGTGGTAACGAATGTCACAATCATAATCACTAATCAATCAACCCAGCGTCGTTGTCTCATGTTGAGATCCTTTTGATTGAAGACGTGTTGTAGGCTTTTGTGATCGGTGTAGACTATACATTGCGTCCCATAAAGGTAATGCCTCCAAATCTTTAAGGCAAAAACCACAGCACCAAGTTCAAGATCATGTGTCGTATAATTCACCTCATGGACCTTCAATTGTCTCGATGCATATGCTATGACCTTTCCTCGTTGCATGAGAACACAACCCAGGCCTTGTTTAGATGCATCACAATATACGGTGAAATCATCGTTCCCATCGGGAAGGGTCAATATAGGGGCATTACACAACTTGTGCTTTAAGGATTCAAAGGCTCCCTCTTGTTCAGACCCCCATTCGAATGGTTTATTCTTTTGGGTCAAGGAGGTAAGCGGTTTCGCGATTCGGGAGAAGTTGGCAATGAAACGTCGATAATACCCAGCAAGACCAAGGAAAGAACGAACTTCGTTGGAGTTGTGGGAACACACCAATTTTTCACAGCTTCCACCTTTGCAGGGTCAACGTGAATTCCTTGACTATTCACCACGTGTCCTAGAAATTGGACCTCCTCAAGCCAAAATTCGCACTTTGAGAACTTTGCGTATAGTTGTTCTTTCTTCAATAGCTCAAGAACTTGTCGCAGGTGGTGTTCGTGATCGGTTTTGGACTTGGAGTAGATAAGTATGTCGTCAATAAAGACAATCACGAACTTGTCTAGATACGGCTTGCATACTCGATTCATGAGATCCATAAAGACAGCAGGAGCATTCGTTAAACCAAAGGGCATCACCATGAACTCATAGTGTCCATATCGGGTACGGAACGCAGTTTTTGGGATATCATCATCATGAACTCGTAATTGATGATAGCCAGAACGTAAATCAATCTTTGAGAAAATAGCAGCTCCTTGAAGTTGGTCAAAAAGATCATCGATGCGAGGAAGAGGGTAGCGGTTCTTGATGGTAAGTTTGTTAAGCTCACGATAATCGATGCACATACGAAATGATCCATCTTTCTTCTTCACGAACAGAATAGGTGCACCCCAAGGCGATGAGCTAGGTCGGATAAAGCCCTTGTCGGACAGTTCTTGGAGTTGACTAGCTAGCTCTTGCATTTCTGACGGTGCAAGTCGATATGGTGATTTAGCCACAGGGTTCGCTCCCGGAATTAAATCGATCTTAAACTCGACTTCACGCACGGGAGGTAAACCGCTAAGGTCATCGGGAAACACTTCAGGAAAGTCTCGTACAATCGGGACCTTCTTAAGATCATTCCCTTTGACTTTCGTGTTGACCACGTAAGCCAAGAAAGCCATGTAATTCTTGCTTAGACATTTTCGGGCTTGAGTACACGACATGAGTTTGAGTCCTTTGGATGATTTTTCGCCGTATACTTTCAATGTATCCCTCGAAGGCATAGGAATTCGAATGCATTTCTCGAAACAAATAATTTCAGCATGATGTTTGGCTAGCCAATCCATGCCAATGATAACGTCAAAGCTTCCAAGTTTCATAGGAATAAGGTCGATAAAGAAATCATGCTCGTTTAGACTCAAAATGCAATCACGAATAACGACATCAACGGTGATGGGTTCACCATCGGCGACTTCGACAGTAAGAGGTCTTTCTAGTTTCGTATGTGGCTTAGCAAGTATAGGCTCAAATTCTATCGAGACAAAACTCTTATCGGCTCCAGAGTCAAATAGAACGTAGGCATAAGAATTATTAATAAGAAACATACCTGTTCAGTTTTAAAGACGTTTACGATACAGGTAAAGCAACAAAAGTACTTGGATCATAAAGTTGGGGTTGGATTTGACATACCGTTCACCACATCGTTGTTAGTCTGTGCTTGGTTTGCATTGATGTTGAAGGCACGTCCTCGAGCTTGTGGTACATTACCCGCAAGACGAGGGCATTGTGGGCGAAAATGACCAGGTTCCCCACAGTTGTAGCAGGCACGATTGGCAACTAACGCGGCATTGTTTGGTGCACGGTGACAAGTAGCCACCAAATGTCCATACTTACCACACAGTGTACAGATACGACACGGGGTATTACCCGCATGATGATACTTACAGACATTGCACAATGGTAGAGGACCAGCATAGGTTCTAGCAGCAGGTGCTTGTGTACCAGGAGCGGGTTGTCTTTGAGGTACTTTGGGTGTAGCCACAGCGAAATTACGCGCCGGTGTGAACTTGCGTTTCTTGTTGTTGTAAGACGGTTCATTCTTATTCTCCTTAGCTGCTTCAGGGACCGTCTTTTCAGTCTTTTTAGCCCCTTTGACAGACAAGGTGCCCGCTCGAATATGGTTTTCAGTAAGTTGAGCGGTGATGGTAATGGCATCTTCCAAAGTTGTGGGTCTACTTCCCACCACGGCGTCTTGGATTTGAGGTGGCACCCCCTTGATGAACTTCTCAATGTTCCTAGGAACTGTGTCAACCATGTGAGGTAACAGGATGCTCAACTCGTGATGCCTAGTTGAATAGGCCAAATGATCTCCACCATCTTGCTTGAGGTTCCAAAACTCCTCCTCCAGCTTTTGCAACTCACTTCTCGGGCAGAACTTTTGGATGGCAATGTTCTTGAATTCTTCCCAAGTGAGTGCCAACACAGCATCAGCACCACGATTCCTCTTCTCACTATTCCACCACGTAAGTGCTCTTTGTTGAAGAACACTTGTGGCATAACGGACTTTGAGTGCCTCGGGACACTCACAGTTGATGAAGGTGTTCTCCATACTTTCAAACCACTCGAGAAGTCCAGTGGCTCCTTCCTTCCCACTAAAGCTAGTGGGTTTGCACGAGTTGAAGTGCTTAAACGTGCAGGGTTGGTTGTTTCTTCCTTGATTTGCACTATTCTCCCCTTGCCCATTGCCATTAGTGTTGTCACTAGCGTTGGTCATCAAGGTGCTACTCAGTTCAGCAACCATGGTCGGAATGACGGCAGCCATTTGACGGGCAATCATGGCGGCTAATTTGCGGTCGGAGCTACCACGCTTTCCATGATGACGAGACATGCTGGATATAAAATACGTTAGTCACAGAAATTTGGAGATAGAAGATAACAAAACAAAGATTTTTCAAGACTTGTAAAACACATAAGGAATGATTCCATTTGGTACACTTTACCATTTGGAAACGTTGACACGTCAAGGTGAGTTAACTCCAATTGCCTTAGAAACTTGTGTATATTGACCATAGTTTATCACTCATCCCAGAAATCCCCAGGTAAGCATAACTAGTCCCACGGGATTTATGCGAAATGCTTACCTTAGCCCGAAGGCTTTTTGCCAGGAAGTCCAGAATACAGGTGTCTATGTGTCACACAATATTTCTTTAGGTTCATGGAATTAAAACCTTGATGAGATTTTCATAGATTAGACATAAAGTCTAAAGATTTGAACCTTTTGATATAAAGCTTACGTTCCCACGTGTCGTCGAGAATAAGTTTAAGATATTTCATTGTCGAGAGAATAAAAGATTAAGAATAAGTTTTAGAGGAGACAAGGCAACCAAGTTTCTCAATTATAAGGCAATCCTAACTAAAGGCATCAAGTTGCACATCAAAAGGCCATCCCTAACAAGTAGCATTATGTAGCATGCAACAAGATATATTACAAGATCATAAAGATTTTTCTTATGAGGTTCATGCATCAACTATAGTCTAGGTCACCATTTCTAATAACCTAAATCCCTATAGTTATGGGCTCTGATACCAATCTGTCACACCCCAACCTTAACGGCGGAATCGTCGAGATGTGAGGGTTAAGATTGTTCACAGCCACATAACACTACCATAAATTATAAATATAAAAATTCATAAGTTGAAATAAACATTACAAATGTCTCAACAAAAGAAAATAAGCAAATAAACAAAGTCCAACTTTCAAGTTTCAAGATATGTTATTTAATTTTTTCCTAGGTCCAAATCCTAGGTGTAGGCATGCTTCAAAAGATATTCATCAACCTTGTGCATTTCCTGAAACATGTTAAAAATAAAAGGTCAACTTTAAAAGTTGGTGAGTTTCCATGGGTTAAGCATACATATCTATATATATATAAAAGTTGACAAGTAGCAATTCATGTCAATGGTTACGAATAAAGCAAGTTTATAGATAACATATAGCTACAATCAAACCTTGACCAAGAATATCATTTACAAGTTTAACGATTAGCTAAGTGTACTTGGTTCCCATGATGAACAAGCATACGTCATCAGGAGCCGGCAATAACCTCGGCTTTAGCACCAAATAGGCTTGTCAGGCCCATAGATCTATGACGTCGCCAGGCTAGCAATAGTTAATGATCGTCAACATATAATGTTCATCATATAAGGCTCACAATATTACAAATAACCATGACAAAAAGTAAGGATGAATTGCATGTGCGTTTACAAGTATCAAGATGTTTACAAGTGCAAGTTTATAAGGTTAACATGTTTCACCCCAAAAGGTGTGAAATAAAGTAAAAGAGGGGCATGGAAAACTCACATGATATATATATATATATGATGATAACAAGAAATAAACGGTGCTCCAACGATTCTTTTTCGAGTTACCTAACGTATATATTTCAAGGTTAAGATTAGAGGTAATATTAACGATTAAACGTGAACTAGGGTTTCAATAGGAATTTGGGGTTTTGGTGAACAAAAGAATTAAATAATGGATTCACTTTTATTTTGATTCAACGAAAAGAATTACCCCATTTAGGTAATTTAATATGAAGAATTGCAATTATATCATTTATAATAATTGGTAAAGTTTAAATATAAAGTTTAAATGATTTTTTTTTTTTATATAATCATTTGATGTAAACATGATTTAAACAATAATTAAAAGTAACGTATGAACCAATAATAATTTATTAAATTAAAACTATCATTTAAAGTCCATTTTACAAGAAATAAACTAAAAAAATGACATTTGTTATATTGTTTTATTAAAAAGTATATAAATATTTAAATTTGAAAAATTACAGAAAATAATTTGGTGCTCTTAGAAATTGTTAAAGTTAACAAAAATGTTTTTCTATAATAATTAAAATTTTCTGTAATTAAAATTGCTAAAAAGACGTTTTTAAAAAAATGTTGAGGGTGCCCGGGTTCGAACCCGGGACCTCAAGAACGAAACATGGGCTCTTAACCAGTAGGCGAGGGCGCCTAAGCCTGGTAAGAGTTGGTTCTTAATTCTTAAAAACACAAATACAAAGACACCCCCAACCCATATGAACCCTAGAACGATTTGAACCAAATTGAAGATCAATTCGTTACTGATAACGCTAAAGATCATGGGGCTTTTGTTCCCCATGTAAAATCGAGTATGTAGGTGGGTTAAATTACCCGGTTGAAGTCGAATTGATGATAAGGCAGACGAAGAACAGGCCGCGACCGAAGCTATAATCAATCGATGTGCAAATGATGATGATAACAAAATTCGTTGCACAGAAAGCTTCTATTGATCCCAATGAACGAAAGCCCCCTATAAATTTCAACTGAGATCGCTCGAAGGTCGATGAACACCACGGATGCAGACGCGATGAAGAGTGTGACTTGTTTGGGATGTTTGAGTGTGTTTCAGATGAAATTATGTTGGATGGTAGCTTGGGATTAGATAAACGTTCGATTATGATTCATTTAATTTGATTATTATTGAGTTTCAATGATCAAACGGTTCTATGATTAAAGGTTACGGTTAATCGGTGATTCGAGTTCGTAACCGTCGTTTTAATTCAATTAAAGTTCATCCCGGGGTTCGAAACATCTTCACGAAGCGGTTGGAAACGATTGGGGTTTGATTTTACGCGTTTTAGTCGCGTTTGGACTTCGCCGGAGGTCGGCCGGGGGTTGCCGGAGTGAGGTCGACGGTGAGGGGGGGTTTTGGGTTGATTTATTAAAAGTTACACGTTTGGTCCCTGCAGTTTGAACTTTTATTAAGTTATACTTAAAACTTTCAGATTTATCACTAAGGCCCCCTCAACTTAATTAAACTTTTAAGTTTTTAAACATTATTCTAACTTATTAATTATTTAACTTTTACAAATTATTATTTCTATTATTATTATCATTTTTATTTTATTTTGACTATTATTATTATGTTTATTATAGTAAAAATAAATTATTAAATCTTAAATTAATGAATTAATGCACAATAAAAGAAACATTCATAAACAACCCATATAGTTTCTTAAATGACATAAATGGTCCTTACAAGAACATAACAAAATTAACTATCAATTAACGAAAACACGAAAGGTTACACCTTTTGTATTTGATGACGCATGTCTTAAAGCTTTTACTATGTTAAAACAGAAATTGGTTGAAGCCCCAATATTGCAAGCACCGAATTGGTCAATACCTTTTGAAATAATGTGTGATGCTAGTGACTTTGCAATTGGGGCCGTGTTGGGACAACGGGTAGACAAGAAACCCGTGGCAATTTATTATGCTAGTAAAACTCTAGATGGTGCTCAATTGAATTATACTACCACTGAAAAAGAGTTGCTTGCAATTGTATATGCTCTTGATAAGTTTAGGTCTTATATTTGGGGGAGCAAGGTCATTATCTATTCGGATCACAGTGCCGTACGCTATTTGATGGAGAAGAAGGATGCTAAACCAAGATTGATCAGATGGATTTTATTGTTGCAAGAGTTTAACTTAGAAATTCGAGACAAGAAGGGTAGTGAGAATATGGTGGCTGATCATCTATCAAGGATTATCAACAATGACATAGATAACACCTTGGAAATTAATGAGACATTCCCGGATTAGTATTTATTTACAGTTTTTGAGTTACCTTGGTTTGCTGATATTGTTAATTATTATGTTGCAGGTGTTATTCCAGAACATTGACAAAAATGGAAGCGACAAAAATTCTTGGCACAAGTCAAACAATATATCTGGGATGACCCAGATCTTTTTAAAGTTGGACTTGATCAAGTTATCAGGCAGTGTATTCCAGATTCTGAAATTAAAGACGTCTTGGGACATGTACACGCTTCTGCATGCGGGGGTCATTTTAGTGGCCAGAAAACAGGATATAAAGTTTTATGTGGTGGGTTATTTTGGCCAACTATATTTCGGGATGCATATGCATTCGCTAAGAATTGTGTAAATTGCCAAAAGATTGGTAGCATTTCAAAAAGGAATGAGATGCCCATGCAGCCAATTCTAGTTGTTGACATCTTTGATGTCTGGGGAATTGACTTCATGGGCCCATTCCCAAATTCGTTTGGTAATTCATAAATTCTTGTGGCAGTCGATTATGTATCTAAATGGGTAGAAGCGATTGCCACCAAAACAAATGACCATAGTGTTGTTTGTAAGTTAGTTCAAAGCAACATATTTTCTCGGTTTGGTGTTCCCCGTGTGATCATAAGTGATGGGGGATCTCATTTTAAAAACTTTAATTTTCAAAAACTCCTTAAACAATATGGGGTAGATCATCGGGTTGCAACACCGTACCATCCACAAACTAGTGGGCAAGTGGAAGTATCAAATAGGCAAATTAAAGAGATTTTACAAAAAACAGTACGTACCGACCGTAAGGATTGGTCCACAAAACTTAATAATGCATTATGGGCGTATCGTACTGCATACAAAACACCTATTGGTACTACACCTTATCGATTGGTGTATGGCAAGGGATGCCATTTACCAGTTGAATTGGTTCATCGTGCTCTATGGGCGGTTAAAGAGGTTAATGTGGATTATGATGTTGCAGGTAAACAACGAAAATTAAGTCTTGTTGAATTGGAGGAGTTACGAAATGAAGCATATGCGACCGCTAGCTCATATAAGGCACGGATGAAGAGAGTTCACGATGCTAAATTGCAAAGAAAGACATTTGAGGTAGGGCAAAAAGTTTGGCTATTTAACTCACGTTTGAAATTTTTTCCAGGTAAGCTTAAAAGTAAGTGGACGGGACCGTATGTGATCAAGCGTATTGGGCACTATGGCGATATTGAGATTGAGGATCTGGATGATCACTTACGACAAGTTGTGAATGGTCATCGGTTAAAACCATACTTAGAAGACACAGATTTAAACCCGAAGTTAGAGGAAGCGGTGAATTTAGTAATAAGTTCACCGACTTGCGATCTACAGGTCTAAATATCTCTCGAAAGTCCAGCTAACGACTTGAAAAAGTTAGCACTTATGGGAGGCAACCCGCGGTTTTGTTCGTGTTTACTTTTCATTTTAAGTTCTTCATTTCATTTATGTTTTGGTTTACCATGTTTTTCAGCCAAACTCGTGTTGCTTGACGCTTGCGATTGGTAAAGGCCCGAGTACGTTTAAACTATGGTTAAAGTTGAGGGCAACTTTAAGTTTCGCGAAGGGGTGGGAGGAGCATGTAAATCATATTATAAAAAAAAAAAAAAAAAAAAAAAAAAAACTGGGCCTTCAAACTGAAATTTCAGAATACTCCTTAGCGTAGGCTACGGTGTACAGCGTAGCCAACGCCAGGGTCAAAACTGGTGGACGGGAATTTGACTTAAATTGTAACCACACACTTATTCACATCAACCCTTTCACCCCTATAACCCTTCATAGCTACCCTTCATCTTCAATTTCATCATCCATCCACCAAATCTAACAAATAAGTAGTGCTTCTCGCTTAGTTTTTTGCAAGGAATGCATTATGAGTGTTAGTTTTACACGAATCCTTGTCGTTTTTGTGTAATCAAAGCGGAGCACGACGAACCCTAATTTCCAAAATTGGGGGTTTTTGATTTTTAAGCAGTTTTCTTGCAATCTAAGTGTCCCACAACGTATCAACAACAAAGGTAAGATCTTTTCACTTTCATATATGATTACTCGGGTATGTTGCTAGAAAGTTGAATACTTGAATATACATTGCACTTAGATTGGGATGATTGTATGGAATTTATTGATAAATTGGTGCTACATATTGTCTTGATATGCTAGAATATGACATAGATTGTTAATGGTGATACAAGTTAAAGATAGTGAACTTTGAATAACATTGTTGAATATGACAGTTTGACTTTTATAAGTCAAACTTGTAGAATTCTTATTGCTATTAATTGAGTTAACCAATCAAAAGAAATCAATAGCTACTATGCTAGAAATAAGTGTGGGGAGGGGGTTGTTGGTCATGAATGTTGCTTATTAGATGTTAAAAGTTCAATTGATAATGTTAATTTCACATGGTTTGTTGGTTGAATACGTTTGATATGTGTAGATGGGACGAAAAGGAAAAGAACCGGCTGGACCATCTAGAGCCAAACCCGAAGCACAACAAAGGAGAGTGGAGGGTCAGGAAGATGATGATGGAGGAACCCGTATTGGAGATTATCCAAGGGCAAAGCCAGTGTGGAAGACGGGATCTCTGGAAAAGAAGGATAGGATGTTTCATAAGCAACTATTCGCAGACAAGATGCTTAATCAGAAACATAACGGATTCTTATATGAGAGGGTAGTTAATTTGAATGAATTCCGAGCTTTTGGTATCGTGCAAAAATTTGAGGCTATCGGCTGGGAAGCGGTTTTGAATTGCTATGACGGAGTGACTGACAGAAAGTATATGAACCCCGTAATGGAATGGGTGGGGTCATTGAAGTATGAGGGTGGTCGATCACCACCAAAGACCATGAGGCTGGTTGGTGATGTTGGAGGTAGAGAAGTCATAATGTCTCATGATACACTAAAAGAAATTGCCTACTTCGATTCTATACCGGATAGGCGTGGAGGAAGCAAATACTTATACCCATCCTCGATGGAATTATTCGACAAGTGTCATTTACATCCTCAATGGAATCAAATGCTTTCTGAGTTGTTTTTACCCGACAATGATGGGAGGATGAGGCGAGACCAGATGAAAATGCAAGCAAGGTTGCTACTTTTGATTGTGCAACAAAACATCCTACCTCGTAGAAGTGATCGAGGGTATTTGAGGCATCCAGATGTGCAGATAGTACATTCCCTCATGACGGGGTCACCAAGGATATCCTTCAAACATCTGGTATTCACGCAACAAAGTGGATAAACAAATAATCCCATATTGCCGACTAATCACCGCGTTGCTTAAACGTCAAGGAGTCATCACACCAGGAACAGATTTCCATGAGGAGGACATCCCCGTTTTTAATCTATCCGGGTTGAGCACGTTTGGTTGGTCATATGTAAAAACAGCCCGTTATCACAAATTGAAAAACGCTGGAAAAAAATGGAGAGCATTAAGGTTGGATGCTGAACCGTTAGACGAGGGGGAAACGGATGAACCGGATAGTGGGGAAGAGAAAGTTAGTGATGAGGAGATGGAATACGGTGGAGCAAGAGCACCTTACTTTGGTGGTATGCCTAACTACTATGATACTTATGGGGGTTACCAAGGTATGGAAGAATTTGTTGTTCAACAAAGGCCGACAGACTTTGATTCGTGGACAAGTTACCAACAGGCCACCTACGATCAAAACACTCGCGGGTTTGAGCAGCTACATTGGGACAACATGTTAAACCACAACCGTCAGGAACACTGGAATCGCACCGGAATCAAGAACGTGAAGTGAACTTAAGGTGGCAAGATGATCAAAGGAGGCGGATGCACAACGCTTGGCAAGCAGGTGAACCAGTGATTGAACATCCAGAGATTGTAGACTACACCACTCTTGCCCCATATGATGGAACAGTGCCCTACCCGGTCCCACCAGTGCATCACTCACCATGGCTCGACCCTATTCAAGATGAACAGACAAAAAAGTCAAGGAAGCTCATCGGATGCCTTCAACTTTGGAACATTCTCAGACACAATGAGGAGCATTTTTGGCGATCCACAGAATCCTTACTATTGAGTACTCGCTGATCCATGATCAGGTCCACGTACTCCTCTTATCTGTTAATGTTTTCTGAATATTAAACTAGCGTTAATTGTTTTGGTAATAGGGTGGTCGGGAGGTGTGAGACAATTTATGTTAATGGGGAAAAGGTATGTTGGTTATGGTTATATTTTTGTCCGGGTCGGTTTGGGTTGGAAAAGTCGTTTGGGTTGGAAAAGTCGTTTGGGTTGATTTCTTGGATAAACTGATGTGCAAAGCAAAGAAAACATCACACACTTAACCTCAACACCATACATTAGGGACAATGTAACCCAAGTGTGGGGATGAGGTGAGGCAAGACAAGAGTTGAAAGAGTTGAAAATTTTTGAAAAATTTCTTTATTGTTTTTAAGCAATCCAATCGAACATAAAAACAACAAGCATACCAATTGATTCTTGTCATGTTTGATGTAAGGGTCCTTAGTCATGGCCTAATTCTACGGTAGCAAAAATAATTATGTTAGCAAGGTTTTACAAAAAAAAAAAAAAAAAAAATTAAGAACTGTCTAGTTAAGGTTAACAGGCTAATGGTGTAATAAAAGCATGCACACGCCGGCAACCCTAATTCCTACTTGGTGAGATTTTGAAGCTTACTAGATTGTTAGTTCACATAAAAAGTGTTTCAATTGTTGAGTGTAGGCCATATGATTCTTTGTTTTAGAACTTGTGTGATTTGATACATACCAAGACGGTGAATTTGATAAATGCACATAGATAATAGAGGCAATCTAGGATTCCCTTCTCTTTTAACACCATTTCTTGTGATGCTTCACTTTACCTAAAATTCCCCCTAGTAGCCACTTTCGAGCCTTAAACCGTTTATTTTGACAAACCCATATCAATAAAACCCAATTCAAATTTTACTTAATGTGACCAAGTTACCACTGTTGATAACATTCAGACTAACTTCAGTATTTGATTTATGATAAAAGCAAAATAAAAAATAAAAAAAAAATAAAAAATAAAAATAAAAAAAAAGAGAAAGAGAAGAAAGATGCAAATTGTTGGTTATGGGTTAAATATGCACCCATGAAGTTGCTTTGTTTGAATAATAGTTATGTCAATCAGGATGTCAACAGTTGGTATTGCCTTAATTTACATTTTAGCCACACTCACAGCCAATCATTCCTACCTTAACCTAAGCCCAAACCCGTAAGTCCTTTTGATGTGTGCATTGTCAACTATTACCGTGGAAATTTGATTGTCACCCAAGCATATGATAACAAAGTTTCATATGTGGACCTTTTGAGTGATATATTGGTGCAATTTTCACCAATCCAAAAATAAACCGAGAGGAGTGACAAATGGTGAGGGGTGTGTTGCATGACAATAAAAGCCGGAAGCTTGTTAGGTTTAACTAGTCAGGTTCTATTTTGAATTAAATATAACATCCTTTACTTGCTAGCCAAATATGATTATTGCAATAATGGAATGGCCATGACTTTGGACTATCGCTGAGGCGTGCAAGGGATTTTGGTTTATAATGTTGTTAAATGTTTTGAATTAGATTTGCTTGAGGGCAAGCAAAGCTTAAGTGTGGGGATGTGATGTGTGTGCGTTGGAATAGTGTTTTAAGTGTCTAAAAATCAAATATTACGTATGATTATTCGTTTATATGCATGTGATTGAGTTGAATAGGTTGACTATGAGTTGGAAGTGATTTTGTAGGAAAAACAAGGAATTTGGAAGCTTACATGATAAAACAAGTCATTGGAGGGTTCAAGAAACGAAGTTTCAAAATGCAGCAGAAAGGCTTCCACCGTAGCCTACTGTAGCCACCGTAGGCTACGCCAGCTCAAGGAAAAAAAATCAGCAGAAAGGGACCCAGCGTAGGCTACGCCAGGACAAGTTTTGAAAACCTATAAAATCGCGTTTTTATTATGTTTTAGCCACCACTTGATTCCCATTCGACCTAGAACGTTTAGAGACGAATTTTTGGCGTTCTGAGATCAATTTTTCACCATTCCAACTCTCAAAAACAAGATTCAATCATCCGGAATGCAAATCAACAACGGTTTTGAAGATCATTCAAGAACGATGAGCGGCTAATCCTCTCGTGATCGACTTCGGGTATTAGGTTTTGCGTGATTAGGCTTTTGTTTTTGTTTAGCTTTGTTGTGATTAAACTTTAGAACCCGTTAAGTTCTTTTATGAGTTTAACTTGTGTTTTGATTATTTAAACAACGATGTTGGTAAACTTTTATTTGAATATCATTTAATCTTCCGGAAATTATATGATTACAAGTTTTGGTTTCTAATTGAATTGGCATTGAGTATCAAGACCCATTAAGTCCTGATTATCGATATCACTTAATCACCGCACGTACAGAATCCCTATTAAGGATTTTCCTTGAAGTTAAACTAAACAATTGCTGAAAACCAAACCTAGAACTTTCTCTTATAATCGTTTTCTTAATCAAGTTTGATTCTTTCCAAGTTGTTTTCTTAGTTTATTTATTAATTATTACAAAAATCCAATTTTCACAGCCAAAAGGCAATAGTTAAGTAAGTTGTTAATTTAATTAATCATTATTTGCTAAATCAAAGTACATTACACCGACCACTAATTCCACGAGGATCGACAACCCTACTTACCGTAACTAGTTTAAGGTGAATAGGAACACACATTTTAACATCTTATTTGATTGATACTTCGACATCGATCAACATGTCATATATAATATATTTTAATTTTTTACTTTCATAATTCAGTTTTCTTATAACTTTCATATAATGTTTAATGAAAACTTGAATATACCATTAAGGCACGATTATATTTATTATATAAATATTCTTCTAAACCGAGCCGTGTCAACACTCACAAACACTAACACCTACCTAAAAACAATTTTTAATAAATACGCAACAACTTTTTACCTGTAAGATATGTTCTTCCGCTCTTCCAAACACTAACGAAGACTCGTTAAAAAGAAAGAAACCACCTACTACCTAAATTTTAATGCCCATTGTCACAATGACTTAATGTTGTAACTTTAGGTCTGATACTAATATAAACAATATTTTATGTTTTGTGCTACACAGATTTTAGCTGCACCGTGAAGAAAATACACCAGTGAGAGTTATTTAGTTATAATTAAAATTTATTTCTGAAAGTATGTCCATAACATGTGGTTGTGTTTAAATTAAATATAATGTTTTATGAAAAAGTATTTATAAAAAATGGGTGGTTTAGAGAGATCCCTTGAAAACTATATTATAAATAAAAACCACGAAAACCAGGGGTTACATATATGTAAATACGTGTTACAAAGTATACAACTAAGAGTTACGTACATGTATGAGTTATGTATATGTAAGTACGTGTTACCAAGTGTACAATTAAGAGTTACGTACATGTAGCTCCTACAAGTTACGTATATGTAAGTCGTTTTGTCATCATCGACGTTTCTTGGAGTTTATAGTAAAAATATATAATGACATTGAAAAATAAGGTTGAAGTTTACTCAAATATATTTTAAACAATTAAAAAGTTAAACCATTTATAAATTATGTGATTGGATAGTGGTGGTTTTTACGGTTTTTAATTATAAATATGGTTTTCATTTGATGTAAACCAAGAATATGATCACTGCCTTTAACCAACTCCGACGACCTGGATACACAACCTTCTCCAACTGAAATTAAATTCTGTTGAACATGTATACCATCAAACCCACTTACCTTTGATTTGCCCTCAATTAAATAATTTGAGAAGCATCATGTGGGTTCTTCTTTGAAATTTGAAACTATAACAATGGTAGATCTTCATCCGTTCTGTCTGAAATGAAGGTGCGGGTGTACGACGAATACAACAGTGTGGCTACTACTTTTATTCATGACGTGATTGTAACACTCTAGGCAAATCTCGCATCGGTCGTGGACAGTAGAGATTCTTGGTTCATAAGAAATGTTCTGCCTCTAATATCATCAACGCGTTTTGGGCTTATTGGTTGTGGATAAAATGAAAACTCCACAGTTAAGCATGCTTAGGTGGCAGCAATCCAGGAATGGATGACCTACTTGGAAAATTTTCACTCGGACAACCAAAAGTAAATCCGTGAGCTCCTTATGGACAAAACAGATAATATTTATGGTACGAGAGGCCGGATGTTACAAAACGTGATGGTCGGTAGTGATGAAGGGAATTAGTGGGAATCCAAGAATCTATTTCTATGGAGTCATTGTTTTAGCTGCTTCAATTTCATAATAGCGGACGCAAAAAATTTTGGGTTAGTTCGGGTCACGTCAGGTTGGCCACCTAATAAATATTTGATACAAAAGGATGTAGAAAGCATTTGTCGTTGCAAACGATAAAACTAGTGATAACTTTAGCAAACGATATACTCGCAAAAATTATTTGTATGCATTTATTAGTTTGTTGGTGAACACTAAATAAAAAAACAAAATCTAAATTTACCTAAAGGTAACTACTAAAGTACTATTTGGTATCTTTAATTCAATATTTGTTGCAAGTATATAGTAAAGAGAAATTTTAACGAACATTTCTTTCACTTTTCTTCTTTTACTTCAACTTAAGTTAGTCTTAAATAAAGGTATTTTGATTTCTTTACGATTTTTTAACAGTAAAATTAGATGATGTTAGTAGACTGTTGTTGATAGTGACAAATATAAAAGAAATCATAACCATCAGAAACTAAATCGTAATTAACTCAACTTTGTATTTCTTGCAAATTCACAGTTTCAAACGTAGGTGTTCTTTCTCCTCAATCTCCCAAAATTTAAACCTTTCCTCTTCCCATTTTCATTTGGCATATACTTTTTCTCTGATAGATAATAAATTTTAATAATTTAACGAAAAAACTAAATACATAGATTCTTTTTATTTCTTTATCTAAATTTCAATATAAAATTTATTAAACCCCCCATCTTTAAATTGACATTTTCTATATAAAATTGTTTTCAAAAGTCTTCTCCCTTAAGTCGCCGAGGGATCAATGGGCCATAAACATGAGACCATAAACATGGACGTAATCAAGGGGTCAAGGGGTATCACCAAAATTTGTCACAAATTTTTATAAAATCTACGTCTTTTTAAATTTTAATAAAAGAAAATCATGAGTTGAAACCGATCGACTAAGAGAAAAATTAACCTTACGATTTTCATCACCGATCATAAATATATCAAATTAAAGCAAAACAAAATGTAATATAACCATACTAAGATTTACATTAATGGTTGATAATAAAAACAAACAAACAGATATACACAATAAAAGTTTCACTCATCAATACTGTTTAACAAGGGTGGAATGAAAACAAATTTTAAATATATATATATATATATATATATATATAGGTGATAAAAGAGACCACACCCAACAACACTCAACTCACATGATTGATATTAAAACAATTGGTTATTATTAACGATTCATTCCTGCATGGGCCATTGGTGGAATTTGGACTCCATTGTTACGCATCATCCTATCCATATTCCCTTGCCATCCTATAAAATAAACAAAAACCTTTTAAATTGATCAAATTTATCATAAGTTTCATGATAATAAAATATTAACTTGCTATCGCACATATGAGTATGAGAAAGATATGATCATTACCGATTGACAAGTCAAATCCGCGGTGTTGGAGCTCTCGATACTCTTGGCACAAGGAACATGGCTCACAACAGAAATGAACACAACAATCACTCGTAGGAGATTCGGGCAATCCATATTGACGCCTCATTTTGGTCCGATTAGCACAAGAATAAAGGCAAGCACAACCAGTTAAGAGATTGATAATCGCATATATGGCTCCATGCACACCACAAGCTGTTTAAGTACACAAATTTTATTATTAATTTACAACGCAAATTTTCCAAAATTAGCATACTTGTTAATTAAACTACTTACAAGTATTTCCTTTGTCTACGATCTCGGCTATTTGTCCAAAAGTAATGCAAGGACACCAACATGTTAAGCAGCCTGCGTTTAGAAAAGTCAAATATATTAGAAAATGAGCCCAACGCAACATTTTAAAACAAAATTTTAAAAAATGTTTAATTTCCTATCAAAAAAAATTAGTTTTAGATCTAACAGTATTAGCTTCACTTTAATGTTAGTGAAGCTCATCATTTTAAGTAACAAGAAGATGGTATAGTTTGAATGACTTACAGATGGGCATATCGACGCAACAATCACATATTCCACTGGACCAAAGGGTCTGGGGTGTCATAGATGTTGGCGGTAAAACAAAGGCGGCATATGGCTGGCCATATCCCTGTGGTGGGGATGACGGTGGTGGAGACTTTTGAGGATACATGATAGATTGTTCAAACAAAGTGTTACCGGACATTAATATAAGCAGTTGCAGTTTACTTCGAATTCTAGTTTTAATGTGTGAGAGTGCTTTATGATAACATATATATGGACCACACTCCACAATTACTTGTAAAGTGTGAACATCCGAAATAGCAAGGAAAATAGACATTTACAAATTTTAATTGTCAAATTGTCGAATTTGTCTTGTTTTCTGAATTTTAAACACGCGGTTTTGGTATAACAAAAACTATTGTTTTTTTTAATTAGTGTATTGGAATAGAGAATGATGCATGTGTATACATATATACATACATATATGATATATGTGATTTAGTAATCAAAAAATTTAGCTTATAAACACAAAAGAGATGATCTAAACTAACTAATAATTATCTTGACCCGTTAGACAAAACTAAACAATTAATAAATCAAATATAACTATAACAAATTAAAGACCCATAATTAATATATTAGTTTCAAACACTAAAATATGCAGACCTAACAAGAAAATAAATCTAGCCCTCCAACTTCAAGTTATTGACAATATTAGTCAAATAATCACCACTCTAATCTTTTATTGGACGCTTCATCCTTCACTACGACGTCTAGTCATAATCCTCTTGAGACAAGTTTGTTGCATCTTCCTTCCGATTTCACTTTAGACACCCCGCCACATAATGCCAAGCTCATTACACTTCAAACATCGTGTACGACTTTTGTCTTGCTCCCTTTGACTTATGTTTTGATGGACTCAACCGTCTATCTCTTGAACAACCCCGCAACGTACCTCCAACTCAGCCACGTCCTTGAACTTCACGGCTCGAACTTCATTGACCATAGGGCCGTCCCCAAGAATCGTCGAAAAGTTTGGGCCCTGGGAGTAGAGAAAAAAACGGGGGCCTTATTATATAAAATAAACAACTCATATATAAAATTTTGCGCTCGGTTCGAGTAGATTAAAACGATACCCAAGTTCGATCAATCTATCGATATGATCTCCTATGTTTCGATCGTTCTTTTACCACCCCACCCTAAATCGCAAGTTATTTTGTTTGAGTTTTGAAAATAGGTTTAAATTCTAGTAATAAATAAATGATAGTGGACTAAAATAATTAAAATATAGTGGGCTCTAATGTTTGTTAGGCTTGAAATAATTAAAATGTATATGAGTTTGTTAATGATCTAATGAGTTTAAGTATTGAACAAAATATATAGAAGCTTTTTTTAGAAAAAAAATATATAATATAATTTCTTTTAAAAATTCCGCGTCTCTAAAAAGATCGGACCCTGCGCAGTCTCCCAGCCCGCCCTGATTGGCCACCACGACCACAGTGCTCACAAAAACAAGTGGTTTCCCTTTTCTTTGACATCATATTTTGAAGATAACAACTTCCCATGTGGGTCTCCACCTTCATCTGATTGCATGTTATCAATTTTTCACAAGTTGTCTTTCAATAGTGGGAGAAGGTTATTTAGGAAGTCGTGCAAACTTATACAAGAAGGTGTTTGTGCTTGTACAAGATTATTTTGATTTTTAATTCTTACTTCATGTAATTTATCATCTTTAATATGGGTAATTTTAATTTATGCAATTACTTTCTTGGTTTTTGTATTTTTAATGCTTAGTTAGTACGCATTTATATATTATTTTTAAAATTTAAAGTTTAATTTTCTATCATATTTTAAACTACATTATATTATTTGTAGTAATGAGAAATATAAAGTACTTATTAATAAATTTATATTTTTTAATTAAAAATAAAGTTTCTGGAAAGGGTTGACCACACCATGGATCTAAAGAAATAACAAAGAAGATGATGTAAACCCCATGTGAAAAGGAAAGAATGTTAGGCATCTTCTACGACAATCTCTCGGTAATGTGAAGAAACTTCTTGCACTATTATCTTTTTATATCTATATCTATCTTATTATAATAAAAAAAAATAAACAAAAAAGTAATTACAATCAGATTTAAGACGCCTAGCTAGGGCTGCAAACGAACCGAACGAACACGAACAAGGCCTTGTTCGTGTTCGTTCGTTAAGAAATAAACGTGTTCATGAACTGTTCATGAACACTTACCGAACGAGACTTTTTGTTCGTGTTCGTTCATTAAGAAATGAACATGTTCATGAACTGTTCACGAACACTTACCGAACGCAAATGAACACAAACAAAAGCAAACGAACACAAACAACAGTTCATAAACATGACGAACACAAAAAAGCTCATAAACACAAATGGATACAATTGATTATAAATTTATTTTAGAATAAATTTTATATTTTTATTACAAACATTACATAAAATCAATCAAAAATAAATAAGTACTTAATATAAATATAAAAAAATACTTGATATAATAATCATAAAAATAAATAACAGAAAAATTAATAATATAAATGAACACATTAACGAACATAAACAAACACGTTATCGAACGTTCACGAACGGACGTTAACGAACATAAACGAACACATTATTGAACGTTCACGAACATAAATGAACGAACGCGACTTGTGTTCATGTTCGTTCGTTTAACTAAACGAACGGAATTTTCTTGTTCGTGTTCGTTCATTTACTAAATAAACGAACATAAACGAACTTCCCGCCGAACGGTTCACGAACTGTTCGCTGAACGTTCAGTTCGTTTGCAGCCCTACCCCTAGCCGAAAAGTCACAAGCTTAAATTTCATATTTTCTACATTTTATTCCAATTGTGCCCCTCATTCAACGATTCCTAATCAATTTCATCATCGCACCTTCATCATCGACTTAAGTTTCACAATTGCATTGAATTCCATTGCTGAGAGCATTCAAATCCATTTACTCCCACCATTTTAAAACTCCAAAGAAACGGCAGCCATATCACTAGCCGTAACCGACGCCGGAAATGCAAACGACAACCACACCACTTTTTAAATCCCTTTAATACCATCACAAGCCTCTCAATCGCCAGTAAGGTAATCGATCATCACTATTTTCTGTAAATTTCTATTCAATTATTTGGTGTAATCATCGGTGAAATTCTCCTGGGGCACCGAGGCAATTGCAGATTACTATATTACTACACATTACATATGCTTCATCTCCCAAAAGGGTTTGAGCAGCCACTAGAAACCTAATTTGATCACGCATCTAAGTTTTACCTGCTTCAATTAAGGTATCATTGATGTTGAATTACTATTTTTCTTTTCGATTTTGGATTCTAATTTAGGGTTTTGATTGCTTATTTGTTGTGGGGTTTTGCCGATTAGCGATTAATGGCTTCATTCACCATGGTTTTCCAATACATGTGTTCTGTTTTGAAAATCGGTAGCCCTTGGAAACACACTTAGTGTTTAAAGTCATTGCGTTGGAGTAAAATTACACTTTGTTTGGGAATTGACTTGGAGTAAGATCATACCTCAAATCGAGTTAATTAGCTTGATCATTGCGTTGTTAGCTGTTCCAGTAGTCAAACACACTTAGTGTTTAAAGTCAAACATAGTAGGTTTCAAAGTCTGATTGGCTTCTTGATTTTTGGTATAACCTGTTGTGTAGGTATGTGTTTACAAAATTCTTTTTTTGTTTATTGGTCCATTGTTATGTTAGTTATCATTTGTATCCCTGCCTCAAAAATTAGTGTTTAACGTCAAAGACATTTGTTTTGAGTGAAATCCATAAAGATTGTCTTTTACTTTTTCGGTTTTGTTGAACAATAGTTTGATTGTGGCTGTTAGCCGGTGCATGTGTGCATTTCTTTGAAGAATCATAACAGACTAATTTGGGTTCATGTGTGTGAATAATAATTCTAACAACTCATATCTGAATTAAGAGCAGTTGATCATCAGGTCCGTCAAGCTTGATAATATCAACTTATAGTGGTGGAAGCAACAATGTTAAAAGTATTAGTGAACTGACATTTGCAGCTGGTATGTTTTTAGAGGTTTTATTTAAAAAACTTGAAATAAAAGGTTTTAATGCACAAAGAATGGCTGGTATGAATTTTTTTCATATTCGATTTCATCCTATTTCATTTGAACTTATTTGCAAGATGTCTTTTGTTGTTATTTACAAAGAGCTGTAAACAAAATGACTTGGAGTTTTATGCATTAAAAACCGACACTTTTATTTACATTCTGCTTACAATTTTTTGATATTTCTTAGGCAATAATTATACAACCCATGAACATGGTGAAAGCTTTCTCAAAATATCGTTTTATAATTAATAAATTTTTATTACTAACTATTTAATATTTTATTAATTCAACCCTTGTAATTCACATGATCGTGCAATACACAGAATACTAATTTAGTATAAAATATCTTCAACATTTCTAATAATAAGATCAGACAAATATCACTAAAACAAGCATTTAATTTCTATTTTAAACAAACATTTGGTTAATACAATTTTGTGAATATTTTTAATCGTGTCACTAAAATTTGTTTCACATCTTAATTAACACTAGAAACTCAACTAGGTTTTCGTTGGGTTATTTGAGCTTGATATTACCAAACATAATTTATCTAATGATCAAACTATCTTTAAGAACTGCTTTCGAGAAAATAAAGCTTCCAAAGAAATCACTTGAACTACAGAAGATAAAGTTATTCGCTGAAGAGTCGTGAGCTTCCGAGAGTCTGTACTTATAATAGATAGACTCAATTTGAAGAGCAAGACTCTTCTAATAAAGAGAAATTCCGATATGATAGCATGTCTGATTTCGATGAACACTCTACTTCATATGTGTTGTCTAGTGTCAGTTCTGATGAGCAGTGGAACATAGGGTTGTCCAAATAGCTCGTGGTTCGGAGCTCGCTTGAAGTTTGTTTGGAAAAAACTCGAAGAAAAGCTCGCTCGAAATGACTTGGTTTTAAGTTGAGTCGAGCCAAGCTAGCTTGGTATGAAAATGAGCTGAACTCGGCTTGGTACGTGAGGAGTCGAGCTGGCTTAGATTAGCTCTTTTGTTAGCTCGGCTCAGTATGGCTCGGATTATATTATTTGTACTATATATTATTTTTATGTATATAAATATATCATGACATTTGTTTATTCATTAAGAGTATAATATATATTCTTTTAGTTATTTCTGATACCAAAATATTAAACTATAATATTTGTATTGGATCGCTTCATGTGTTACTTCTATACACTTGTATATTAGAATGAATAACTTAAGCTTTCTTTCCAATTTCTTTACTATAAAACAGGCTACTGGATGTTATGTATTGTTGCGGGTTTGGTTTGTGTATTTTGTTGAAATTGAACTTAGCTTTTTTAAAATAATTTATATTTTGTGAAACTTGACATAACCGATTATGAGTTATGTAGTATTTTGATTTTATTTTGTATTGGATTCTTTTAATTGTGTTTATGAATTAAAACTGAGCTAAAACGACTCGAGCTGAGCCAGCTGGGTTAAAAACCAAGCCGAGCTCGAGCTTAGATTTTCAGCTCGGCTCGTGAACAACCCTAGTGGAACACTCTTAATGTTGCACCTAAAGAAGATCATCTTCTCATCTGCACAAATATTTGTTTTGTTTCTTACTTTTTGTAGACTTATTAGAGGACACAAGCACGGTATGTCACGTTATGCACATCGATGGTTGTAGTTTGCAATCGATCTCAAACCCTAAAATAAACGGGTAAGATGGTGCTTCTAGTGTTTGTTTCAGCTCGTTGCGTACGTGAGGCTAAATGTAGTTCTGAGTATATACCTCTCAATGTAATAGTTTTTAGGTTGTACTATCATACTTGTATTTTGCTATCGTATTGTAATCTGCTATAAATTAAGTGATATATATATGTGTATGTATGTATGTATAAAACCTTGAAGTAAAAGTTTGTTACTATTTTATTGTTGTTATAATAATTTTGATTTGCTAACCTTGATTAACACAGATTTTGTTTCTATTAATCACTGTCACTGAAACTATCATGTTCTTAATCCCAATACTATTCAACATGCTTTGTATATTTGCATGAAGTTTAAATATGAACTAATTTTAGTTCATACGAATATGCAAGTAGAATCTAACAATATTTTCCCATTTCCATACTATGTGGAGCACATAGCCACCTAGTCAATGGTTTTTAGGACCCCACCCAATTGTCCCACAATTGTCTTAGGACAAAATAAGAAATTGTATTCAAGTGATCATTCATTGAATACCTCATATCAACACATGGACAACACGTCAATGGTCTTTTCTACTGTATAAAAAAACCTCACGAGTCCCGGCCAAACAAGAGAATATATATATATATTTATATATATAGGAAAATTTTATATTGCAAATGGCATTTTTCGCATATAGCGTATAAAAATTTGTGAGCCATTGATCTAATGGATTGATGGTTAAGATATAAGGATATAATTAACGCACATGAAAGGAACATTTCGCATGCAGGTAAATTGAACTAGTCTATAATTGTGTACTTTTATCAAATTCTCTCGTATTTTAATGCGCATAACTTTTTTATATGATATTATTTTTTTAAAAAAATATTACACTGTAAAATTGAGCATTTTAGTTTATTTAATTTAAGTATATTCTTGTTTTACTTTATTTTATAAATTACATTGTAAAATTGAGTATTTTAGTCCATTTAATTCAAGTATAGTCTTGTTTTACTTTATTTTATAAAAATCTACTTTTTACAAAAATGTTTGTGTGTTGTGCGTATGACTTGTATTGTTATTAGACATAGCTTACATTATAATAGATACAAATTGCCTATTTTTGTATAACTTTAGTAAATAAATCTTTATCAGTTAACTAATTATTAATTACGTGTATTCATAAATATAAATTATGTAATTATAAACATAACTTATGTGATTATCATATAAATTATGTATTTATACATCTTTTGTCTATAATTATGATGCAGTCAAATTTACCCCCTCCCAAAGAAAATCATCAGAAAAATGTAATGTGAAAAAGGAAATTATCGAAGGGGTGACTAGCAATCAATATTATATATGTGAAAAAAGGTCCTGAGATGTAAAATTGAAATGTGCTACAATTGCTAAATTATTTTTTTCAAACTCACGCATATAATTTTGTTCGGAAAAATTACCCTATAAAATCAAGAATGATATTCTTTTTAATTTGATTATAGTCTTTCTATACTTTTTTAAATCATCTTAAAAAACAATTATGCTTCATGTGTTGTGCATATAAGTTATGTGATTATAAACATAGATTACGTAACTATAAACATATATAGGTTGCAGAACTATCATATAACTTGTCTAATTATTTATGCATAACTTGCATAATTACTGTGTGTAATTAGTTATATTATATGGCTGCGTGATTATTTTATGTAATTAGTTATATATGGCTGCGTAATTATTAATAGCATGCCTAATTATGTAACTTCTATACGTGATTATTGCGCAGATGAATACATTGATCTATTGCCCCAATTACACTTGTTGCGCCATGATTACACGTATCCTTTGTACATTTTTGTATTTTGTATAACGTGTGTGTAAAACATATAAAGGAAAAAAAATTGAGTTGGGGTCCCAGGCTCTGGCTCTCTATCCCTTAGGATAGAGAATATGTTTTGCCTCACCCCACTCTTCATACTCTACCAATAGTCTTACTATGAGTGTGATTTACCGGATAAGTTTGTTTGTTTGTTTATACTTATATATAATAAATATTCTTAAATTCTAGTCTAGCGGTATTCAAATGTATTATAAAGCTGTACATCCTCTTGTAGCTTAAGGTTCTAGTTCCATGATCGATATTTAGTGTAGATAATGATTAAAATAGGTAGAGGACATGTGATTTTGCAGCTCTAAAAATATTTATAATAATTTTTGTTCTTTTTAACGGCGGGAGGCTTTCTTAACTAAATACTTGATTAATATTTAACAAGAACTAACACTTCAAAAACCAATATAAGATGCAATTTTTTCAACCTTTAAATGCAAAACAAAATATGGTAACATTCATGATGTGTCGTTACTTAGCGATACATTACCCCTTGGGCCATCGGTGGCATTTGTACTACATAATTTTGTCGCTCTATGTTTCCTTGCCACCCTGTAATATAAGTATACATTTAGATCAAATTCATCTTGTGAAAAAATAAGTAGAAAACCATATGATAAGTGATAGAAAGAGATGGTTATATATATAATTCGCATCTAAATCAATAGATACATGTATTTATACAGTTCATATAATTTTATACTTGTAATTGATTATGTTTTCAATGTTTAGATGGATGTAGAGAAGCGAGTGTTTTTACCTAGCGACATGTCAAACCCGTGGTTCTTGAGCTCACGATACTCTTGACACAAGGCACATGATTCGCAGAAAAAATGAAGAAAGCAATCGTTACAAGGAGTTTCGCGCAATCCATATTGACGCCTCATTCTAGTCCGAAACATGCAAGAATATAAGCATCCACAACATGTGAGAGCCGTTATTAATCCGTAGAGTAGCCCATGAACTCCACAAGCTGTATTAAACAATAATACATATAACATAAAATGTTTTTTTGTTTCGATTTTCAATTTGTTGTTCATGTATTGTTATGTGTTATAGAAACAAGATCTACAAACATTGATAATTCTAGGCACAACATATGTAACTAAAGAATTAAATGAGTAGTAACACAAAAGTTACCAAACAATTAATTTTTTGTGCTTCTTGTCGTGTCAGAAATTATACTTACAAGTGTTTCCCTGATCAACAATCTCAGCTATTTGTCCAAAAGTAATACACGGGCACCAACATGTTAAGCAACCTGTGGTTCACAAATCACAAACACATTGTGACGAGTCTGCTTGTACCTTGTGCATAAATAATGGTACCTCGGGGACTAAAGAGAAGGCGAGACTTACAATTGGGGACATCGGAGCAGCAGGCGCAAAGGCTGCTGGACCAGTTTTTGTCACACGTTGGAGGAGTCACAAAGTGAGCCGGGACGCCGGAGACGTACTGCGGTGGCGGTTGATTTGGGGGATACATGATAAAGAATATGCTTAGGTTGTTTGATGGTTGCTAGCCTTGAAAATTTTGATATTTAAGGTACAAATAAACAAATGAACTGAAGTTTCTGTTCATATGCTTGGAAGTTTCAACCTAAGGACTTGGTTAGTTGACTTACTGAAAAGTCTCCACAATATAATTTAAGCCAATATATAAAATATAATATCAATAATTACAAATCAACTTCTAGACAATCTTTTTTATATACTTCTATATTTTTCACACCACTTTCTTGTATAATAATGGATTCATTAAAAAGTTTAAAGTTTTTATTAACGAGCATAGACAAGTCTTCAATCGGTTCTTTTGATGAATATAACAACCTTGTTTTATCGAATATATGGCTCAAGTTGTGTTAATCATGTATGATGATACCGTAAGTTCAAGTGACGCAAACTCAAGAACATATGTAGATAGAGATCATGTTCCGCTCATTATTGTCTCCTACACTATCGTTGTGTATTATGTATGTGACGTTGATATGTTCGATACAAGGTTCTGGAAGTGAAGAGAGTTATTTGTATGTTTCGTTAATGATATATAAAAAGAATACCCTTATTTCAGAGTAAGGTGGGATATAGAGGTAAAAGGTCGTTTATTCTAATACAAAAGTGCACATCTACAATATGTCAACTAGCATGTGTAATAGCTTCTGACATGTATGATGAGTAACTGATGTCTGCAAGACATCACATGAAAGTCTAAACCTTTTTTGTGACTGTATTATTCACATGAACCCGGACATGCATTCCCTAGAATATTTGACATCAATGACTATACATAATCGTGTTAGAGTAATTGTCCAATATGATAAAAAGGTCAATACATCAGAGTTTATCACACACTCATTCTTCGGTTACGCTCGAAGGGCTAGACTCACAAGATTTATGGTTTTGCCTTGGATTTTTTTTATGTCATTGGTTCTAACAATACCATCAATGTCCTCAATCAATGGTCTTATTAATGACATACTAAATGAAATCATACCCAATTGTATGTTTGAAGTAAATTGATGGCAATACAAGCATGGTTTATGGATGGTTAGGGAAGGGATGAAAAAAACCTAATATAACACTAATGGATGAGAGAGAGAGAGAGAGAGAAAGAAAGAGATAGATAGATAGATAGAGAGAGTGTGTGTGTGTGTGTGCTAGGGATGTGTGGGATGTGAAAGACGACTTTCTCCACCCTTAGAGATGGTAATGGGATATTTGAGACAGGAATTGATAATTCTAGTTTCATAGCTCATTATAAAATCATGTCTCACACTCGTTCTCGGATATTAGGTATACCTATTAGTTTCTTACTAATTTAATTTTTATGTAACTTTGTTAGGCCGTGGAAATTGCAAATACAAATATTATAAATGAGTGCATTATCTAAAACAAAGATGATAATGGGGAGGAAGAGGAGGAGAAGAAGAAATTACTAATATAAATGTACTAGGTTATTACCCAGTGTATTACACGTGTTGAATAAATAAAATATTAAATAGTTATTAATAAAAATTATGAATTATAAAACGATCTTTTGATATATGATATGATTGATATTACGTACGATTGATAAAAGACGATATCATTTTTTAAACATTTGTTTTTTTCAAAAAAAAGTTGATTTTTAAATAAATTGTTTCAAAACAAATCGTTCTTAAAAAGTGTCATTTTTAATAATCTCTTTATTATGACTTTGAAATTTAATTATTTTTGTTTCATAAGAATTTTATGTTTTAAAAGCCATAGGTTTTAAAGTATATTGTGTTTTTTAAAAGTTTGATGTTTTTTTTTGAAATTTTTTTTTATTTTATAATAAAATTACTTTTTTACAAATTACATTTGTAGAAAGATCTATTTTTTTAATTTAATAAAACCTTCTTTTATTAGTTTTATTTTTAAAAGTGAGAAAATAAAATTTAGAAGCTCTAAAATTATGACAAGTGACATATAAAAACATTCTTTTATTAGTATAGATAGATTTTATAATGCTAAAATAATTTTTATTAGTATAGATAGATTTTATAATGCTAAAATAATAAACAAATTAATTTAAAGAGAAAAATAAATAAAAAAGTTTGAAATCTAGTCTGACGACCAGGATTGACGAACACTCAGAATGTTTGCTTTGATGATAATTTAATATTAACTTTATTAAAGGCCCCATAAATTTGGCATTTTTTCATATAAGACCCTTTTAAAAAGTCCTCGCATTGAAGTCGTCGAGAGATCAATTGGCCATTTTTGTAAAGAAACAAACATGAGACCAAAGACGTACAAGGGGCGTAGCCAAGGGATAACTATCACTCAAATTCGTCCGATTTTTTTTATGAAATCTAAAATCTTTTAAGAAAATCATGAGACAAAACCATAGTTTTAAGGGAGAATTACATATTTCTCATTACAAACTTAATCATTTATATATATATCCAACTCTAAATTTTAATTACATATATCCCCTTCTAAAACTTAATTAATTACATATATACCCAAATTAAAGTTTTAATAACATAAATCTCCTTCTAAAACTTAGTCAATTACATATAAACCCAAATTAAAATTTTAATTACATATATCCTCTTTTATTAAACAAAAATATTACACATTTACCAATTTTTTAATTTTATAAAATATAACTTATATAATTAGTATTTTACTCTTATTTTTATTAAACTTTAAAATAACATTCTTTTTTACTAACTTTCAAGTGTTGATTATTTGTAATGTTTCTAAACTAATGTTTTTATGGTCTTTTTGTTTTTTTATTTTATTTACCTTTCGATCCTAATGTTTTCTAGTTCGAGTACACAATTCGAACACATAGTTTTACTTATTTTGCATTGCGAGTAATTCTCCTATCTCAAATCTCGTTTTGGCAGATGTGTTAGTTCAAAAACTGTTAAACACGTACCTTCTTGTGAATCTCTTTGATAGCTTGAAACGAAATCAAAACAGAAACTAACTAGTTGCACCGGAATCGTCTTATCACCCTCCACCACCCTCACTAGCAGTCGTCGCTGAAGAGCGGAAAAACATAATTGATTGGAAAAGCCTGATTTGGCTAGATACTCAAAGTGCAACATCAAAAATCATCACTTGTAACATCTATCTACATTCAAATATCATTTCCGAAGTTGTGTGTTGAAATTTTAGCCAAATCACTATTTTTTGGTCAGTTACTTTTTACGACCATCGGTGTACAGCGCAAACAATATGGATGGTGGATGGTGATAAGACAATTCCAACATAATTAATTTGTATCCATTTTGAGTTTGTTTCTGGTAGTTTCGAGCTACTTGAATAGATTCACGAGAAGTCTGGGTCTGTCAGTTTTTGAATTAAACGAGTGCAAAAACAGTATCGGAGACCGGAGAATATTCGTAACGTAAAAACAAGAAAAAAAGGTGTCTAAATTGCGTTGCATGACGGGATGAAAAGTTTTCCTATTTGAACAAATGAATCTTACTATGAAAAGGTAAACGTAGTATAAAGGAAATAAGAAATGTTAATATCAAAACATAAACAAATAATTATATATCCAAAGTTAGTTAAAAGAAAATCTAGTTAAGAAATGAATAAATACTTAATTATATAGTTTTAGTAAAAATAAGAGTAAAAAAGTAATTATATATTAATTATAATAAAATATATTCAACTAGGTAAATATGTAATATTTATGTTTAGTGAAGGGGATATATATATATATATATATATATATATATATATATATATATATATATATATATATATATATATATATATATATATATATATATATATATATATATTGAACGGCTAGCGAAGGGGATATATATGTGATTAAAATTTTAGTTTGGGTATATATGTGAATGATTAAGTTTTATAAAGGGATATATGTAATTAAAATATTAAGTTGGGTATATATGTAATTAAATAAATTTATAGGGGTACTCATCAAAGGGGATATATGTAATAACTCACGACCCATAAGTTATACTTTAATCACTAATCCTCGAAGATATTAAATAAAAACAAAACATAATATAATCATATTGAGATTTACATTATAGAAACAAACAAACACATATAAACAACAATAATCTCATTATCAGTATGGTATAAGAAAGATGTGACGAACCCAAATAGACACCGGCTCACATGATTGAGATTAAAACAATTGGTTATTATTAACGATTCATTCCTTCATGAGCCATGGGTGGAATTTGGAGTCCATTGTTTCGCATCATCCTATCCATATTCCCTTGCCATCCTATAATATAAATAAAAACCTTTTTGAGTTGATCATCAAATTTATCACAAGTTTCATGATAAAAAAAAAAAATTAAAGTTAATTTTAATTTTGCTCTCTAAGATTTGACTTAAATAACAATTTTTCTCTAAAAGATTAAAATATCAATTTATTTTTAAAAGTTTCATATGTTGTTTTAATTTCACTCCAAAAGTTTCATCATCTTGGATAAAGTAGAAACAACTAATGAAACTTTTAGACTGAAATTGAAACAACTTATGAAACTTTTAAAGGTAAATTAATGTTTTTAATTTTTTAAAGAAAAATAGTTATTTTTAACAAACCCTAAGGAGTAAAATTGAACTTAACATAAAAAATTATATCAATTTGCAATCAAAGTGACGAGTATGAGAAAGACATATATGATCATTACCAATTGACAAGTCAAATCCACGGTGTTGGAGCTCACGATACTCTTGGCACAAGGCACAAGGCTCACAACAGAAATGAACACAACAATCGTTGGTAGGAGCTTCGGGCAATCCATATTGACGCCTCATTTTGGTCCGATTAGCACAAGAATAAAGGCAACCACAACAAGTTAAGACACCGATGATCGTGTATATGGCTCCATGCACACCACAAGCTATGTTAAACACAAATAAACTTATCAATCTATATGCAAGTTGTCCAAAATTTGCATACATGTTAATTAGAGTACTTACAAGTATTTCCTTTGTCTATGATCTCGGCTATTTGTCCAAAAATAATGCAAGGACACCAACATGTCAAGCAACCTGTGTTTATAAAACTTAAATAAATTAGAAAATGAGTCTAACTTAACCTTTTAGATTTAAAAAGTTGTATTTTGCTAATAAGAAGATTGCATTTCTTAATAAAAATGTTACATTATCAAACAAGAAAATTGTTTTATATCAAAGGTATTAGCTTCACTTTATTGTTATCGGTCATTTTAAGTATACAAGAAGATGACATAGTTTGAATGACTTACAATTGGGGATATCAACGCAACAGTCACATATTCCACTGGACCAAGGGGTCTGAGGTATCATAGCCGTTGGCGGAAAAACACCAGCGGCGTAGGGTAGCGATGGTGGTTGGCCTGGTGGCGGGGTTGACGGTGGTGGAAACTTATGAGGAAACATGAAGGATTGTACAAACCAAGTGTAGCGACAATGGAAAAAGTTTACTTGGACTTTTGATGTCTATGAGTGCTTCATGATAATATATATGGACCACAGTCTACAATGACATGTTAAGTGTGAACACTTGAAGCAGCAGGGAAAAAACATATTCAAAATATTAAATCATCAACTTGTAAAATTTGTATTATATTCTGAATTTTAAACACTTGGTTTAGGTATAACAAAAACGATTGCTCATTGATTAGTGTATAACATACATTAGTAACAAAAAAAAACTTAAAGCTAAATAAAACAAAATGAGATAACCCAAACTAATTAATAATTATTTTGATCCATTAGAAAAAACTAAACAATTAATAAATCAAATAATTATCCTAACAAACTTATGACCCGTAACTAATGGCAGATTCAAACAACAAAACACAATAAAAAAAAGTTATTGATAAAATTAGCCCAACAATCACCTCTTAATTTTTGGATGCTTCATTCTTCATAGCAACGTCTTGTTAATTGTTATAATCTCTTGAGCTAAGTTACCCATATCTTCCTTTCGATCCACTTTGGAAACTCTGTCGCATAATGCCCTAGCGTTACACACTTACACTTAAAATACCATGTATGACTTTTGTCTCGCTCCATTTGACTTTTGTTTGGTTGGACTCGACCATCCCTCTCTTGACCAACTCTACGACCTCTGCAACGGCCACGTTCTTGATCTTCATAGCTTAAACTTTCTTGACCACCACGACCATAGTGCTCACAAAACAAATTGTTTTCTTTTTCTTTCCCATCATCTTTTCTAAATTAACAACTTGCCATGTGGATCGATAAGGTTCATTAACATGCTTTACGTAGGCCTACAACCTCCCAACCGCTTCATCGAATTTCATATATCCAATTCGAAGCATTGCTTTGCTCAATTGAAGCTATGATTTGAAGTAATGACGTAGCCATTGAATCCAGAAGTTTCCTAACAATTGTCCTTTTATAATAGTTAGGGGATTTTATTTAGAAAGTGACGCAATCCTGTACAAGAAGAAGATGCTCTTGTTTGTAGAAGATTATTTTGATTTTTGATTTTTAGTTTTTGAGGGAATTTTTTAGTTTCCTAACAATTGTCCTTTTACAATAGTTTCCGCTGTAAGCATTTTTTTTTTTAAATTAATTCACTTACACCCGCTTCATATATCAAATCTCATATTGTATATGAGTACATGAGTACATAAATTCATATCCCCATAACTATAAACTATACCATAGTAAATTTTATTTTTAAATTTTTATCAAACCATCTTGAGGGTCGAAAGATCATCCATTACATTTAAAATTTAGAATAAAGTTATTTTGTTGAATATTAGAGGGGCATCATTGAAAATGAATTTAATTAACATTTATTGATCACATATTGCTTTCAAATTAGATTATAACGAAGCTTGGGATATTAAAAGAAGATTAGTTAAAGGAATGTGACACATAAGTTTGTTAGTGAGGTGGGATCATCTATTAGATTAAATATAAAAGGATGCATAAGGTTTAAACTAATTTGGCATCGTTGACTCCGTAAAGACAATAAAACCTCTTAGACATTTGATCTTACAAAATCAATTGTTTATATTAATAAAATCAATTGAAGATATTTTGAATATATATATATATATATATATATATATATATATATATATATATATATATATATATGGATATCAATAGCTAATCAATTAAACTAGTTATTTTCTCCCCCCGCGCTTCGTGACGGGGTACTTAGATAACTCGATAAAAGGCTCGAAAATGCCAGTTTGTTGTGGTTGCAAACTAACCGTTTGTCATGCCAAAACAACAATGTCAAATGCCATTCGTTTATCGTCATCGCTTATCATCCATATTTATACAAAAGTGGCTACAATCAGAACCATTGCCACGCCAAAACACCAAAGACTATCATTTTATCCCGCATCATTGCCTCATCAACCTAATACCAATACCAAGTAACAAATAATCGTGACGATCATCGTGCCATTCCGTCTCAGATGAAGTTGTCCACATGATCATCGACGTTAGATCTAAGGCTCAGAATAAATAACCCGTTGTGGCTGCATTCGAAAAGAATGCCACGCCAAATAACAAGAACTTTTTTGTGCATCACCATATCACTGCCTTGACACATAAACATGCATAATTCAATTGTACCACACACATCACTGGAGAGCATTTGAACATGAGCACATGGAAACCAAACATGGAACATCACAACAGACCAGCGACCAATACCCAAAAACCAAAAGACTACCTATTCCTTTTCATGCTCCTTATGTCTCAGATGTGTTACAGTTATCATCATCGGCCCCACTGTGAATATACCACCAACAATCACCCTAGCTAACAAAACAACTAAACAACATGAGGCCACATTTATAGCCACCTTTTATTACGTCTTAGATGAGCGTGCGCTCAACATCATGGACCCGACAGCAAGCCTCAGATGAACAACAGTTCAACATCACCGACCACTTACAAACAATAACCGACAATAGCAACAATATCCTAACCATAACACCAGCAACATATTACTCAGGTGTACATACATCATAAATAAATGAGTAGCAATCAGGGACAAATTAGGGTCTAACCTCATCTAAATCAGAAAACAGACCCAAAAAATCATCTCAGATGAATAGGTACTCATCGTCATCAAGCAACCCACATAAGAAAACCAACATAACCAGAAAAACCATCAACAACAACAAAGAACTAAGATCTATCATCAACAACACCAACATCTCAAACCCTCAGTCTAGAGAGAATGCGTAGGGTACATCTCCAGACTAGCAAGTGAGCCACCGCACACAACAGTGTATACATTGGTGGGTGGCTACACCACCAGATCCAAGAGCAGACAACAATGTGGGAGATGGTCGGTGGCACCACCTGCTTAGAACCGGCCCCACAGCCTTAGCCATCGACATGCAACGACGGAGACGATGAGGACCGGTAGCACCACCTGGTCAAAACCCCAAACTACTCACCCTCTCACTCTAAAAGCATGAAGAATACACAAATAAGAAAGTGGGGGAGGTGGTGATCATTAATACCCAAAGAACACACGTGGACCAAACATGCAACATTTCAAAAAGACCTGTGGTAAATACTCGAAAAACTAAAAAATACCTATTCCTCCCATTGCTTTATTAATATATTCATAATAGAAAATCGCATATACATTTATCAATATATATTCCTATAAATCTAATATCTATAAAAGAAGGTTTTAAAATATCACGTGTTAACATATTAGGCTTTCTGATTTTTAATTATTTGTATTTTTATCTCATAATAAATGATAATAGTATATATAGTAACATATTATTTAAAATATTTCCATATTAAAAAATAGATATTCTAAGAATTAAAAACTATATTTTTTATTAAAAACACACTTTAAAAAATATATAGGATACAAAAAAAATTTAATACACAAACTATTTTGATACGTTTTTTTCTAAGTTTTATAAGCATGATTCTTTTTTTTAAATGAAAGTTATAAAAAGACGAAAATGTTTAAAAAACAATTAAAAAATACAATCTTATAATATAAAAGTTTAAATTGATACTATTTTTGTTTTTACTTGAAGCGCTTAGTTATATGTAACTTAATCGTATCTCATTAAAAATATAATTTTATAATTTATAATTTTTATTATAAATTATTTAATATTTTAATTATTCAACTCGTGTAATACACGTGGTAATCTATTATGTGATATATAAAACCATTTTTTACCTCTTTTGTATCTCAACTAAATGTGATTATTTTAATACATGTGCGTGTTTATGTAGTTCTCATAATGGTTAGAAATACACATAAAAATAGGGAACTCTTAGTTACATTTTAGACATTATTTATCAAAATTTAATAATATATTTTGGTACAGATTATGTATCTTTTATACATATTTCTGTTAATTTTGTGAGACGCTTGTTTTAATGGAACACAAAAGGAAATTATCAAAGGGGTCAGAAGTAATTAATGTGTTATATGTAAAAACTATCTAGATATATAACATTGGAATATGTGACCCCCGGTATCCATCCATATTTGTAACCCGGATTATTTTTTTCATTTATTGTTTTATGAATTAAAACATTCTGAATTTTATATTATATGATTTGTTTTATCATACATACTATTATACATGATAATTTATAGTCTTATATATGCTATACACAAGATTCTATAATAATTACTTTTATTATTATAAGTAATCTTTGTTTTATAACTTCACTTGTGCTATGACTTGATAATGGTGAATAGAATCCTAAATTTATTAATATCTTAAAGTTATTATATATTTATAAAATTTCTAAAGTTCATGTTATTACTAAAGTTTTTAACTTTTTATAAAACTACACATGTGTTATTGTATAATAAAGCTAAACTTTTATAGATTATCATCCTTAAATTTATAGAAAGTCTTAATCATAATATTTATTATAAAAGTTTATAATTATTATATTTTTATAAAAAGAAATACTAGCTATTTTAAAGTCTTTAGAATCCTCGAAACAAAAATCTTTAATTTTACAACTTTAATACAAATTCTTTATAAAAATTAATTTTATAAACACTCTATCATTTTTAAAAAACAAGAAAGACTAAAACTCCTTCTTCTTTGACTTATTTATAACCCACCTATAACTCCCCAAATCTTAATTATGCTCATTAAACTTCCTCATTCATAACCCCCATTTTTCCCACCTATAAATACTAACCTTTGTCTCACCATTTTTTTGTACCAACTATTCTTCTTAACTTACAAGAGGATTCTTCTTCACCCTCTATCTAACCCTTCATTCAAGCCTTTGGAAGTTTCAAATACGTTCGTCGTTCTTAAGATACCAACCGTATTCTTAATTTTAGTGTTCTTATTATTCTTTCGATTCTAAATAATTCTAAACAACTTTATAATCAAACTTCTTCTGTTTTTCCTTAATTATAACCCTTCTATTATCATATATATTCTCAATAAATTTTATTATATGCGTTTGTTATTTTTAAAACCTTAAAAGGTTCACGTAAGTGCTACCGCTGATTTTGGATAGAATCTGTTACAACTTTAAATGACCATAACTTGGCCATAATAAATCAAAAATTAAAAAACTCAGATTTCAAAAACAAGTTTATCGAATTATATTTCTAACCATAGTCTTTATGACTTTTAATTCTGTTGGAAGAATCCGTAACAACCTCTAAAAAGTAAGTTTGCATATTTGCACCTTCTGCTTTGTACTGCTATTTTGATGAGCTTCTGATCCGAATTTAATAAACTTTTCTAAACAAAAGTTGTTCTTAACATTCTAAAATAGTAGATTGGAGAATTTTAGAATTTTTACTTAAATTTCGATATTTTAATTATCATATAAAACTGTAACAATGAATCTGTATAAATCTATTTTTATCTTGCAACAACTTTCTTTTCCTTTGCTCTTGATCCTTTTATTACTATGGTTAATACTCATAACCATAACATTATACATAAGTTCTAATACATATAAATATGCTAATTTAAGGCTTCAGCATTTTTATTAATCAAGTCATAAGTTCAATTCATACTCAAGAACTCAATGTGAGTATTCATATTTCCTTTTTCTTTTATGTTTTTGGGATGTGATATGTATACGTATTCAAATCAAAGTCTTTTTTGCAAATCATATGATTCAATTAAGTCTTGTGTGTATTCTATGCTTTTGTGATAAACTTTTTGGATTAATCATTCATGTGGTGGTTAATCTTGCTTACTTACTTGCTAGCATATGATCATTAACTTTCTAAAGTCTAAGGTGACGATAATAGTGCTATTGGTTTGACACCCGCCCGAACGGGCCGTTGTAGACGGCATTTAGGTATCGAAACCGATATTCTTAGTCTAACCTGTTGGTTAGGGACACTTGTCAACAAAGGTTTGATCAATGCATTGGATTTAGTCATTCTTGCTTGAATTCATACTTTGACTCTTGAATCGTGTTTTAAATGTAGTATATGTAATAAAACCTATGTTTACTCACAAACTTTCTAGTTGACCTTTATTTTATACATGTCGCAGGAAATGCCGCTTAAGATGCCTTCAAGTTTATGACACTTAGGATGCTTGTGGACCTAGTTAATAAATCAAACTTTACTTTATTTTATGTTATGTTATGTTCGTTTGAACAATTTATGGATTCTTTGTAAGACTTATGTAATTGAGTTGATTAAATAAAATTATCACTTTAATAGTGTCACGTGTTATGGACAATCTACACGCCCCGACATATTTCGCAGCCAGTTGGGGTGTGATAGAATAAGCTACAATTGTTGAGTTTTTCAAATTGTCTCATTTTAAATGCATATAACTTTTTCAGGAAAAAATCACCTCACAAAATCGAGAGTTTTATTTTATTTTTCTAATTGAGTATAGTAACCTTTTCTTTAAAGAAAAACATACTTTATAAATAAAGCTCATGTGTTAGAGCATTCACAGTTCATTCCCTAAATTGATGTGAGTGTATTTCATATATTATATGGTATGGTTATAAGTGGTTGTAAGTAACAAATATGAAAATTTTACTATTCGATCTGTATTTTTGGAAAACATTGTTTAAAATCCTATAATGTTTTTAATATATTTTAAATGATTGTGAGTGGAGAAGAGAGAAAAAATAATGATAAAGGTATAAAAAGTAATATTTAATTAACAAGAAAAGAGAGAAAATAATAATTTTTAATGTAATTATATAGATTAGCATAAAGAATGAGTTGTGAATGCTCTTATGTGTATAACTTATATGATTATGAACGTATGTTTATCGACCCAAGATACTAATTATATTCTAACTTTCATAATTATTTATATAAACATAATTATTATGTAACTAGTTATACGGTTATCTTATTATTAAGCGCTTATCTTATTATTAAGCGCAATCAGTTATATACATTTGTGTAATTACTAATTGCATGCGTAAATATGTAATTTCTATGTGTGATTATCTGCGGATGGATTTATCCCTCTCCCAAATACAAGTCGTGCCCTAGTGGTTTCATATCATTTTTATTTTTTTTACTGGTATAACAACCTCCCTTATATGTGTGTAACACATAAGTTTTAATTTTTAAATTTTTTTAAGTCAGGGTCTTACTTGAAGCAAGATCTCTATCCCTAAAGAGAAAAATGTTTAGCATCACCAACTCCTTAAATCGTATCAATAGTTTTACTATAAGTATGTTGTATTGGATATATTTATTTGTTCATATATAAAAGAATTATATTCTTAAATAATATTTTTTTTCTATTGATTGGCGGGAGGGTTTCTTAAACACTTTATTGGTATTTGATATGAATTCACCACAAAAACCAATATAAGTATAGTTTTTACAACCTTTAAATACAAACAAATTCATGAAATAACATTCATGATGTGTCGTTACTTAACGGTACATTCCTCTTGGGGTCATTGGCGGCACTTGTGCTCCATAATTTTGCCACTCTATATTCCCTTGCCACCCTATAATTATTAGGATACATTAGAAACAAATTCATCGTGTGAAAAAAAAGTATAAGTAAAAAAAGAATACAATTAATAAGAAATAAGAACAACTTAACCACTTATAATGTTTGCTAGATATAATAAGTTTGCTAGACATAATAAGTGATAGAAAGAGACGGTTATAAATGTATCACTACTAAATCAATAAATACATGTATCTAATTATACAGTTCATATAGTTCTGTACTTAATATTGATTTTGTTCTGATGTTTAGACGGATGCACAGAAGCAAGTTTTGTTACCTATTGACATGTCAAATCCACGATGCTTGAGCTCACGATACTCTTGACACAAGGCACATGGTTCACAACAAAAATGAACAAAGCAATCGTTACAAGGAGATTCACGCAATCCATATTGACTTCTCATTTTAGTCCGATACGTGCAAGAATACATGCATCCACAACATGTGAGAGCCGCAACTAACCCATAGAGTAGCCCGTGCATTCCACAAGCTGTATAAAACAGTAATACATATAAAATGTTTTTTTTCCGGCTTTTGATTTGTTACATTGTTGCTCATTCATTGTTAGTGTTATAGATTGAAACGAGTCTACGATCATTTATAAATTTAGCCACAACATATGGAAGTGTAGAACTAAGGAGCAAGAACACAACAAAGTTGCTTGATGTGATGTAGCATTTGTTTCTCATGTTTCCTGTCGTGTCTAAAGCTGTACTGTTGAAAAATAATACTTACAAGTGTTTCCCTTGTCAACAATCTCAGCTATTTGTCCAAAAGTAATGCACGGGCACCAACATGTTAAGCAACCTATGGTTCACAAATCACAAACACACTGAGACAAATCCGCTTGCGGCTTGTACCTTGTGCATAAATAGTGGTACCTTAAGATTTAAAGAAAAGGTGAGACTTACAATTAGGGACATCGGAGCAGCAGGCACAAAAGCTGCTGGACCATTTTGTGTTGCACGTAGGAGCCACAAAGTGAGCTGGGACACCGGCGGCATACTGAGGTGGTGGCGGTGGCGGTGGCGGTGGAGGTGGCGGTGGCGGTGGCGGAGGTGGCGGTGGCGATTGGTGGTGTGAAGGTGGTGGTTGATTTGGGGGATACATGATAAAGAATGGGCTTTGGTTTTTGATGGTGTCTAGCCTTGATAAATGAGGTTAAAATAAACAAATGAAGCTTATGTGCATATGCTTGATAGTTTCAACCTAAGGACTTTGTTGACTTAAAAGCATCCACAATGTGAAATAAACTAATATATAAATATAATATAAGTCATTTTAAATCAATTTCTAACTAATCTTCATTGTATACTCTTATGTATCCAACCACTTTCTCTTACAATAATAGATTCAACAAAAACTTTGGCGTTTTCGTCATCAAGCTCGTATGAGTCTTTAATTGGTTCATTTGATGAACATAACAACATTGTTATATTGAAAATAACTCTAAGTTGTGTTCCTCATGTATTGATACCATAAGTTCAAGCGATGAGAATTCAAGAATGTATATAGATAGAGATCATGTAGCCACTCATTACTGTCTCGTAGAAGATTGCTTCAATGTGTATGATGTATATGACGTTGATGTGTTCGATACAAGGTTCTTGATGCAAAGGGAATAATTTGCACGAATTGTAAAGGGTATGAAAGGATACTTCCCGTATTTTAGAGTAAGATGGGATATAGAGGTAAAAGGTTGTTTAATCCGATACAAAAGTGCACATATACTATACATCAACTAGCATACGAGATAGCTTATGAAGTGTGTGACGAGTAATTGATGATGTCTGCAAGAACATCATGTGAAAGTCTACACGTTTTTTGTGACGGTATTATTCACATGAATCCGGGCAGGAATTTCAGCTAAAAAGAAGGCTCCAGTGAACTTTCTTACGGATCCGCGAGAGGAGAGGTCTACTCTACGCCCAGCTGACGTTCTTGTATTTGGGTGGGCAGGGGGGAAACACGCTTGTGTAGATCTTACCGGGGTATCTCCTTTGGTTGGACTCAGGGATACTGGGTTTGTTGCGAGACAGGCGGCGTTGAAGGCGGAATCATGTAAGGTCACTAAACATGAGAAAGCTTGTTTTGAAAATCAACATGTTTTTATTCCATTGGCATTTGATACCTTTGGTTTCCTAGCCCCAAAGGCAGTGAACTTCCTGAATCAGGTTCAACGGGTCATTCATAGCAATGTTTGGACACCTAAGGGCCAAGGTTTTGTTTTTAGTAGGTTGGGTTTCGCTATTCAAAAAAGAGTTGCGGCGAAAAAGAGTTGTGGCGCTGCTTGTTGCCCGTTTACCTGGCTCTTTATTGCAAGCATTTAAGCATTGAGTGCATTGAACGTACACAATAGAGATTTACATCGTCTAATAATTTAGCAATCGGATAAGATTCATAAATTCATTTTGATAGTGGTAGGAAACGTATTGACACTTTTCTATTGAATTTTATAATTAAACAATCATGTGTACGTTGAATGTATGTAATATAATAATAGCTATTCAAAGATTCTTTCAATATATAAAAGAGTTTAGGAAAGTGTTGGTTATTAAATATAATTCAAGTTGGTTTGTTTTTAATCAAACAGGTGACATCATTAAAATATGAATGTTGAATAACATCTCCATTAACAATCTTCTTAAGCTTTTATCTTACACGATAGGAATAAGTACCAATTAACATGCACAATATCAAATCTGGATTATCTTGATGAGTGACTCATATGAATCGTAAGCGTTAAAAAACGATACCATTTAATGACTTATCCCTAGTGAATCCTAAAACTCGATTAATTAACAACTAAGCTTAGAAATTAAAATTTTACCTTAATGACGATCAAAAACTCAAAATCAACAAGTCAGCTTTGCGCTCAACATTTTGTATGAGTATCTATTTATATGCTTGCATAGACTATTAGCGCTATTGTTTTTGTCTCTCTTTTTTCAGTGCTTGGCTATAATTTTTATTTACATGGCCCGCGTAACTTAAAACAAATCCGTCAATGCGCCCACCAGTAAACAGTCACTTTACAACGCACCAGGTAAGGTCGTCCAAACTCTAAAGCAGTCGTGACAACCGAAGCCCTTTTGGCCAGCGTATGCATGTAGAAAGCTCAACATGACCTATTTTGCTACACTAGAGGCTTTCACACTGCTTGCTAAATCTGTTGTTTATGTTAAATAGTGTATGAAAAACATGAAATGTCATAGTCTAAATATTTTGTAACCAACACTATCAAAAGTAAATATCCATGTAGATATGGATGCTTTTCAACAAACCAACAACACCTAAACAAACAAACATATTCTGCATAACCTCCAACGAACCAACAAAAATTCCTCCGCAAAGCGCGGGTTCCACCCTACTTGCATAGACAAAATTTAGTTACTTTTTATTTATTGTTATCTTTAAGTATTAGTTTTTCTATGATAAATCTCTAAAATTTAAAATTATCCGCTAAATATATGTAGCTACAATTATATATAGTAATTTTGAGATAATTTGTTTTTTCCTTTTACTAGAATAATTTAGGAGGAAGTATGAACCACCTTGAAGATGAACTAGGGTTTGCCCCACCGCAAGGTGTAGGGGAGGTATCTCGTGCAACCAAAAGATAAGTGAACGTTCTTGAGCTTTCAAATGTCATGTACGACAGTACGAGTACGAGTAATGAAAATGAGCCCCTAACCACTGACGTCGGGTCTGTGCGGGCTGGGCTGCTGCATAAGGCACATGGTCAGAGAGAGGCCCACAGCTGCACAAGGCCCATGGTCAGAGAGAGGGGCCCAAAAATTTATAGTATATGCTATATATTTCCAGCCAACAAACTTTTTACTTGGTGTTGTTTCAGTTTTGCCGCAACAAAAAAGCCTAACGTAAATGTTCACAGGCCCAGTAGAAACTAAACTGTTGTTTGAACTTTAAAAGGCGGGCCCAATAGAAATTAAATAGCATGCCTCTATGTCCAGAATATAATGTATTACTATTATTTAATAACCAAAAAAATTAAAACGAATATGGGTGTGGGTGGATGTGGAATGTATCTTTCTTTTGGTTTCAATTAACTAGAAACATGACAGGAGGTGTCACGTGACAACCTTTTAACATTTAGCAAGTCTCAAATAAACTTCAATCTCTAAAAAACAAATTCCAATGTCTACAAATCCAATTGTATTTCTAACATTTAGCAAGTGGCACGAATTATAATCACCTTCTAGTATTGTGTCAGGAGGTGTCACGTTACAACCTGTTTTTCCTTTTTTTCTTTTTCTCCTTTTGTATATTTGTTTTTTCTTTCTTTTTGTTTTCTTCTCCAATATTTTAGTTCAAAGTTTTTTGTTTCTCCTTAAATACTGTTAATAATTTAGTTTCAAGTTTCTTTTTCTATTCATTTTAACCATTGCTTGTATGTTTTCATTTTTCATATTTTTAAAAATCGGTTCGCACCTGTGACATCCGGTAATTTTCCGTTACCAAACTCCGTTAGTTCAGTTAGGTCTTGCATACACGTGTCGTGAGCACATACTAGTTGTCGTTGAACGTTGGTGACTTAAAAATAATTAACAATGATTATCTGATAATAACTTGATTAATAATGTTGATTATTAATTTGTAGTTACGTGATTTGTGAATTTAAATATTATTTGTGAATTTTGCTTTGTAACGTATTAACGTGTTATATTTATTTCATGTGTTTTGTAACTAGTGCAAATTATACATAATTATTATTGTTGGTTAATAATACTTGTGTTTTGAAGTTAGAAGTTGTTAAAAGAATATTAAAAGGATTAAGTTTTTACAAAATATAATTAAGGAGGGTTTAATGGTAAAATGATAATTACTAAATATTAACAAAAATCAAACCCTAATCCCCCCACCCTCACCCTAATCCCCCCACCCTCCCCTTTGCGGCCGCGACATCACACACACACACTTCGATTTTTTGATCCAAACAACAAGCAAGCATCGATTTTGATTGAGTTTCAAGCATTACAAGTGATTAGCAAGTGTTAATCATCATCTTGCACACTTAAAGGTTAGATTTTTATTGGATTTTCATGGTTTTTGATTATTGATGAACCCTGGTTCGAATTTTTTAGAAAAAGTGAAAATTGATGTTGTTTGATGATTGTATGATGTTAGTTGTATTGTATTGATGTTAGTTTACGTGGATTACGCAAGAAATTCATGAAATTGAGTGGTTGTTCATACCTTACTATTAATAGTAACTTTTATGCATGAGATTGATGAATTATGATGAATTGATGATGTTTGTCATGTCTAGATGGTTGTTATGGACTTGATTAGGCATAAAGTTGGTGAATTTATGAAAGAATTGGATGTTAGATTGGTTTTGGGTGTTACTTTCCTGAAAGGGAAACTTTATTTATGTAGATCATTGGATATTTTTAATTGAGCATGTTTATGATGTTAGGATCATGTTAAAATGTTTGTTGATGATGTCTAAGGTGGTAGATTGTGTTGTTTGGGTTGTATGAATACTTGATGCACAACTTTGAAAATTTAGGTTCTTATGGAATATACATGATAATGGATGTTGTTAGGTGATTATGGAGCTATGTTGGGATTATGATAGAATCATGATGATGCATGAGGTGTTAGTTACAAATTGTAATTGTGGACTTCTTGGGATTTAATGCGTTGTTTGATAAACCATGGTGTATGATGAGCTTTATAGCACTTAAGGGTTTGTAATGTGGCATACGTGAATAACTTGTGTGATAACCATGTATGATGGATTGTTATACTTGATCAAACAAGAACTTAACTTGATATGTCACCAACGGGTCAAACGGGTCAACTTGGTCATGTGAGTCTTGTTTTCCAAAACCTTGGGTCAATGTGTTTGTTAAGCACTTAGGGTTGTTAAGCTTCTATGTACACGTACTTATGTACTTGTGTGTTCTAGGTAACCTTTGAAGGGTTGTCTTTCCACTCATCATTAGCTTTTACAATCATTAGTTTGCGCACCAAGTGAGTTCAATGCCCCACTTTTACTTACTTCTCTTTTTGGGGGAGAAAGCATACTTGGTTTTAAAACGCTTTACTAGTTATAACATATACCATAGAAAGTCCTCACACTTTCGGATCGTTAATTAAGGAATCTAGCGGGAAATTTTGGGTAGTACTACTGGGTCTGACAAACCCCACCCGTGTGACCGGAATTCAACTGGTGCAATATTGTCCTAAACTACTAACAGCGTCACGACCTGGTATGTCGTGGCGGGAGGCAAACAGACAAACATAGTTAGCTTCGATCGCGAAATCACTATTGCTCTTTACTAATGAAATTAGACTAGCTATCTATTTCAATGCACTTGTTTATATTTTATTAACGCTACTATTTACGATGATTACAAACTCTTGAACTCACCAACCATCGTGTTGACACTTTTAGTATACTTTTCTCGGGTCGTTTCTAGCAGCTGCCCATAGGAGACGCACGTGTCAAGTATACTTTGTTCAAACATTTTTTTTACTTTTAATTTAGCATTTACTTACGTATTTTGGTTTGGGCGCGTGTTTTGCGTAGTTTACATTTAGTACCTTGTGTTTGGGTTATTTACAAAACTCTTTCGCAAATATTTTAAAGTTTCAAACTCTGAATTGTTTTAAAGGTTGCATATAGTGTCGTTCTGAGTAACTAATGACTGGGATCCTGGTTTATTCACTCGCCTCGCGGTAAAACCCCATACGTGGATTTTGAGGGTGGGACAGCACCTACCACGTAGTGCGACTGTATCCTACAAGTTTATATAACTTGTTGTAATCACATTCCTTCACGTCTTCAAGTCTCACATGTAAAACTTTCAATTGCAAAACTGCATCTCCAGGTTCGATTAATATTTCAACAAACTAATAACGCAAAACAACAAGTTCATATTTGCAAAATGAAACTTGTCGATTTACGATTTCAACTTTCTAAGTTAGAGTAAAAACGAGCAGCTCACGAGTTCATAAAAACCTAAGCGACAAGTTGGAGATTTCAAATTCGCATTAGACTAATACTGAAAACAATCTCAATTTTCATGATTTGTCGATCGTAATTACATATCACAATATAAGATATATTTTAAAGTTTTTCAAATTATTTGCATCACATATTGTGACAAAAATAAATCGTGTGATGATTGTACATTAATCAATAGCGGATGTTTGTAGCTTGCATTGATTGAAACCAATAACTCACTTGAGGCTTGAGCAGTCAGACGCAAATCTTTATATATGTAAGATTTTGCGAGGTTGTTTGTTCTTGTTACATGATTTGCATATATTATGCAATCTAAACGATTATCCTATACTTAAAAACGTAAAAAGAGAAAAATAGAAGACCTAGAGGTGAATTTCAGAAATTATGCATCCTAAACATTTTATTTATTAAAGTTGCTTGATTTATATAAATTTTTAAGGGCCCATTTTCCTACTCGCACATGGCACACTGTCCCTAAGAATAGTGGTGCGTGGAGTCAAGATTTTTTTCTATTGGGTCACTATTTTTTTAGAGCTTGGATTTGTAACGACCTGACGTTGGAACTTTTGAGTCGGTTAGGGTCAGGTTTCAACAAGAAGAACTAAGACTAATAACTAAAGTCACTTGGTTTCAACTAAACTCAATAACTTTTAACAAGTTTCAAGTAACAAAACTAATGTAAATCAAGTTTTAAGTTTTAATCAAGTCTAAACAATTTTCAAATTTCACACAATTGGCAAATATCAGTGAATTTCATGAGCATTTGAAGTACATCAACTCTGGAAAAAATTAAGAAGCTTGTCGCATATACTTAAATCCCAAAGCGACAATATGTTGTTTGATCTTCAACATATTATTGAGAGAATATATATCTCTCACTTGTTGAAATTCATCATAATGAATTCATCTTCAAACAAACTATAATAAAAAGAATAGTTAGATTGCAACAAAGATTTATTCATATGTTTAATTTTTAGTAAACCCAAAGTTTTATGAGAATTCATCTTCCTCCTTTCACTTAATCAAGCAAAATATAGCAAATCAACTCAAACTACTAAACATAATCAAGCAAAATATAACAATTCCACTCAAATCATAGCTAAGAACACCTAGTAAAAAGTTTCAGAAAGGCATTTTGTCGCCTATTAATACACCTGTAGATACATAGTTCATGTGTCTATATGTCGAAAAAAACCATTGTTGAAGCTACACACAATTTGAGAATTGAGAATTGATATCCTAATAACATGGCAAAACCCCTGCTCCTGTCCGAAACCGGATGCATTTGGGCCGCAATGTTTGGGTTTTTGTACTTAACTGAAAATTTGGGCCTTCTTCGGGATTGGGCCCTGAGAGACGGATGTTAAGTGTTCATACTAGAGTTGCACAAAACGGGTTTGGGCCGGACCCGGGCCCGGGCCCGGGTACAAACCGGGTTTGGGCCCAACCTGGTTTTTTGTACCCGGGTATTGGTGAACCCGGGTACGAACCCGGGTCGGGTTCAGCGAGATACAAACCCTACCCGGTATACCCGGGTAGGGTCGGGTCGGGTTCGGTTCGGGTATGAAACCCGGGTTCAACCGGGTTTTTGCCTTTTTTTTTTTTTTTTTTCTTTTCTTGTGTGTGTGTCGAACACCGGGTCGTATGTTTTTTTTTCTTATATTTTCTTTCTTTTTTTTTTTTATTTTTCTTTTCTTAACCGGGTTCACTTGAATGACAAAAATTTAAACAACTTAATATATAAATATATATCTTGAGCAGAAAATGTTACACTTATAATATACAAATATTAAATACTTTTTATATAAAATTTTGAATGACAAAGAAATTTAAAAAGAACATGAAAGACATATAATATTAAAACAACTTAAAAATAACAATATCGTCTAATTTTATCTACTACGAGATGCTTGATCAAATGCTAATTCTTCATCGGATATGCCAGAAGATACTCCGTCTTCTACCTCTTCATCATGTACTTTAGCTTCGAGTGTAATCTCGTCTTCGAGGCTTGTTTGGTCTTGTATACGATCCGTTGCGTCTAAGTGATCCTTTAAACAAATGCACATCTCCACTGCTTCCGGAGTTAGTCTTGTTCTTCGTAATGATATTACCCTGCCACTAAGAGAAAAAGCAGATTCTGAAGCTACCGTAGAAGCTTGGACGCTTAGTAAATCACGGGCCATAGCAGAAAGAATCGGAAATTGAGATTCTTTTCCTTTCCACCAAGCCAAAATATCGAATGCACGATAATCTTCGGTAGTCATAGTGGAAATAAAATCCGTTCCACTATATCTACCGAGCTCACTTGTTGGGGTGTTACCTCTTTGACGTTTAGCCGTCACATCCCGAACAACATTCAACATAGTCAAAACAGGGTCTTTAAGCGAGGTACTAGCACTTGAGGTTGATCCGCTTGGCATGGTTATGTTTACGTTAGGCCCATATCTATTTAAATAAAAATTATAAATTGTTTTCAAACTATGATTAAAATTTTTTTTGCCTCGTTTGAAAAATCAGGGTTTTCGTCATGCATATCCAAATTGTCATTTATCTCATCTATCAAACATTCAACCCCCGCAACATTTAGAAACGGATTTAAAGCGGCGGCACACGTAAAAACGGGTGGTAAGTCCTTAAAATATTTTTTAAACTTTTCTTTCATTGGTTCTATCATTTGATTAAACATATTATTTTTATTTTGAAAATTTTTAAAATTCAAAGACATAAAATATAGTTCTTGAAGCACCGAATAACTAGTGGAATAATAAACTCCCGATAATTTTGTTGTTGAGTTTTTAAAAACCTCAAGAAACTCGGATAGACGTTGAAGATTCTCCCAACACGCATCCGGAAATGGGTCGGCTTCACCATTATCCGAAAGACTATTATGAAAAGCTTTCAAAGTGCCCTTTGACAAGTCGAATTCCACCGAGTAGGTACATCCCAATTAGGAACTAAAAATCTAGAGTGCGTATCCTTACAAAGTTGTTTATAATCTTGATATCTTCTTCTACTTTTTTTAAAAACGTCATGTAACATAAATCGAAAAGATGTAATAAAGTTATTAACATATTGCCCGGATAGTCCGTCTTGCACTACTAAATTAATAATATGCAACACAACGAGTATGGAAAAAATCACCGTTTGCAATCTGAAGATATTTTAATTTTAATTTTTCAACCGCGGTTGTGTTGTTAGAGGCGTTATCAAATGCAATTGAAAAAAGTTTATTTTCTAATTTAAAAGTACTTATTACATTATCTAAAAAGTAAAACAAAAATTCTCCGGTGTGTGGATGTAGAAAAAGATCAAATGTAATCGTACGTTTCATCAATTGCCATGAATTGGGATCCACCCAATGAGCGGTGACGCAAAGGTACGATTCGGGTAAACCGTGTGGAGCCGACCAAACGTCACTAGTTAAGTTTACACCGGTATTTAAATTTTTAAATAATACAATTAAATCATTTTTTGCTTGTTTCCATAATTTTAAACAATAACGTCTAAGTGTAGTACGACTTACGTGAGTGTAACGAGGTTGAAGCGTCTCTCGAATTAAGTTGGTCAACCGAGGATTGTCGAAGTGACTAAAAGGCAAAGCTTCTTGAATCACGAACTTCGCCATTCGATCTCGAACCGTATTAACATCGTAATTAAAGATTCCACCGTCTCCACCCAATTGTGTTTGTTGCGAATCCGGATTACTTTTCAACGACTTACAAAACTTCTTGCTAATGTGTTTGTTTAAAGTCGTGTTAGAATCTTTAGCAAGCAAAGCTCCACAAAACTTGCAACGAGCCTTTACAACCCGTCACTCAACTCAACCATATCCCAATTGCACCAAACATCCATGTTACGATTGTGTGCAAGAACACGAATGACGGTTGGAGCGTTGGACGAACCTTGACCAACGGAAGATTGTGAGTGAGCCATATCAAGATTGAAGAGAGTGAAAGTGTAAAACGAGAGAGTGAACGTGTAAAACGAGAGTAAACGAGAGTATTTTTTGCGTTTTTTGCGTATATTTTTGCGTTTGGGACTTGGGTATTAAACCATATCAACCCACACCTATTTATACTAACTTATAGGGCAAAAGTGACCAAAAAAACGGTCACAAATCGAAGGTAACGGCTATATAGCCGTTAAAAAAAGGCCACTTTTAAAAAAAAAAAAAAAACGGTCGAAACCGGGTCCAACCCGGGTTCAACCGGGTCGGGTCGGGTCGGGTCGGGTTCTAAGAAATTCTAGAAAATCATACCCGGTTCCAACCCTACGGGTTTTTTTCGGGTCCAACCCGGGTATGCATATACCGGGTCGTACCCGTACCCGGTTCCGGGTCGGGTCCACCGGGTCGGGTCCGAGCCCGGTTTTTATGCCCAAGTCTAGTTCATACTAATTTGACATTTTAATCATAACTCACCCAATCAAGGAAGAAACCCATGTATTACTATGGGAAAACCCGATTGATCAAGTAAGGTTTGAACTTGAAATTGTTAAAGATCTCAAGAGCAAAAATCACCTTCATGTCATTAAATCAGAACACCAACTGCATGCTACAACGTTGTTGCTAATGATACTATTACTAGAACTATTATTGTTGGTTCTTACTACTAATACTATTACTAAAACTATTATGGTTGGTACTATAGACTTTACTACTAGCATTATTAGTCATGTCACACTACTACTGCGACTATTGATTATTGTTATTACTACTATTGCTAATATAACTGCTTTTAGCTACCATTTTAGCTTTCCCTTGTAGTTGTTGCTACTCCACCTTGATCATCGCCACCAAGTAAACTAAAAAACATGCACACATTGGTTTGATACCTCGTAATGCATTTCTAACACAAACAGCAAATCCTACATCATTATGTTCAGTTCACAAGAGACTTAGAAAATAAGAAATATGTCCTGCTTCAAATATCATCTATTAACGTGTTTTGACGTTCTTACTATGAATGGAAAAAGAACACTATAGTTAAACGTGTTTGACTGGAATCAATAGATGATAGATGACCTCTTAAAAGGTTTTCACATATACAACCAAAAAGATCTACAACAACCTCTCGTGGACAAATCAGACAACCTATACCTTTGTAGGCTCTTGCTACCAAAGACACTAAATTCTTTATAGGTTCTCACATACAAGTAAACAATCACCCTTAATTGTGTATAAAAGTTTATCTATAACATTTTAAGTTTTATATAGTAATCTCTTGAATATTATGCATAATGTTTCGTTGTGTAATAATATTAGTATGACAATTGGTAGGCACAGTGGATTTCTATTTCATCCAGTTATAATGGTGGGACCGTGAACTGTATTTACCGTCCGATTTTGATGTAGGAACATAATAATGAGCATGCATTGTTGATGCACATTATAGTAGCTTTATGTTTTCAATTTCCACCAAAACAAAGTTATATCTCAAACTTTTAATGTTCAAAGAATCTAAGTTGATTATAGAAAAGTGACTGAAGGAGTATGTGGAAAGCAAATGATTAATTAGAAGTTTATATATAAGAAGGTTAAATACAATAAATAAAGTGAGCATTCACAGCCCGTTTCGCATTTTTATATGAGTGGGTGTCGTATATTATATGTGATGGTTGTGAGTGGTTGTAAGTAAAAGAGATTGAAAATTTATGGGGATTGTATCATGTTTTCCCATATTTGGGGAAATACGGTACAACCCCATAAACTTTTTAATATTTTTAAAAGTGATTGTGATTGAATGAGAGAGAAAATATAATGATAAAGGTATGAAAAAATATTATTTAATTAAAAAAAAAAAGGAAAAAAATCATGATTTTAGTATAATTATAAAGATGGAAAAGAGGATGAATTATGAATGCTCTTAAAGGTTATCTTTAATGCTTAAATCTTAATACTTTTAATTAAAAAATAGTTAGTTTACTAGTGTTATACTCTTATCAAACAACAAAATGTGTCGTATGAATGCGCCTACGTGATGTTAGAGATAACTCCCTATTCAGTGTGACAAGACTAACAACGTTCTACTAATACAAATCTACTTATATCATTCCGGGTATGCATTGTACCTCATCTAGCACTATTCAATTGCTCATGATGCTGATTTTTTCTTTGAACATAAGTTTTTTTACTCTTAAATATCACTTAATCAATTTTACATTTGTAGGGATTCGAACACATACCACATCTCTGGGAGACAGTCATTAATATGTTGTTGATAATCTATAACCCAACACAAGCCGGCGAAGTTGGGGGATCTAAGTTAACAAGTCGGTCAAGTTAGGTTTATTTTTATTATTTAATACTCAGTATTATAGTCAAATAGGATTTTAACAAATTGGTTAGATCCTAAAGCCTAGCAATTATAATTGTATCCAGGTTTAGTTTTTAACCTATAAATACATGTAGTGAAGGTTTAGGGTTATACATGAGTTGTAACTAAGTTTTTAAGTTATTTTTCTTGGTTATAACGCAAGTGTTTTGAAGTTATCCAAATAACGTCTTCTTATATTATCAATTCAAGACTTTATAATATAACTAGGTCATGGGCTACTCCGTTGCTTATAATCAAGGATCAAAGTAAATAAAAATTGTGTGTTAAATCAATAGTGATCACATCAAATTATATTACGTAACCAACTGACTCAAATTATGTGACATAGATCGCTATAGCATTAAATATTTTTTAAAAAACAGCTTTAACGAACTACCTCTTCATAACCTATGTATGATCCATGCTTCTATAGGATGTCACCAAACGTTCCAATGAAAAATCAACTGGCTTGTAAAACCTTATGATTTGCAACCAGAAGAACACATATCGCCACAAGATTTGAACTCTGGTCTTCTCTTTGGAAGAAACCCGAAGTGCCCCGTTGAACCAGAAGACATGAATGGGGCACTAGAGCACTAATAGACTTAAGGTTATATGAATAGGGTTGTAGTGTCCACTCTAGCTTTGCACTATCATGTAAGACATAAATTAAATAATAATCTTCTAATAACTTTACCGCAATGAACGTGGTACGGCCGTCCCACGCTTGCTTTTGTGGGGCTAATTTTTGACGTTTTCCGTCCGATCATCTTGTAGCCGACGTTTGTTTTTTCCTCAATCCACTAACGGCCGTCAGTGTGAAAAGAACCTACTTCATTCACTTTATTTTATTGTTAATTTGTTAAATAGTTGTTAACGGTAGGATATTTTAGGTTAAAAGGATTAAGCTTTAAAAAATGCTTGTAGTCTTGTTGTTTATTTTGTCAAGAATGATATTATATTACTAAAACATGTACTTTTTAGAAGAAATGGACTAAAATATAAGAATTAGGTGATTAATCATGATTAATTACAAAAGACAAACGGTAATAGACGGATGTAGTCTCTATGATTGGAGTCTTAATGATTTATTGATTAGACTTGTAAAGAATATTTGTCAACTAGGTTAGAGCTTATGTATTACATGGGTTATGATAAATAAAACAAAAAATCATTAGTTTTATAAAAAAATATTATCTTTTAGATGTTTTTAGTTATTGGTGAAATAAAAATATAATGAATATTTAAAATTTATAACAAATAATGAAATTAAAAATTATTACTCTATATTTAAAGATAAAATATGTTTGAAATCATATAATTTAGTACATATTAATAAATTATTAAAATAAGAATATTTATATTTTAGATGTTTAATAGTTTAGTTTACTTATTTAAAATAATTATCATTTAATATGAAAGATACAAGAAATACAAATATAAATATATTTTTTTAACATATTTTAATAAAAAAAGAAAGTCAAATTGATTGTTTTTATAATTTTCGCATTTATTATGAGAGATATGAGGGAAAATAGTTTTTTTGATATGCTAAAATGATGGCGCGTGTCATTTGATATGCTAGAATGATGACACGTATCTCAAAAAACCTTCTTTTATTATATGTTATATGTTATAGATGTTCAACCTCCTAATGTTGTTATCTTGTAGGTTTTGATGGTCATAAATATACTCTTAATCTATTTATTAATTCAATGGACTTGTAATTTAGTGATATTAATGATTGTCTATTATAAAAATAACATGACTTTAAATTTTATAAAAATGTTTAGCAGCTAATAATTGTTGTATTAAAGATATAAGATTAATTAATAGAGTAGATTACACGTAAGCACCGAGCAACTAGACATTCCAACCTAACTTTTTGGGCATGAAACAATCGATTGCTCCCACTTTCTCTAGAGATTAGACTACGCAATTCTTTTGTGGGTAAAAGCTTAACTTCTATTATATGTTTAATGTTTGTTTTATTTGTTAACTTTTATAAAAGTAGTTTTGGATATGAATAACAATCTATTAATCATGACATCTTAGACATAGCATGATGTAAACATATTCGGGTTGTAAAACAATGACAACTTGTTTATATACGACAGTTAAAAATGACTTTATAAACTACATAAATGTTTTATATTTATAAGTGTTTCAGTAGATAAACAAGTTATGTTTGAATTGATTCTAACCGTTTAGTTGTGTATTACATGTCTACATGGCTCGTTTAACATAACATGACATAACCATGTTTCTTGGAGTAGCAATTTAAAGATAATAATAGCATAAAATTAACATCAAAATAATTGTTGATATTAAGACATACCTTTGCAATATGTTTTACAAGTAAATGTGCATGGAGGTATTTAAATTCACATGCATGCACGCCAAACCAACCACAACCAAACGATGCTTAATCATTACTATTACTCGTATCTTGTTTCTTCATCTTGTTCTTATATGATTAAAAAGTACTATTATTTGCTAATTAATCATTCACAAGTTTTAAACTCATTGGTTTACATTGTTCATGTATTAAACATATTTAACAAGTTACAATCAATGCACACATCATAACTTGATCATATAATGTCAGGTTGTCGACAAAAAATGTGGCAGCCAATTTTTAGTTTTTTAATTATTGTTTTCTGGCACCATAACTCCATAAGAGACCAAACAAAATACTTCCTATTTTTAAAATACCATCTAAAATATCATCATCAGCAATTAGGTTTGTTATTGACAAATTAATGTTTCAGAACCTGATTGCATAGAGAATCAACAATTTTACTTAGTTCATTGTTCTTTGGGGTAAACGAGCGGGCTCGGCTCGTTTTAGTTTACAAGGCTCGAGCTCGAGCTCAGCTCATTTATAGTTTTAATTCTAAAGCTCGAGCTCGGCTTGTAAAAAAATTATCAGGCTCGAGCTCGGCTCGAGCTCGGCTCGTTTATTGTTAAAATTATCGGCTCGTTTATTGTTAAATTATTAATTTTTTATTTTTTATAATTACTTTTATATTTGTAATAATCAAACTTTTTATATATAACATAATATATATTATTTAATTATTATTTATCATAATAATATATATAATAATCTGATTTATATAAATATATATTTATATATTTTAACATGTAAATAAGAAATTATATAAACAAAAAACTCGTTTGTGTTCGCGAGCCGGCTCGAGCTCGATATTTGAAGCTTGGGCTTGAGCTCGTTTAGTAAACGAGCAATGATGTGAGCTCGAGCTCATTTGAGCTCGACTCAATTCGAGCTTTTTTGGAGACGATTCCGAGTAGCTTGCGAGCCGGTTTGACTAGTTTACACCCCTAATTATTCTTACTGGTTAGTCCCGGTCTAAAAAATAGGATGGCATAGTAAATAATGCTTAATTAAGTATAACTATGATAGATTCTCGTGTGTTATACGAGTGTAACAAACGAGTTGAAATAACAAATTATATAATAGATTATATATATGTATTTTATTATATATAAATAATACGCACCCTGTAATAATACTAAATAAAGAAAAAAAAACCGAACTTGATGAATAAAAAATGAATAAAAAAATTAGAAATCTGGTGAGAACATCCAGACCTATGATCTATATATTGGTAACTAGCGTTTTTAAATGAAAACGGTTTAAATAAACATAATATGATCGTTTCTATAACCGCGTCATAGTCCAAGTAACTAGTCTGGTCCGGTTTTGAAATCACTAGTTTCTACGTGAAGGGCAAAACGGTAATTTGTTACCAAGAGCATGAGCTTATTTAAACCCCATAATATGAAACAGAATTCTTTGAATGTAACCAAAACAAAACATGGAAGTTCAACTGTCCACCGTATGTATCTTCTTCATCCTCTCAACGACGGTCTTACTACCTTCAACCACCGTTGGCCACCCATTCCCACCCACCTCCGACGACACCGACTACATCCGCACGAGCTGCGGGTCAACCCGATACCCCGAAACATGCTTCGCCTCTCTCTCAAAACACTCCAACACCATCAACCACGACCCCAGCCGCCTCGCCACGGCGGCGATCCACGTAGCTCTAACCACCGCCACCCGAACCACCACCTACGTCTCGAAGATCTCCCGCCACGTGGGCCCCGATAACACGACAGAATCGGCGGCGATACGCGACTGCTCCTCGGTGTTTGGAGACGCTGTGGATGAGATTCATAACTCGTATAAAGAAATAAAGAGGCTGAGGTGGAGTGTTGAGTCAGTGAGGTTCCTGCTCAGCAACGTGCAGACGTGGATGAGTGCGGCGTTGACCAATGAGGACACGTGTGTTGACGGGTTTGATGAGGTGCCGGATGGGGACGTGAAGGCGGAGGTTTTTGAGCGTGTGGTGGCGGTTAAGGAGGTGACGAGTAACGCGCTGGCTTTAGTTAACAGTTATGCGGATACGATATCGGCTTAGTTTCCGAGGCACTTGTCAGCGTCATTCATGTTAACCGTCAAATGAAACGTTAGATTTATGATGATTATGGGTGTGATGACGATGAGTGAAACGAACATAAAAGATATTGATACGTTATGAAGTTGTTATATATGTGTTTATAGTGTTCTTACGTCTTATATTTAAAGTTAGTTTTGTATTAAACGCGTCTCAACAAATATATTGCACGTTAAGATGTTTGCTTTGATCATATTTTCACACATTTTGTACGACAAAATACATGATGCGGCATAGATTTAAATAGTTTGTTTGCGTATTATGATATACAAAGCATTCGTCATAAAGCTTACATTAAATTAAAAAATGGGCTAAATAGCAAGAGCAATAAGCCCGTTTAGTTCGAGTAAAATATGGGCTTAAATACCCACGTAACTAGTCCAATGCTTACAAGTTACAATTGATGATTTTAAAGTTATAGCGAAGTTCTTATTTTCATTTGTTTCAAAACGTTTTATAATCTACTTATATTAACTGCTTATGCTTACATCTTACAGAACATAAATCATCGATCTCTTAAATAAAAAGTAGACTTACAACAGGATATCCCTTGGGGTATGGGGACATAGCGTGCTTCTTATTAGTTGCCGATATACCTTGAAGAAGCTTTGGTCGTATTATTTAGCGAATAAACATGGGTACCTTGGTAACATAGTAATTAAGGTTTCAAGTGTTTTAAAGTCGCTCAGGGTTTTTTTTGCTTGAACTCTTGAAGTCACTCGAATTCAGTGGGTAGCATTATCATTAATTTTTTTGTAAACGTTACTTTTTTAAAATTAAGTTCAACTGAAACATATGTGACTAGTGACCATAAAATAGTTATGATCATTTTTTTTTATCAATTTGACTTGCATTGAGCAATGTCAAAACATGTTTATTAGTTTTTCTTCACTATCATATTTCAAGTTAATTTGAAAAAAATATCAATAAATTTTAATCATAATTCATATGTGTTTTCATTTTCCTGACTTTATTTTAAAACTTTTTAACATGTATTAAAAATAATACAAGATTAGAACACCTAATAAAATTCATGTGACTTTAAAAACAAAAAATAAATAAATAAATTTAATGAAACAAATAAATAAAATTAAATAGTTATTATTGGGTGAAATACGATAGATTTTCTTGAGGAAAAAAAATAAAATAATAAAGTTGCGGGAATTATTTTTTTAGGAGGAAAACAATATATAAGGTGGTTGTTTCAACTTTGAATTCAATTTTAGGTGGTTTAACTTTCTTTGTGTCAACTTAGAATTAGAATTCAATTTGGGTGTTTAGGCTTGGGGATGTTTAACTATTGAGTAAAGTCTTGAAGGGTGTTCTAATTTTATATTCACTATAAATATCATTGTAAAACTTAGAGCTCTATCATTTTTCTCTAAAAGTTCTAAACAATCTTTTTGTCTTCTTGACTCAAGGTATTCGTTTTCAGGCTAGGTCCTCCAACACAGTACATATATACTACTCAACTTGTGGTATATTGAGAGATAGACAAACTCTCTTGAGGAAGACTTGAAAGGTATCGTTTTCAGGCTAGGTCCTCCAACACAGTACATATATACTACTCAACTTGTGGTATATTGAGAGATAGACAAGATCTCTCGAGGAAGACTTGAAATTTGTTATAAGTAATTTGTGTTGAACACAAATCTTTAGACTTATCTATCAACAAGTCCTTTGTTCATTGTTGCACTCAATGATGAAAATCAAGATATATACTCGAGGAGTTGAAGACTTGAAACACATAGGTCTTAAAGTTTTACATGAACACCTCAATTTAAATCAAGTTAGGTATAAAATTGTATTTTATAATTTTACATTCAATTTTAGTAAACGGTATTATACTAGATTATTTTCTATGAATAACTAGAGTATCATTATAAATATTTAATATATTTTTTAAATAAAGTGAACTAACTTCCTGCAAATTTTAAATTAAAATAGAGGATCATGTACCATTACTTTTTTTAATAAAGACTACTTTAAGTTTGAATTATGTTTAGGTACTTATATGGACATATCAGCTATACGTAGATTTTGAGGTGAGTGCATGTGAATAAACCGTCTTTATCATGGTGCATTGACACCCTTTCTTTAGCATCATCTTTTGTAGGGTCGAAATTACTCAAAGATTGATCTCATATACGGAACAATAAGTTTATAATGGTAATAATATACTAATAATATGATTAAGATCTTAAAAATATAAATTATTTATCCGTTTGTTTCACTATTGGTTAGTAAACATAATACTTAGCATACTACTAAGTACTAACTAAACCGAACATTGTTACTTTTTTACCATTATATATTTTTTATGCAAGCGTAATGTTAAGACAATATACTCATATTTTTATAAGTCTATACATATTAAAATGCATGTACATCTATTTAAGTATGCTGTATGTACGTATGTATGTTCCTTTACCTAGATAAAAAATATCTTTCTACCCACACATTTTCTAAAAATAAATTGTTTGCCATTTTAAAAAAGTTATTCTAAAAACAAGCTTGTTTAGGCATGCCTATATTTGGGTACACAAAATAGAGAGTTTTTGTAGGGGATGTCACCTTAAAAGATCTCAAGTTCTCAAGATTGTAAAATCTTAACATAAAAATATACCAAAATTCGGTTATCAAGACGATCATATACAATTATAGAATTTAATGCGAGTTGAAGGTCACGGGTTCGAGTCATGAATACAGCTTTTGGCATAAAAGCAAAGTAACACAGCGTACATCAAACTCAAGTTAGTCTGGCACCGTCTCGGACCCCTTGAATGCAGGAGCTTCATAGCACCAGGTACTCCTTGTTATCACAATAATTAAGCTTGCTATATGCATACAAGCCCTTATTTTCACACTTTTGTGCTCAATTTGAACGATTTATGGTAATTTGGTCGCTTGTCACTCTCATGAAAGAACCAAATGCTTCAATACATAGTCTATGTTTACTTTGTCCATTTTCTAGATATCGTAGAAATAGATGAGAGCATTTTTGGTTCTGTTGTGCCAAAGATAGCGTTTTTAACTATTACATTACTTTTAATCGTTTATTTTAATGCGCGTATATGTATATTCCGTTTATATACTAAGTGAGGCTTGTATATATTGAAAAAAGAGGAAACCGATGTCTTTTTACAATATGCAACATTAAACAATGGATGTGTAAACCTTCACTAGTTTATCCTAGCTTATGTGTACACTATATCTCGTTTATAAACGAAACAATTTCAAGTGAGCTTCAAACGAGCCGCGAGCTTTCTGAACAGCCCTAAGCTAGAAGATTTACAATTTTATATGGCAAACCTTATCTATGTCTTTTAGTCTAACCGAAAAAAGAATATCATCTAGAGTTTTGACATCTTTTGATGATGATGCAGAAGAGAATCAAGAACATATAATACATTGGGTCCTGGAGTACGAATAAATGAAAAAAATTATGTGTTTCTGAGTCGAAAGAAAAAGAGAATGTTTCGAGGGAAAACTATTAATAAATTTTGTTTCTCTTATTTCTATTTTGTTTCACTTCCTTCTACTAAAAATCACTTTAAAAACACATATTTTGTACCTTTCTTCCACTTCTTCTACTTCACTTCTTAAAATGTACTCGCAGAATTATGTAAACGTTATTAATTGCCTAATTGGATTTTAATAATCCATATTATTGACTATTGGCTAATTTTAATCCTAACTAACAATTTGACCGATATTAATCTCAACTTTCGATTATGTTACTAATAACAATCTCATACTAACTGTTTGCTAACTCCGTTAGTTTTTTTATAAATGACTCGTGACATGACGTATAACCTAGTTATAATTAAAAATATAAATATATTACTCAATCTTTTTTATAAAAGATAATTTTATGAAGTTATTCAACACGTAATACTTTTATCACTACTTGAATAGCTTGGTGACAAAGAGACGTAAAAATTGAATGATATATCTATATTTTTTATTTTGTTTATGTAATATGTCATGTCACTTGCCACATCACGAGCAACGTCACGTGTCACGTCATAAAAAATTAACGGAGTTAACTAACAGTTAGACTGGAAGTGTTATTGGTAACAAAATCGAAAGTTAAGATTAATGTTGGTTGAATTGTTAGTTGGGATTAATATTGGCCAATAATCAGTAGTTTTGATTATTAAAACCCAGTTCTCCTTATTAACGGAAAAATATCACAGAATAGTAAGCAAGTTTCAAAAGTGTTCTAATTTAGTCACTCATGCGTATTTTTCTCAAATTGGATAACCAAACGATCAAATCGAGTTATCATCAAATTTTCTTATATCAAGTAAGTAACGGTGGAGAAGATGTGGGGGTCAGAATTTTCAATATATAAAATTATATTAAAAGATAAAAAAAACATGTTAATTATGAAAAAAATAAAAAAAAAAAGTACCTAAAATTTACGTCAACGTTCCATATCAGCATCAAAAGATAGAAAAAAAATAGTTTCTAATTGAAACCAAAAGTATAACATGCTAAAAAACATGTTAAGACTTTTAATTTATATAAAATATAAAAACTGAATGACCTAATTAAAACACTTTTAAAACTTGAGTTAGATAATTGAAACATTTTTTAAAGTTGATTACTGTTTTATAAAGTTACCTCTTGATTTAACCATTGAACTATTGGCCCGTTTCTTGTGTAGTTGTGTGTGGCACGTACATCAGGGACCACAAGCCTAACCATATGAAAACATAGCTTCAAAATGGGCTAAATACCAAGAGCAACCAGCCCGTTTAGTTCCAGTAAAATAAGTGCTAAATACCCACTTATACTAGTCTAATGTTTAGAATTTGATATTTTGATATTAATAGTTTGCTTCTAAACAGCTGATAATCTACTTTTATTAATCATTTATTCATACATCTTACATGATCTGAACCATCAACCTTTAAATAGTTGCCGATATTTTTCAAGGAAGCTTCGGTCTTGATGTTTAGCACCTTAACATCTTGGTTATTGTTTGCTGAAATTAACTAATAAAAGAGGATTGTTTACTGTGATGTTTGATATACATGAATAGTAAGTAGAATGTAATGGACCATTATGAGTAAAATGAAACAAAAATGTGTAGTTGGTCAATAAAGTAAAGTCGTCTATTACATTAAAATTCTCATTCCCTTTAAACATAATACAACCATTCATCATCCACCACCACACACACACTCTTTCATTTCATTCTCTCTTTCACCACCCTAATTCATCCACCGAACCTTAGTATTGTTTCTTATTGTTTTCTAAAACACGCAAGCCAAAATGTCAAGAGAAATAGTGATATTTTATAACTCTATAAATATAAGTATTAAAATAAATGTGCATGTATGTGTGTGTATGCCTATGTGTGTGTATGTATGTTCCTTTAGCTAGATAAAGAATTTCTTCCTACCAACCCATTTTATTAAATAAACCGTTTTCCATTTTAAAAAAGTTATTCGCAAAACAAGCTTGTTTAGGCATGCCTAATTTTGGTTATACAAGAATAGAGATAATTTGTGGGGGAGATCACCTTAAAAAGCCCTCAAATTTCCAACATTGTAACATCCTAAAATGAAAATCCACCAAAATCATTGGTCACCAAGATGATTATATACAATAATAGAATTTAATGTGACTCGATATAATAATTATGCTAGCCATATACATCCAAGCACTTAACTTCACACTTTTGTGTTCAATTTGAACGGTGTATGGTAATTTGGTAGCATGTCATTTCATGAAAAAACAAATGCTTTAATACATAGTCTATATGTTTACTTTGTCCATTTTCTATATATTGTAAAAATATATGAGAGTATTATTGGTTGTGTTGTGCCAAAGATGGAGTTCCTAACTATTACTTTACTTTTAATTGTTTATAATAATGTGCATATATGAATATATATTCCATTTATATGTTAATCGAGACCCGTATATATCGAAGAACAAAGAGGAAACCGATGCTTTCTACGATACACAACGTTAGACAATCGAAGCCATAAGCCTTCATGAGATCTAGCTATTACTAATTAAGTTAATATAGTTGTAAATTGATTACAAATTGTTATTTAAATAAACTTTAATTGATATCTATATCATATTTCATGTGTAACAATTGTATATTTGTATATATACTCCTCAACAAATCTTCATGATTCATGAGAAAGTTTATGTGATTAAATACATCAAATAAAGCACAATTTTATTTGCACTAAGAAAATTAAAGTAAACTATTGTTTTAAAATATGAATGTCAATCGTGTTAAATTAATAAGTTTCATGTTGAATTAATAAACTCGATTAAAGGTTCGTAAATAAATTGACAGGCAGCCGTAAATGGTATGTAATTAAATTGTAAATGGATTTTAATAAATTGATGGGTTGAAAAGATTTTAAACAAGTAGGCGTTTGACCAAATAAAAAGTATATATTTTTTATTTTAATTAAATTTTGAAGCAAACCCATTATTAATACTATCATCATTTCATGGAATATTATTTGCACCAACCTTTATCAGGTGATCTTGAATAGGCAAAGTCCATCTTAATGGTTACTTTTCAAAAAGAAATATAGTCTTCTCACTATATATTAGTTAAATAATATCATAATTAACAATCTAATTATTAAGAACTTTATACACATTATCCAAAAAGAATTTTATGAAATAGAAAAGGTAATAATAACAAAAGGCTAATCATATTATTGAAAATTAATAGCCTATATAAAGAAACCGTCTCTCTTCTCTTTTTAATATAACAAACCCCTTCCTCTATACACCTTTATTAGCTACCAAAAAATGGCTAAATTCATCAACATTCACTACACTTTTGCTTTCACTTTTCTTCATTTTCTTGTTGTTCACGGGGCCAATCCTACAACCACATTTGCGGTCTGCGGTCAAGCCCCGTATCCCGAAATATGCGCTTATTTAATCGGAAAGACCAGTATAGAAACCCCGTTGGAGGTCCGCAAAGCGACCCTCCACTCCACTTTGGCCCAAGCCGAACATGCCCATAAGCTTCTTTTGTCTATGGACGTGAGTTCTTTTGAACCACGGGCTAAGGCAGCTTTGGCCGACTGTTTGGAGCTTTATGACGACACAGTTTATCAACTAAACCATTCAGTCAGTTCCACCAATAGTCGTGATATCCAAACATGGCTTAGTTCGGCCTCTACGAACCATGTAACATGCCTAAATGGTTTTCATGACTTTCACTTGTCTTCACATTTTCAAACCTTTAAAGCTTCTTTAAGTGGCTTCTCAAAGTACCTTAGCAACTCACTTGCTATAAACAAAGCCTTAACTCCACTACTTACAAGTTCTAAACAACTCAAAGGGAGAAGACTCATGGAAACAACTAATTTCCCAAAATGGTTGTCGAAAAGCGATAGAAAGCTTCTTGAAACGCCTTCGGGTGCCCCCTCAGCAAATCTTGTGGTCGCTCTAGACGGGTCGGGCAACTACAAGACCATATCCGAGGCTATTGCAGCCGTGCCTAAGCTTAGAAAAGGAACCTCGCGGTTTGTCATACATGTGAAAGCGGGCGTGTACAAGGAGAATATCAATATCAAGAACACGATGCATAACTTGATGCTTGTTGGAGACGGCATCGGTTCTACGATCATTACAGGTAGCGAAAATAGCGACGATGGTTCGACAACTTACGCTTCATCAACCTTTGGTGAGTTCACTTGTCACGTATAGTGTTCTTTTCATCAATCATTAAGAAATTTATCTTGCAAAACTTTTTCAACAAAAATTCATTTTACTAAAAGCTAAAATTACACCAAGATTAAATGATCACATTATAGCTCGGGCTGATCAGCCCGAGCTTTAATGTGTCAGAAACAATTATGGGACTAATTTGTATGATATATAAACCAGGGGTTTCTGGAGCCGGTTTCATCGCTAGAGACATGACGTTTGAGAACACGGCCGGACCCTCAAAGCACCAAGCCGTGGCCTTCCGGTCCGGGTCAGACATGTCAGTCGTATTCGGGTGCGCTTTTCGAGGCTACCAAGATACACTATACGTGTACTCCGGACGTCAATTTTACCGCAACTGTCAAATATACGGGACCCAAGATTTCATATTTGGTAACGCTGCTGCAGTTCTCCAAAGTTGCAACATATACGTTCACAAACCAATGGGCGGTCAAGCGAACGTGATCACGGCCCAAGCCCGAGCCGACCCAAACCAAAACACGGGCATCATAATCCACAACTCGGGCGTCTCATCCGCCTCGGATTTTAGAGGCTCGGAGGGCTCGGTCGAGACCTTTCTCGGGCGCCCGTGGATGAAGTACTCGAGGACGGTGTACATGAAGTGCACCCTAGATAGTTTGATCAACTCCGCCGGATGGCTACCATGGGATGGTGGTTTTGCCTTGAGTACATTGTACTATGGTGAGTATATGAACACCGGTGGCGGTGCCGCCACCAGCGGTCGGGTGAAGTGGCCGGGATATCATGTTATTACAAGTGCAACTGAGGCTATGAAATTCACCGTTGGAGAATTTTTGGACGGTGGTTCATGGATTCCGGTGACCGGACTTCCGTACACCGCCGGACTGTGAATAATATGCACAAAAGTTTATTACGTTTATATTTGTCATAGACAAAATGTACCGTAAACGTGGTACTTTTTGTTGATAGAACGTGACTTGTAGTAAATAAGATTGCTAATGTTGTTACATTGTTTGGTGCTATATGTAAATATCACAACTAGATTAGATTTTTACTTTTATATATTTATGCAAATGTAAATAATACTAAGATAGATCTCGTATATTACACGAGCTGTATTATTAAAAAATAAATAAAATAAAAAATTAGTAATATTGTTTTTATTACTGAAGTTATGTATTACGTTACATTGAATATTGATAAATGAAAATTACAGTTATGATTTATAAATATTCAAATAAAAAAAAATTTGGAAATCAAACAACGAAATTCATATTTTTAAAAATTTATAGGTTTATTATCAATTGCATTTACAATGTGATACGTGGTAAAATTGGTCTAAGAATCTAAGTAGTGGTAAAAGTTTTATTAATTTATTAGAATAAGAATATAAAAAAGATATTCTTTTGGTGTATTAGCAATTTATTTTTATCTCGCAATTTTAAAAGTATATCCAAGGGGATTAAATTATACTAACTACCTTCGCTTTTTTAACAACTTAACTTTAATATCTTTCAATATAACCGGCCTTTTTCCAGTATTAATATCTAAGAAGAGAAATATTTCTCATAAACCGGCACATATAACAATATCTTATATGTATATACACATCTAATAATATTTTGCGCAAGCAAATCTCAAAAAATACCCTTCACACCTAAAGTTAAAACAACTTATCATAACTTTATAGTAATACGACTATCTACTAATATCATTAACTAAGTTTATTTACATCTGAGATATTCTTTGTGTTATCGTACTAGTTTGTGTTTAACATAGTTCTCTCCCTATTATATTATATGTGTGTATGACATTTAAGTATATGACTATAAAATGCTTATCAAGACTAAGAATACTGGCATTTGTTAGAAAGGGTTATTATGTCTAAATACAACGATTCTAAACAATGACCATGTCTAGAATAATTTAGATGCAGTGAGCTTAAAAATGTGAATCTAAAATCGTTAGCTTTGTCTTCCTAGTTATACAAATACATATATACTCATCTAATACATGTCACATCATGTAGCTAGCTTCGTAAGTTTCATACGAAAAAAAAGCAAAGGGACTCTAAGATCTAATTCCTTCTTAGTAAGAAAAAGTTTCACAAAAGTTTTATTCGATATTAAATAAAATATATATTCGTTTATTTCAGGGATAATTTTTAAGCTTAAAAAGCTGTCAAAGAAACAAGAAATACATTTAATTTCATAACCCAATAATACACTTTCTGACCCATTTATGTTGACAGATTATCAAATTTCATGGCATGATTATCCACCAAATTTCATATGAAAGAAAGCTACAGAATACCAAAGTAGGGTTCATGCATTATATCGACACATTAAGTGTGATGAACTTTATTATAATTATAAGGAGTTAATTACATGAAAGGTCCCTATGGTTAAGGCTGTTTTCATTTTTAGTCTACGGGTTTGAAAAACTGCGAGATCAGTCCAAAGGTATGTACGAACGTAACAAAAAATGTCCTTGTCATAGACGGCCGTTAAATTTTTCTGTTAACTTTTTTTAAATAACTAAAGTGCCCCTAAGTTAAAATTAATAAAATCATAACAAAAAAATATATATGAGACTCACCACACCCCTTCTTCTTCCTTTTCTTTCTTGAATCACCACCTTAACCATTACCAAAACCTCTACCACCATAACATCATTGTATCGCCCTTGAACCACCACCAAAATCTACATAGCTCTTTTATCAATGAAGATTATTACCGCAATGATGCTGATGATGATGGTCGTGTCCATCATATCTGTCTCCGCAGTCGAAGCTCCGACACCTACTCCGACTTCTGCTCTGACTTCTTACTCTACTACCTTTTTCCTTCTGATTAACCGGTCACCACACCATCGCTACCATTACCACCACCATCTTCACCGTTACCCGTCGCAACCACCGCAACCCTTGTAACCATCGCAGCCATCACAACCACTACAACACTTTGTAACCATCACAACCATCAACCATCGCCACCATCGCGACCACTAAAACCACCACCGTCTACTCCCAGGGAGGTGGGGATTTACAGAGGTGAAAAAGAGGCAGAGATGGAAGCTATCCGAGGGAGGTGGGGATTTACATAGGTGAAAAAGAAAGAAGATGGAGGCGAGGTGGTGTTGTCGGAGGTTAGCGGTGGTGGTGTGGCCAAAGACCGGTGTTTGAGGCAAAAGAGTGGCGGTGGTGGGTGTGGTACACGGTGGTGGTGGTGGGATGGTGGTGGGGGATGGTGTAGATTACCATGGAATAAGTTTGGAAAAAGTCAAAGGGGTTGGGTGGGTGTGGGGTGGTATTAAAATTGATAATATTTTAGTAGTTAGGGGTATTTTGGACATTTTACAGCCACTTAATGGAAAAAGATAACGACCATCCATGACAGGGACCATTTATGTTACGTTTTTTCAAACGTTCGGACCGACCTTGTAGTTTTTCAAACCTGGGGACCAAAAGTGAAAACAGACCTAACCACAAAGACCTTTCATGTAATTAACTCTAATTATAAGACAAATTAGATTTTAATAATCCAAATTATGAACTTGATTTTCAATCGGTTTTCATTCTATTTCACTGTGTATCTCCCTATTTCATTCACAATCACCATCGTGAGCAAAATTAAGCGGAAATGAAATGTAAACAAATGAATAATTACGTTAGTAAGATTGCTCTTGACAACAAATATGAAAGTTCGGATTATTATTAGTCAAACTAATAGTATGTATTATTACCCGTCAATAAGTGATAGTTTGGATTATTAAAATCCAATTTGTCTAATTATAATTATATAACTAAATAATATATAAGATCATAACCTTGTTACTAAACAAGCACCAATATAGACTCGTGTTTGAGCTTGATTTGAGTTTTTCATAGTCGATTTGAAGAAACTCATGTGCAGCTTGACTCATATAACCCCTAGTGAGGAAGGGATCCAAAAATATAACAATAAATTGTCGTGTCCCTCTTTAAATTTTGTTCGTCATGGACTTTAACCTTCAATGTTATGATGAGTGAAGTCACCATATACAGACCTAGATACCATTGAGCCAGCTACAATCCATTTGATATATCGATTATTAGATTATCAAATACTTCAATTGTTCCAACTCAGAAAAATATAATTACTAAATCAAGATATTATCAATCATAATTTAGTATCATGGATAGAGGTTTCTAGCCCAAACCGGTTTGGCCCAAACCGGTCCCGACCCGGTCTGAACCGTCGGTTCCTCAATAGATTTGAGGTTTCATGTGTTGAAACCTGTTTCAAACCGGTCCGGTTTTCAAACCGGTCCGGTTTTCAAACCGGTCCCAAACCGGTTCATCAAACCGGTTTTTAAAAAGTAGCCGTTATATAGCCGTTTATAACCGTTATTTTTTTATGTTTTTTTACCATTATACCCCCATTAAGCTAGTATAAATATGTATTGAATGTTTTGGTTGAACCACAACAATTAAAACACTCTCTACTCTCAAAAAACGCTCTCTATTCTCAAATATGCTCAATACTTTCGTTCAATTCAAAAAATACTCTCAATACTCTCGTTCATTTCAAAATGGCTTTATCAAGTGCTCAATCATCCGTTGGTTGTGATGCGTCTTCAAGCAACGTGGTGGTAGCAATCCTTCCTACGAATAGGAACCCCGAAATATGGTGCAATTACGATTTATGTCAAATGGCTAGCGGTTCAAACAAAGCTCGTTGCAAGTATTGTCATAAGTTTTTCAAAAAAGATGCAAATACAACTTTGGAAAATCATATTGCGAATAAATATTGTAAGGCTTTGAAAGATGAACCGTCTCAAGGTCAAGCTTCGATGACAAGCGAAGGGAATGTTTGGGCTTATGACGTTGATGCGGTTCGTGAGAAAATGGCACATTTTGTAATTCAAGAAAGTTTGTCATTCAAACACTTCGACAATGAACGTTTGACCCGGCTAATTCAACGAACTCTCCAACCGCGATACACACATGTAAGTCGTGCTACACTTAGAAGAGATTGCTTAAAAATGTGGAAAAAAACTAAAAATGAATTAATTTCTTATTTTGAAAATTTACAAACCGATGTTAACTTAACTAGTGACTTTTGGTTGACTCCGCACGGTTCACCAGACTCGTACATTTGTGTCACCACCCATTGGGTTGAACCCGGTTCGTGGCAAATAATGAAACGTACGATTGCGTTTGAATTGTTTGATTATGGGCAAAATATTTTTTATCTTATTGATAAAGTTATTAAAACGTATAAATTAGAAAACAAAATATTTTCTATATATTTGATAACGCGTCAAATAATACGCTTGCGATAGAACATCTAAAATTAAAATATAAACCAATTTGTGACGGTGTGTTTTTTCATAGTCGATGTGTTGCGCACATCATAAACTTAGCCGTTCAAGACGGTTAAAAAACTATTGAAAAAGTAAAAGATAGTTTAAAAAGAATGTTACGTGATATTTTTAGCAGTAACCAAAGATATAGTAGGTATCGCAAGTTTTGTAAAGACGCAAATTCCAAATGTTTAGGTTCGAATTGGGACGTACCTACAAGATGGAATTCGATTTGTAACATGTTTGAAAAGGCTATTAACCAAAAAGAAAGTTTAATAGCCTTTCATAATGCTTTGGTGAGTCGTCGAAGGACTTACCATCCATCGGGTTGGGCTATTATTGAAGAAATAACCAAAATGCTTAATATTAATAAAACCGCAACTACTTGTCTTTCTGGAGTTTATTATCCAACGAGTCTATTAGTACTTCACCAAATTTAATTAATGACTTCAAAATTAAATGAGTTGTCGTGTAGGGGTAGACCTTATTCGGATATGATACCACAAATGAAAGAAAAAATTAAAAAATATTTTAAAGAAATGCCTCAGTTATTACATGTGCCGCTGCCTTAAACCCTTGTTTAAATACGTCGGGGGTTGAAACTTTACTTGATAAAATTACTTTTAATTTGGATTTAGAAGAAGAAAACCCATATTATACTCAAAGTGCAAAAAATAATTTTAACACACATTTAGGCCAAATGTTTGATGTTTATTTAGCAAAATATGATGAAACATCAAACATACATGAGTCTATGCGGCATGCGGCACATGACGAAGGTTCAAGTGATCCAATGTTTGCTTTGTATAATACTTTAAAAGATGAATGCAATAAACGTCAACGTGGTAACACTCCGAGTAGTGAAATCGGGAGGTATAGTGGAACAAACTTTTTATCCGCCATGACTCCACAAGTTTTTAAAATTTTTGACTTGTTGGCTTGGTGAAAAGGTAAGGAATATCAATTTCCAATCCTATCCACCATGGCCCGAGATTTACTAACCGTCAAAGCTTCCACGGTAGCTTCGGAATCTGCTTTTTCTGTTAGTGGCAGGATTATATCAATACGAAGAACCCGACTCACTCCCGAAGCAGTTGAAATGTATATTTGCTTGAAAGATTATTTGGATGCAGCTGAAAGAATACAAGACAAATGGTCACTTGAAGGAGAATTAGAATATGAAGCCGAAATATATGAAGACGAAGTAGGCGATGGATTGACACCCGGAATGACCGATGATGAAGCGGCATATGACGAGTTCCTTCGTAATACCTCGGGTTCTGGTGATGTCACACCCTCAAAATCCGCGTGCGGGGTTTTACCGCGAGGCGCGTGACATACCAGGATCTCAGTCATTAGTTACCAAGAACGACTCTATATGATTAATAAACAATACCAGAGTTAACGTTTAAAATACTGCGGAAGCATTTTTAAAACCAGAAAACCCAAAACAAGTAGTATGTAAAGAGAATGCGCAAAACATACGCGCCTCAAACACAAATGTTTAATATGAAAATAATCCCAAATTTGTAAACAAGGCAATGTAGGCAACTCAACAATGCTGACGTGCATGCTCCTAGGCAACTGGCAACCTTAACCTGAGAATAGCATACTAAACAAGTCAACACATGGTTGGTGAGTTCAAGAGTTTGCGTTAAAATATAAACCAATCAACAGTTTCCAGAGCATAAGTAGTGTATTGCAATAGATAGCTAGTCTATTAACATAAAAATATTAATCATAGTGATTTCGCGATCGAAGCTGACTGTGTTACGTTTGTTGCCTCCCGTCACGACTTACCAGGTCGTGACGAATATATGTTAGGACAAAATTGCACCCGTTTGACCTCGAGTCGCACAGGTGGGGTTCGTCAGACCTAGTAGTACTACCCAAAATTTCCCCGCTATTCAATATTAACAATCCGAAAGTGTGAGGACTTTTCATGGTAAACAGCACTATATCAATATTATACACACTCATATATAAAAGCGTTTGTGATCAACAGTATGCTATCTCCCCCAAAAGAGATTATGTAAAATGAGTGGGGCAAGAACTCACCTGATACGCGCAAGAATTAACTTAGAGCTTAACTTGAAAGAAAGAGGGAAAGACAACCTTCAAAGGTCACCTAGAATACAAGAGTACATAAGCACGTGTACACAGAATCAACATGAAACCCTAAGTGTTCTACAAACCAAGAGACTCAAAGTTTTAGAAAGACAAGACACATTTGACCCAGTTGACCCGTTTGACCCGTTGGTGACATTATAGGTGATAACTCGTTAATACTAACACAACAGCATATCATACATGTTCACATACAACTTGATTACATATAGCACTTCATTAACCACATGTACTACCTAGATCATCATACAACTAGATATCATACAAGTCATGCGAATCACAACAGGCCAAAACAGGTAACAAACCAAATCAACATCCTTATAACCTAAACAACACATTTCATCAGCTTAGAAACCATCCATGAACACACTAGCATGATCCCAATATCCCAAACATGCTCAAATCATCCAATTCAAGGATTTGCACAATTAAAGTTTCCCTTTTGGGAAAGTTCATCCCAAATTCATCAAACTCACACTACATTCATGAATTCATCAATTATATACAATTCAAGTCCATGACAACATCTAAACATGATCAACAACACTTAATCATCATGATTCATCAACTTCCAACACCAAAAGTTACTATTTTTAGCAATGTATGAACTATAAGACATCTTCTTGTTTTTCAATTGTTCATAACATCAACTTAGCATCTAATCATCATCACAAACACATCCATAACATTCATACATCATCCAATCACCAATTCATTTAAAAATAAAGTTACTATTATAAGTAACCTATGAACAATGTATCAAAATCATAGCTTTCTTGCATAATCGACGTTAACTAGCATATATACAATCTAACTAACATAATAACAACATCAAACAACCAACATTCAACATCCAATTTGATCCAAAATCGCCTCAAACTCTCGGCCAAGATGATCATATGAACAAACAACCAAAATCCAAACTTTCTTGCATAATCAACGTTAACTAGCATCAATACAACCTAACTAACATCATAACATCACCAAACAACCAAGAATTAACATTCAATTGCAGATTTTCGAACTAGGGTTCGGCCACCATGAAAAACCATCAAAAACATGTAAAAATCTAACCTTTAAACGTGTAATGGCTTGCAATTGATGATTCTAACTTGTTGTATGCCTTGTAATCGATCAAATTCGAAGGTGATTGCTTGTTCTTGGGTTGAATTCGAAGAGGAGAGGGAGAGAGGAGGTCGATCGCGGCCGTAGGATGGGATTAGGGTTGGAGTTTTTGTTTTATTAATTTAATTTTGCATAAATACCCTTTAAACCCTTGCATTTTGTATTTTATAAAGATTAGGCTTTTTGAATAGTTTTTAAATAGTTTTTAACTACTAAACACAATTATTATTAATCACAAATAACAATCATGCATAATTCCCATTTATCACAAAACACACGAAATAAATATGCACGTTTTCACGTTACGCGATAAAATTACAGTTAACATTTAAATCACATAAGCATAACTTAATAATCACATAGTAATTATTTGTTTAACATTATTAATTATTATTAAGTCACCAACGTTCAACGACAACTAGTGTGTGCTCCCGACACGTGTATGCAAGACTTAACGGAACTAACGGAGTTTGGTAACGGAAAATTACCGGATGTCACAGGTGACGAAGAATAAAGTTTACGTTATTTGAATTGTTTATATGTTTTGAATAGTATCTTTATGTTACATTTTATGTAATCTTTGATAAAAATAAATAATCATATTTAATTTTTCATGTATCATAAATCATAATTATATTTTTATTTAATGTTTTATGTTTTATGTTTTAATATTTATAAATAATTTATATAAATGTGTAATCTTTGATAAAAATAAATAATCATATTTACTTTTTCATGTATCATAAATCATAATTATATTTTTATTTAATGTTTTATGTTTTATGTTTTAATATTTATAAATAATTTATATAAATATGTAATCTTTGTTAAAAATAAATAATCATATTTAATTTTTCATGTATCATAAATCATAATTATATTTTTATTTATAAATAATTTATATAAATGTGTAATCTTTGATAAAAATAAATAATGTTTTAGATCAATTGAACAAGTTTTGAACAATTTGATAAATGTGAAAAACTTCTGAAATTTAGCCAAGTGTTCAGGCGCATGAGCATTGTTTGGACTCATGAGAACTGTGGGCGCATGAAAACTGTTTGGGCGCATGAGCACTGTTTGGGCGCATGAGCACTGTGGGCGCATTAGCACTGTTTGGGCGCATGAGTACTGTTCGGACGCATCTGTTTGGGTGTTTCTTCTTTGTACTGTTGGGCGTTTGGAAAATTTAAATTTAAAAAAAAAATTGAAAACCCGAACCGGTTTTTAAACTGGTCCGGACCGGTTCGATAGGTTTGAATATCCTAGCCCTGAAACCGGTTTAGGAACCGAATCGGTTTGGGGTTCAAACCGGTTGAAACCGGACAAGTTTGGCCCCAAAAACCGGTTTGTACACCTTTAATCATGGACCATCAATTTAAGTGTACATGATCATAATTCATTAACATTTGTCTTTTATAAAATATTAAAATGAATTACTATTTATCTTTTGAAGAGAAAATTGTCACTTCTATCGTAATTAGTCTTTTGCATAATTTTTTGAAGTGAAAATCGTCACTTCTATCGTAATTAGTCTTTTATATAATGACTAAGACATCTATGGTTTAGTTTAATAGCATTAATAATTATTTCTACAAATAACATATTATTTAGAATAATATAACAAGTTCGAATATTATGAGAACATATTATTGAAATTGTCATCCCAATTATGGATTTGGGTCTTATATAACATAATAACTAGTGTTCCGTGGGTTAGTTTCTTTCTTTTGAAACTGATACTTTTGTAACATATAATAAATAGTATTTGTCGAAGAGCACATTGACAAAAAATTAAATAGAAACATCAATAAAAATCAGGACATCGCATTTAATTAAATAAGGAATAAGAACTCTATAGAACTTGGAAAACGTAAAAAGAAAATAAAGCAAAAGAAAATTTTATTTAAAAAATAACGAGAAAAACACAAAAGAATAAAAAAAAGGAAAAAGGTAGAAAGTAAGGTTAGAAAAAAAAAAAAGAAAAAATAGTTTTCTCGGTTCAACGGGCCTAAAAAGACGCTTGCGAGGCTTGAACACGCATCCCCTAATAGAATAAACCAACTTACAATTGCTCCAAAGTGCAATTTATAGTTTTCATCTCCCACGTTACCTATCTAACATATATGAAGATTGTCTTAAAAAAAGAGCATGAAATTTCGCACGTGGCGCAACCCCATAAGACCATATGGTTAGTTACTGTTCAAGGTGGTCGGTGCACACACCAACTGACCATGTTTTTTGATGTTATAACTATTGTGCAACTTAACAGTTAACGTATAAATAAGCTATTTATATTTTTTGATTTAATCGAGCTTGAGTTCTTTTCTTTTTCCATTGCAATATCACGTGTATTGTTGTCATCGATAAAGTATTATACACTACATTACAAGTAATAAGTATAAACCTGTGATACATGGATACAAAAGATGAGACGATAAATCTTAGCTCAAAAGAACTATTGCGTTTGAAGAAACTCAATCAAAACGAGTTGAGGGTTTGCTAACATATTTTTAGTAACTTGGTAGACAATACTAAGACTATGTATAATAGTTGTTTAGTTAATATGTCACCTAAATGTTATGCATGTGGATAAAATTAGTTTTACTAAAACCTCTTTTAAAGTAAATGTAGTGGTTAACTAATGTTTGTAGCCCCTATTGATGCAATAATTTAGGAAAATTTGTGTTTGGCGTCCGTTAAAGGCTTAGAGCCCTATAAGTCTTTTTTTATTAGTTTGTAATGGTATTTGAAGCCCCACTTGTATCCATGTAATTATGTTTGAAGTCCTCAAAATACCCCTACGCATAGTCTAATAACATGTTAAATCTAAATTAAGGAAACTAATATGTTAGTTTCCACCAATTATAAGTACTAACAAAATAATTAAGGAAAATCTCAAACTAGCCCAAATGGATGAGGTGAGTTACCTCAATATTTTATTAAAATAGAAGGAGATCTTGAGTTCAAGTTCTATCTGTGACAAAAAAAAAGTTTCAGATTGGACCAGTGGGGTTTCTCTCACCTTATGGTGAGTTTTCTTCTGAGGGTGGTCTCTGGTTACGTACTAAAGTAACGAGGATGATCGGATGAGCCAGTGACATATCAGTAATCCAGTTAACCGTTTAAAAAAAAAGGTATGGTCAATTGGTCAGCGGAGAGGTAATGATTATTGGGCTAATGAGCATAGAAGTTTACACTTTACAGGTTGGCAGTATCCCTTTCGATGGGAACTTGATAAATAAATGATTAGTATGTATCATGCATGTCATGTAACATCTCAAATACTACAAAAATAAATGTTGCTTTGGCTCAAAAAGCAATATGCTTTCCGTCCTTAATGGACTACTTATTAGGAGATACCTATTAATCAGTTATGGAAATAAACTAAAAGAGAGTTAGTAAAAATAGTAAACCCTCAATAAAATTTTATTTAATTGTTTTTATCTATTCTTTTTGCGATAAGTTTCATGAGCAAAAAATTTAAGATAAACACATTGAGTGACGCATGCAAAAACATGTTATCAGATAAAATGCTTCAACAAACACATTCACATTCATGTTTTTTGGGTTTTGCATCAGTTTATAACCTTCTAATATCTAAAACACTAATCCTTTCATCTGCTAACTAAACGAACATGAAGATTTGTTATATTAACCTACTTTAGTGTAATTGAATTTGCACATTAGATGAAAGGGACACAAGTAAGTTATAATACAAGCTAGGAAATGTTGAGCACATATTTGTATAAATTTAACTAACTTCATATCCCAGATATATAGCTAAGTCTATATACGTCATAAGATAATAACCATTACACATGCCTTCACACACATGTTCAAATCAGATGTAACTTTTATATAACAATTATAATATAAATATAATTTTCATAAAATGACTGATCATGTAGTGATAGTTTGGTGTTTATGATGTCTAAAGGAAACATATTTGATAGTCAAAAAGCAATAAGATGAAGTTCAAGGGCTAGAAATGTAAATCATAAAAGATATGGAAGAAGTAGAAAAAAGCAGCCAACCTGTCATATGATACGCTGAGGTGGGCGTATCACATACCACCGGCGTATCTGTTGCCCTATTTATGGGCGTATTTGGCAAAATTACAAAAGCTTGGGCGAATTGATGCTAAGATCGGCGTATGATACGCCGAGGTGGGCGTATGATACGCCGGGTAGTAACTAAACTTCGGATTTTATGAAATTTCAAGTGTATTATATATCTTCAAGAGGTTTTTAAATTTTAGTAATTTCTCGATGTTTAGAGACGCAAAAAAAATGTGACTTTTGGTTCTTATAAAGCTTTCCCTTTCATCCCAATTCATCAAGAATCATCATCCAAACAAGATTGAAGACTCAATATAGATCATGTGTAGCTAATTCCCATCATTATTGCTTTCGGATGAAGGATTCTTGTTAAGTGAGACGGTTAGTTGTGTTTAGATTAGGGTGCTTTGTGCTAAATACTTGGTGATTAAACGTATTAAAGGTTTTGATTGATTTAAGTGATATATTTATTAACAAAGTTATTGCTTTATCATTAGTTTTCGGTTTCTTTATATCGTTAGTTCATCGACAAAAGTGGATAACTTTATATAAGTAAATTGGAAACATTGTGGATAAACAAATTTTAAATGTTTGTTTCTTCGTTCCTAGGTAAACCTAAAACCATTCATCTTACAGAACTTGAAACTTAAAAGTAATTGCTTCCTAGGTAAAATGTTAAAAACCTTCTTAAATTTGTTGCTTTCATAATTGTGTTTCCAAAAATCATTCAAAGTCAGTAATTTTAGTTTTCAAGTGTTTTGTATACATAATTTAGTATAAGTTTAGTTAAGCACTTTCTACTAATTTTCTATAAATACTATCTTATTTACCCTTATATAAAAACTAGCATTCACTTTGTGTGATGAGAGCTTGTAGGTTGTGGGAGGGGTATTTCCATGATTTAGAAAGAGTTATAGAGAACTATGAATGAGATTGAAAAAAACTGATATAACATCTATACAGACAAAAAATAGTGCTAAAGAGAAATAAGGGGAAATATGACTCAAAAGTGATTGGAGCTTAAGAATGGTCCATAACAACTCTAAACGTGAAAAGGTCATTTTGAGGTTTTGACCCGTTCTCATTTGGCTCCTATTCCTCCTAATAGTTGATAATAATGTGGTCATGTCAATGTGGATACCATTTAGTCATGTGTTCCTTTCTTGAGCCCACATAAAGTAAATGGCCGACCCAAAGTGACGTCGTATTCCCAATAAATGAATATGAAGTTGCAATATCCACCATGTTCATCTCCAACTAATAATTCTTAGATGGAGATAGAGAGACTCTCAAAGCTTCCTTAACCAATCATTATTAGTGTTAAGGAACTCATGACTTGTAACTTGCTTAAAATCGGTTCGGTTAGTAAAGGAGTTGGCTAGCTGGTTAAGCACCCACACCTACCATATTAATAGTTATAATTCAATACAATATTTATGGCTAATTATATGATTCAAAATAATCGACTCACACCAACCTGTCTTAGAATATTGTGGTACCATCTTTGACAGCAGCCTCACCCTTGAATCAAAGGCATACCTAGTCCCAACAAAAATAAATAAATAACGCGAATATGTTTTTTTTTCTCCAGAGTTGACAAAACAGGCACACGAGATATCATGTAATTTTGTGTACTCTTTCTATTTGAATTTTTCAAGTTTACTACAAATAATGTATTTGTCAAATATGATTTCAGAAACTACATTATTCCAGTAATAAGACAATTTTATCAATAAAATGGTTCATGTCGTTTCATAGATTTAATGTTTGGAATACAATGTAGACGACTTTAAGTCTGTTTTCTTTTCAAGTGTTTTCTATTTTACTCGTTTGACAAGACAAATAAAATATAACTCGAATTAAGTGCTGTAAAGGTAACCAAGATGACCTCTAGTCTAGTGTAGTGTTTTGTCATGTAATATCTTTTCCTTTCCAAAAAGTGTATTTTTTTCCAACGTGGGAGTACGGGTGTTTGTCATTAGCTTTTTTTTTAATGATAAATCTTGTTCAGGTTACCAAAGTTAGTACAATGGTTGACATGAACATTTGCATCTTGAAAATGTTAAGTCCGTACTTGTACGCTAAACTTGCGTATATGTATGCTGCTACAGTTAGCACTGATTTAGGATATAGGGTTTATCTTAAGCTTTACATATCTATAGCAAAGGTTACACAGATAAAGCTATAAACGAACCAAACGTTCAACAAGCAGTTCGTAAATCGTCGGCGGAAAGTTTGTTTATGTTCGTTCGTTTAATAAATGAACGATCACGAACAAGAATTTTCGTTCGTTTACTTTAACAAACAAAGATCGTGTTCGTGAACGTTCGATAAGGTGTTCGTTTACATTCATTCTTGTCCGTTCATTTATGTTTGTTCCTTCATTAAATATTTTAAGACTTTTAATTTTAATTAATCTACGATCTTTATCTTATTGTAATTAACGAACATGAACAAGTTCTCGTTTGATTTTGTTTAGTTCGGTTCGTTTACAACCCTAAATCCCAATCGACCACTTGAAGAAAATGAAATTTTGGATCCAACATATCCACATCCGATGCATTTGTCTCCAATGTGACACCCTGGTTGTAAAGTGATATATTTTTCAATCAAATGATTGTAAGTTCAAATCCTATAGAGTGCATGTGTGGTGAATTTAAAGGTAGAATATGTCTATAACAGAGGTGATGTGTTCGCCGGTAAAAAAAATATTATGAATTTAATTTGAAGAACATATTACTACGAAATTAAGGTTTAGAAGAATATGGTCGATGTTTTGTCAAGACAATATCTTGATTTTTGAAGGATAAAATCACCACATCATGTTTTTTACAAGAATAAAACCTATAAGTTTTCGGCTGGGGAAGACATCACTTACGACCATAATATCCACTTAAGATCTAGATTTCTAGCATGGTTGATGATTTTTTAAATCTATCTTGAAAATATGCAAACACAACATACTTTGAGTTCTTGACATTCAAGATTTTGATAGTTTGATGGATCATCCAAGTTTCTAAAGTCATGACTCATGTGACACGAGTCATGGGTCATCTAATGATTTAAGATTTAGGCCCAAAATGTTTAGGCCCAACTTTGTAAATTAGGAAGCTTTTCCAATAATTGTTACTATTACTATTGATTACTTAAACCTTAGAAGGTAACAACGCTCGGAGTGTAACACAAGTTGAGATAGAGTTCTGGGTTATTTAAGTCTAAAAAGTTTGAGGTTTTTTTCGAGCTTTATGTTTAGAGTTCGAGTCCGGCTCGCTAATAATCTTCAAGCTCGAGTTCATCTCGATTTGTTTTAATATTTAATTATTTTATTTAGGGGCGTTTACATATTTTCTCTTTCTAAAATCATTAATTACGTATTTATCCAAGTCAAAATTTTAATTACATATTTCCCCTTGCTAAAACATATATATTATATATATACCCATTTTATTGAAATTATTTATTAAATGATTATTTTACTCGTATTTCATAAAATTATTTTTACGCATTTCATTTTCTAAGACTATCAATAACATATTTATTCAAGTTCTAATCTTCTATATAAATATAAACAACAAAATTACATCTCGTTTAAAACTTTATTTTAAAAAACAATAACTGATAATCAAAGTTATATCTTTAAATACAAAACATAATTGCTAAAAGTTTTAAACAATTATAATAATAATAATAATAATACATCAATATGTAAAAATCTCTTAGTAAAAACAAGGTTAAATAGTCTTTTAATATGTTAATTTTAATAAAATTGATAAATATACAATATATATGTTTTAAGAAGGGAAAATATGTAATTGATTTTTTAGCTTGGGGAAATATTTAATTTTTGGTTTTAAGAAGGGAAAATATGTAAAAATCCCTTTTATTTATATATAAATATAGTGATTTATAAGCATCTACAATAACAATTTTATATTTATCAAAATATGTATTATTTAGTACAAATCAAGAAGTCTTTGTAATTTTGATTCAAAAATTCAAAATACAATATAAAGAGATGGTCATAACTTAATTTACATCAAATTAGAAGGCAAACACATAACAAGCTGTGCTACTAGCTCTTTTTGAATAACAAAACTAAGTCTTGTAGAAACAACATCCATAGATCTTGGAGTTATAACATTGCTATGCATGACCCAATAAAATGCAAATGGTATAAACATGTGTTAGTTGTCAAGACAAGCTTTCTCATGTTTATTTACTTTGCATGATACAACTTTTAATGCAGCTTAACCCACGGTGAAAACACTAGTTCCCAAGCCCACAAGAGGGAAAACTCCTGTTAGATCCGCACATGCGTGTTTCTCTTCTATCCAACCAAATACCAAAATATCAGCTGGTCTGAGCGTTGATCTTTCTTCCAATGAGTCAGTTAAAAAATCCACAGGTGCTTCTTTCTTAACACAAATCCCTACACGCTTGAATATGTCAAAAAGAACATCCCTTACCAAATCGTGTTGGTATTTGAACCCCAAGAGCTCCTTACAATGTACTGCATGCTTTCCAAAGGAATCCAAACACACCTTGCGACAAACAGGGCATATCTTATCAACTGGGAACTAGGGAATCATGAGTCGATACTTGAGGATAGTATGATTCTCCACAGGCAACATATGTTAGACTAGCCCATCTCTAGGAATAGCAAGAATAAATTCTTGAGCATGTGGTGCTCGTAGACACTAAAAAAAGGCTTTTTGTCTACTGGTCATGTCAAAGTGTACTTCCATGTCTTGAATAGCTTTACTAAAAAAGGCACTCGCCAATGCATGTTGAGCTTTAGGGGGTGGTGTCCTTTTCAGTGAAACCGCTGAAATCAAAGCTTGGAATCGTATCACGTAGACAAGACAAAGCACAAGCATAGTAGAATCCATACCACATATATCACTGCCTCGTAAGATATGATCTTGAAGCACCCAAGATTGGGCTCTTAAAGCTACAAAAGGATAAGATGAAGCCTCTACTGTTGAATACAACCCCAAACCCCTAAACCTAATAGGAAAGAAAGCAAGCTGCCATTAGAAGCCTCCAAAGAATGGACCTCTACAAACCACCAAGTCCTCAGTCGCCCCATGCAATCTTGTATCAAAAAACAATGTTGCATCCATCATGTGTAGAGGTTGACACGTCCTCAAACAAAAGAAAAGTTTGGAAATACCCATACACGATCGAACTAAGAGAAGCTCACTTTACAAGTCACCTAGTTTTGGAAGAAGATGCATCAACTCAGTAGAATTAGTAGCTCTCTTCTTTGCCAAACCACTAATAAACTTTGCATTTCTGCTAACGCGCCCCCCCCCCCCCCCCCCCCCCAAAAAAAAAAAAAAAAAAAAAAAATTTACACCTAATAATGGCCTCCCGATATCGGCAGGGAATAAACCATCACGAAGCTTCCCACCATCACAAGAAGGTCAAAATAGCTCAGTTTTCTTAATAATCGGTTCAAGACCCAATATTGTACTGGTCATCATGATGATGTCCAACACCCTAGCTAACTCCTTCGAATCTCCAATGACAGACCCATCATCAAGATACCAAGCATGAAGAAGAAATTTGCAATTGTCTCTAATATGATGCACAAACTGGTGCAAAACTCGAGCAAAAAAAAGAGGACCTAGTGGGTCTCCTTGTTGAACCCCAGTGGTGGACCAGATATTGTCATCCCTAATTGCTAATTGCACCGTAAAGAAATAGAAGGACACCTCAACCTGATCCTGTGAAGTAAGGCTGACCTATCAACCAGATTAAAAGCATTAGAAAAGTCCAATGTAAGCAATGCTAAGGACCCATCAGTGTGACGATCATCAATACCCTAGTAACATCATGTAATATGGCCTCTATGCCACCCAAAACACCAACCCCAAACTACAAAGGAATCACCTAACACAATAACATAACATACAAAGGAATTAAAGGATTACCAATGAAGAATCAAAAGGTGTGTTTAGCTCATGGAATGTTTTAGAAAGGAATTGGAATTAAAATTAATTCCATTTAAAATGATAAGGGTGTTTGGTTGATAATTTTTAGAATGCAATTAGATTGTTAAGAAAACCAAAATGACAAATTGCCCCTCAAATCCCCTTCTTTTCTGGAACAATTTTTCTTCATCTTTCTTCAGAACTGATTATGATTTCCATGACCCTTTCTCACTTCTTCTTGTTGAAAACCTTCTTCAGATGTCATTTCTTGAGTTTCTTATGCTACAACTTCAGTTTTTCGATTGATTGTTGGACGACGACGACGACCAGGTCACGTTTGAAGAAAGCGGAACCATTGATTCCATATCCTCCGAGATTTATTCTATTTGGTATTTGATGAAGGTGACGATAGGTTGTAGTTGTTTGTAGAGGTGTAACAATCAAAGAAAGGTACTTTGGATCTTTACCCTTTTTAACTTCTCTCTGTCGTCATCAAGACCCGATCACGTTTGAAGAAAGAACAGATCTTGGTTGCAGGGGGTTCGTTCGTAGTTTAACGACAAGGACGTCGACCATTTTGGATTTCATTTAAATCGATTTCTGGAGATTAAATGACGAAAGAAAAGGCATTTGTTGATCGGTAACGAAGAAGCTTGACAAAAGGTTTGAGGCTAGAACAAATTTTAGGGGCTTTAAAGTCAAAGATGATAAATTCCAAAAGAATTCAACATCAACATGTGTAAGAAAAGTGAATTCCTTTGAGTGAAGGAATTTTGTGGAATGAATTCCATTTCAATTCCGTACTTCTAGTCGGTGTTTGAGAGTGTTTTTTTTATTAATTTTTAATTTTTTAATTTTTAAAAGTTAAAAAGTTATTTTATATTGTTTGGTAATGTGATGATTGTGAGATAAATAAGTTAATAAGTCAGTTCAAACTAACTTATTAATTTATTAAAAAAGTTAATAAGTAATAAATTATTTTAAAAAGCAATCCCAAACATCCCACTAATGAACCAAACATGATTTTCAATGAAATGTTTTTCCTTTTTAATTCCAATTCCATTACATTAGTTGAACCAAACAGGTTTTATAGTCGATGGAAAATGTGTTTGAATGTCTAAGGAAATTAAGAGGAATTTATGAGTGAAAAACATAGAATAGAAATCAGCGGGTCAATGTAAATGAACTAATTGTTAATAATATATATTATGTAACTATATAGTTAATATATTAAGTATGAATTATATGTTGTAAAGTTACATGCTAGCAAGCCAAATAAAACCCATCACGTAATACACCGGTTTAAACTTACTTAAATTTAACTTATCATGTCAAATAGAAACCCTCATATATTATCCATACCATCGATATTGGAATGATCACATACCTACGTTTCGTGTAACACTTATTTTTACAAAGAAAAAATATAAAAAAAAATAATACTAATAAAAGTGGATTAGTCATGATAGCACGTTTATTGATGTATGCAAAAAGCGCCATTAAAATTCAAGCACGTTTCTTGTTTCAACCTAGAGAACACTTGCACATGGTCTGCAAGGTGTTCGACGAAATGCCTATGAGAAACTGATTCCGATCAAACGTTAAATCCTTTGCTTCCGATCATCAACACCACCGGAATCTAACACCGAAAACCGTAATAATCTCAGTTTAAACAACAAACAGTCACCTCACCGATTGTGTTCATACATACTCACATTTCGTTAGGTGCAGATATAAAGGCAGTTTGTAGTTGAGATCGAGAGATGTTGAGGCGTGTGAGTTCACTGTCGAAGCGTATTTCCGTTGCTAAACCGTTTCTGCTTAATCAGGTGTGTGATTAGTTCAGTTTTTGATGATTAGAATGCTCTGTAGTGATATTAGGGTTGTTTGTGTATTTAAGTAACAATTGGAAATGATTTATGTGGTTTATGAGTTTATTGATGTGTTTGGGTAATTGTGTAAGGTTTATTGATGGTGTTATGGCCAATTAGAGATGCTGAATGGAAATCTGTTCTTTGACTTGTTTATAACTCATGATCTCGTGATTCGTTTAATATCGTTATTGTTAGTTGTTTTTTCTGTATTGTTATTTGATTCTTTCACTTGGTGGTTTACATGTATGTTATAACTCTATGTGACAATTTTTTAAGTAGGCTTCTATTGGGAAACTTAGAAGTGTAAACGGTTGTTTTAGAGTAAGTTACGAACAATTAGTTAGTTGAGAAAGTTTAAAGATTTGGTTCTTTTCAAGCTCTAATTGCTGATGGCTCTTTTCATGTTACTCCCTATGATACCTATATATGTTGCAATTGATCTGAATCAATATCCGATCAAGGATTTGGATTAGATAATGTTTCTTACATAAATTAGGATAGCCTCCTCAATCTTACATTTAGTGTTGCAATGACAAATGTGGCATATGGGTTGAATTTTCTCAAAGATTTCAACAAGAGGCAATGAATCCGGTGTGTAACTGTATGCAGTCACATTTAAGTTCTATATCAAGTTAGACGTGGTTTAGATCTTTTTTTGAATCAAGGATTCTGCCACTCAACTGTCAATGCCTCTCCTGATTGGCCATATATAAAAAAACCGACACTTGCTGAATAATTTGTTCTCATACATCAAAATGCTTCCATACATTTATATCTAAACTAAGCAGAGTCTTATCTCACATTATTCCTGTATGTATCTCTTTAGTGATTGATTCAGTATTCTGCTTCATTGTGTAATTTTTTTGGCTTTTATATCTGATTGGGTGCTCTTTTTCATCACAACATTTCTTTGATTATATGTCATAGGATGAATACATGAAATGTGAGAAGAAGTAACTTTGCTGATTGGATTTACAAAGCTGTGCCACTTTTAGAACATATCTTAAAATTTCAAGACAGTTTTATTATTAACGTATATAGTTTGGTGTTATGTGGGAGTATATGTTTGAAAATCTATTCAATTTTCTATACATGCAATTTCTTTATTAATTGACCTTCTGCTGGTTATCAAGAAGATAGATTATTTATATTCTGTGATCTCCTTCTTTGGATGTAGGCATATGCTGGAATCCTGTCAAAGGCGAGCTCCCCAACCATTAATTTTGTATTAGGTAAGAGACAACACTAATCAAGAAAACTAAAAAGGTGTTTTCTGTAGAAAAATAGGTATAGATACATAGTAGAATGTCCTAGAAGAAGTATATATAATTCTTTTTTTATTTTAGGCATACTACACATGTTAGTCCTCGTTGGTGAGCAAAATAAACGTATATGTATTAATGTATTCATGACTGGTTAAATCCTTTGTGTGATCTTTTAGTATAAATTGTACCTAAAATATGATTCTCTAAGCATTCATTATGGTTAATGGTTTGTTAGCTTACCGTTGGTATGTGATGCTATCAGGAGGCCCTGGTGTAGGAAAAGGTACACAATGTACACGCATTGCTGAGACTTATGGATTCACACACCTAAGCGTTGGAGATTTGCTTAGAAAAGAAATATCTTCCAACACTGAAGATGGGTAAGGATTCCCAACTTTATTTTTCTTTTGCCACTACACAAAAACTAGAAATGGAAAAACGGGCGGGTTAGGATGGATCAAAATGGGTTTGGATTGAATTAGTTTTATGTGTGGGTCAAAATGGGTTCGGTTCGGTTGTTTCTATCTGCCAAGGCTGTTTAAAAAAGCCATTGTTCAATGTAATGAACACAATTTAAGAAAAGTCTACTATAAAGTAGTAATATAATTTTTTTAAACAAAAAGTACTTAAGATGTTGTAAGCATTTTTTAAATACACCTTAGATGGCTTTTGGCCTGTTTAACCAATTCACCCCATTTCACTTTTGGCTACTTTTGATATTTTATCAGTTTGACCCTGTTATTAAAAGAATACAACCCAAACTGACCTGTTTTTCATGTAAGTGGGCTGAAAATTTTCCTATACTAAAGGCATCTGGTGATGTTACTTTTTGCTTTCAGTGACATGATACTCGAGACGATTGCAAAAGGAAAAATCGTTTCTTCAGAAGTGACGGTCAAATTGCTGAAACGTGCTATTGAATCTGGTGAAACTGATAGATTTTTAATTGATGGTTTCCCAAGAAGTGAGGAGAACCGTGTGGCTTATGAACAAATAGTGAGTTTCATTCTCTGTGTCATTACTTTTTTATAGTTGATTAATTAACTCTCAATACTCCATCCAGACCACTTGGTATGCAAGTTTATTATGGTTATGTATTTTAACACTATATTTTTTGTTATTATGTTTAAAACACTATGCATTTATAAATTAATTACATTCTTTTGACATGTGACCCAACGTGCATATCTTGCCCATTTTGCCACTTCTAACCTCCCAATAGATGAGTTACAGCAATACAAGTTATACAAGTCTGTTTAAGTTGTAACATCTCATTGTTTGTATATGTAGATTGGGATAGAACCAGAAGTTGTACTTTTCTTTGATTGCAATGAAGAGGAGATGATGAAACGAGTACTACATCGTAATCAGGTGTGTTTTTCACCTTAAATGATTTTGTACAAAATCCCTCAATCCTAATGTGTTTAAAAACTTGAACTCTGATAGGGGCGGGTTGATGATAACATTGATACCACAAAGGAACGCCTTCGAGTGTTTGAAGCTTATACTCTACCTGTTATTAGATACTACTCTCAGAAAGGGAAGCTTCACAAGGTTTTACTTCTTACTGATCATCCACAATTATTATTATTATTTTTAGTTATTACCCTATGCTCAATGCATTTCAACATATTTAATTATCATAGTTTCTGTTTCTTAGTAATGGATGCCAAATTTTGCAGATCAATGCCATAGGAACAGAAGATGAGATCTTTGAACGAGTGCGGCCCATTTTCGACACATAGACATCAATATACGCGCTAAAAGCCATATTTGTTCTGTGAAACATATTTGTGATCCTCCTGTGTCCTGCTTGAGTATCAGCTGTTTCTGAATTTGATCCATCTATATAAAACTCAAAACTTGTGTATCACACATCTCTTTCTTCTATAATTTACACCTTACATCACTTTTGTACAAAAACAAAATGAAACAATCTCCTATTCTATAACATCACTCTTCACCCTTCAATGGGTCGTTTGCCATGCGGATCTGCTATTGAATCCACATTACTTGAACCTGGTTGATTATGATGAGCATTTGAAGTTGAACCTGCAAAAGCCCACGTGTTGGCAGTACCACCAGTGGCCGTGGTGGCAGTGGACCTAGAAGAAACAGAATTTGTCTGACTGGAAGCCCCTATTGATGAAGTTGAACTAGATGGTCTACTTGGTCTTCTGGTTTTAATACCCTGGTACCCTGGCTTGGTTGGTTCGTTTAGTGGACCTCCCTTCTTTGATAGCATCACGATCACCTGGCGAATGGTGGGCCGTAGTTTGGGGTCAGATTGGGTGCATAGTAATCCGATTTGTGTGCATGCTGCCACCTGATTGGGGTCGGCTGATGCAGCTAGTGTTGGATCCATGATTTCTGCGCTTTTTCCCTTCTCATATAGTTTAAATGCCTGCAAAAGTGTTTAAGCTACAAATCAAAATCTGCTAGTACTTGACTTTAAAAGCCAAACAAACTTCACTTCGACTTAGAATTTGACACAGTTAATCGAACATGTTAGCAAAATATACAATAGCTATAATAGACTTTTTAGCAGCTAACATCTATAATTTGAAAGTTAGTTTCATAAAAGAGTCTATATGATTGTGTTCATAAGTACTAAATTGACTTCAAAAGTCAAAGTACCTAAACAGATGGATTCTTACCCAATCAAGTAGATTTTGACACTCTGGATCTAGGTTGAATGTAGAGTTCTTGTGACCGCTAATGAGCTCTAGAACCACGACACCATAACTATACACATCTGCCTTCACTGATAGATTACCATGTAACGCGTACTCTGGTGCCATATATCCACTGTTTTACCAAAAAATAAAATGCAAGAAAAATAAATAAAGATATCCCTCAGAAATGTAGGTATCACATTCTAATATTCTATAATATTTACAAAAATCTACATAATAAAACTTACAAAACAAAACAATTCAGGTGTCAGTTTATTCAAATGAATAAAGATGTAACAATAATAATAATAATAAAATCAATCTTGAATGTCAAAAGTCACTAATAATATCATCAAAGTGTGTCAATCTTAACCTTAAAAAGGTGAGTAGTAAGCGTCTAAAGTTCTCAGTTCAAATCCAACTATCACTGCTTTTCTCTCTTAACCCTCTAAGGGCAACCTGTTTAACATAAGTTGTGTTTTACCTGGTCTCGTTGACTAAGGGTAGTGGGGTGATCTTTTATTACACATGTATTTGAATATATTTTGATGCGCAACATTATGATGTTACTGGATTCAAGAAATTAACATTTAAATTTTGACGAAACATACTTGGTTCCTGCTACACGGGTGTTAACATGAGTTTTATCTTCAGGGTAGAGCCTGGCCATGCCAAAATCCGCAATCTTGGGTCTCCATTTATTATCCAATAAAATATTGCTAGCCTTTATATCTCTATGAATGATACGCTCAAGTGAGTCTTCATGAAGATAAAGTAAGCCTTGTGCCACACCCTCAATTATGGAATATCTTCGTTTCCAGTCTAGTACATCTCGCTTTGCAGATTCTAAGACGACACGATAAAATAACTTAGAAAGATACTCGACTAATGATCAAATGTCTAAAACAACCTTCGGTAGTAACTAACAAGACCACGAACCCACACCAAACCACCAACACGCGTAACAAAACAAAGGACAAGAGAACATACTGAAAAGAAGCTTATCGAGGCTCTCGTTAACCACGTATTCATACACCAAAAGCTTCTCCGGAACTGCACAATATCCCAACAAACTCACGACATTACGATGTTGTATGCACGCCAATAATCGAGCCTCATTCGTGAATTCCCTTTTCCCTTGCTTCGACGTCTCAGAAAGCTTCTTCACAGCAATCTCCCTCCCATCCTGCAGCTTCCCCTGCGCATCCAAACATCCATTTCATTACAATACTCAAAGATTCATCATTCATCAATTCATCATCATAATTGCATTCAATCACATTTAAATCAAAATTTAGAAATCGAATCAATCAAAAACACCCAATTTACTACAATAAGTCCCAATTTTACCAACAATTCAACTGTTTTCTGTTCTTTATCCAATCCGTTTCGAAATCGAATGCTTGTATGCAACTATGAATTCAAAGATTTACGTATCGTATGTCGGATCTAGGAAGAAGATGAAGAATCAAACCTTGAAAACAGGGCCAAAACCACCTTGACCAAGCTTATTTTCGAAGTTATTCGTAGCAAAAATCAGCGATTGAATCGTGAAAATCTTCTGTTCTTGAGGTACAGCAACCTTATCCAAATCTTCTGATTTAGCTTCTCATCACCAATTTCAAAACCCACAAATTAATCAATCAATTAACAGCAGAAACAAGTAAAGTTGCAAGATTTGATGAACAATTCAATTGGGGATTCAAGATTATTACCTATGCAGGGTTTGAAGAGCTCGCGAAAAAACTTTTTGAATTCAGTCATTCTGATAACCAACAAGAAACAAAACCCATAAATTTGAAGATCAAAAATGGAAGATCTTTGGCGGAATCGTGTGATTGATTTGATATTTAGAGACGTGTTCTTTGTTTCATGCGGTAGTTGACTTCCACAATTTCTAGCGCGTTCAGAGTGTTAAAAGATTTGACAATGTAAAAATCAAACAACATGATTTGATTGGTGATATTAACTGTCCTATTACTTTTACATTCTATTTTATTAACCAGCATATTTTATATTTAATTGCGGTGAAATTGTAGGTTGGTGATCTGTTTTTTTGAAGAGCAACGAATACTTTTTAAGTTTGGATATCCGGGTAAATTTATTGATTAAAGGTCAATATGTCTGTGAATACAGACAGTACTAGTGATCCGATCTGTCTATCATACAGGGAAACCCACCACCCAAAGGCTTACGATGATAAAACCCATATCCCACTTAAAGCATATTGCACCACGTGAGATTCGAATCCATAATCATTACTTTAGAAAGCCATAGGGTGCCTCTTCCGAAATCAATAGATACAGAGCTCATTGATTATAGTTTAGGTTAAATATAAATGTGATGTAGTTCAAATTTTTATAACTACAGGATTAGATGTAATTCAAGATAAAAAAAAGTTGCTAGAAAAAGCCTTTTTATATTATTCATTTATAAAATATCATTATTAGGTCTAAATTCTTAATTATAACTAGTGACGTTTATATTTGGATATCCAAAATTTTTTGAATACAGGGCTAGCCACCCGGACTTCCCACCATACAGAAAAACCCACCATCCAAAGGCTTACAGTGATAAAACTCATATTCCACTTAAAGCATATTACACCAAGTGAGACTCGAATCATTAATCTTTACTTTAGAAAGTCACAGGGTGCCTCTTCCGAAATCAATTGATACAGAGCTCATGATTGATTGTAGTTTATGTTAAATATAAATATGACGTAGTTAAAATATAATGTAGGTTTTAAATTTTTATAACTGCAGGATTAGATGTAATTCAAGATAAAGAAAAAGTTGCTAGAAAAAACCTTTTTATATTATTCATTTATAAACTTCGTTAATATCATTATTAGGTCTAAATTCTTGATTATAACTAGTGACGTTTATATTTGGATATCCAAAATTTTTTGATAGTTAATTTCAAAATCCAAATTTGTATATTAATTTTCACATATCTGAAACCATCTAACAAAAACAATTTAGAGCACTTAAATATTATTGTTTCAATTAAATTTTTTATATGTTTATTATTATTTTATCTTTCTCTTCTAATCAAAACCATTTTTAAAAATATTAAAAAAAATTATAAGAATGAATAATATATCTTCAAATTAAATCTTAATATTTTTTCTACCATCCACTTAAAAAACATTTTATATAAAGATTTCATTCACAAACTTAACAAAATAAATGTGAATGCTATTAGTGGTTTAGTACAAACATAAATTAAATATTAATTTATTGCTAAATAATTAATCTATTATGAATGTACATCTGTACTTCTATACGTGGATTCATATGCGGATCTAACGTAATTTTTATTATTAAATAAGGGTGAATTTATTTTACAAAGTGTATTTTTGCTATAAAGTGTAAGAACACACAACGAGGCTAAAAAATTTACAAAAAAAATTATATCTTACAATCTAAATCGAATTTCAAAAAAGTACTTCAGAGTCTCTGTTCCTCTCGTCGTCATCTTTTAGAAAAAATAAATAAATTCATTGTGTCTTTCATAATGATATTATTACGTCATTGTGTCTTTCATAAATGACACAATAAAAAAACATTAATTTTTTTAGTTTTTTTATTTTTCGTTTATTTTTTTTCTTAGTGGGGACGGATAGAGGAACAAAAGATTGGAATTACTTTTTTGAAATTCGATTTAGATTGTGAGATATAATTTTTTTGTGACTTTTTTGACTCATTGTGTTTTCTCACACTTTGTAACAAAAATACACTTTGTATATGAACATCTTTCATTAAATAATATTCAAGAACAAAATTTTAATTGTTATCAACTTTTTTATATGATATAGTGATATACACCAACAAAAAATGTGAATCATTTAATTTTAAATTTGTTTATTATGTGCCTTTTTTCCTTTCTTTAATGGTGGCTTATTATATAGCTAAGTTGTAAATTGCAGGGTAAAATAATTTAATATACTTAAAACTGCGTATATTTCTTTTCTATCAATTCATAATCATCTTGATTATATTAAAATACAAATATTGATAAATATTTCTGTAAAATCCTTGTCAATTGACTTTAATTCAGACTATTCACAGATTATTATCTTATTATCTTTTTATTTTAATAAAAAAGTAATTTAAGTAACACGTGAAGGCACTACATTGCTTTTAATCAACATTTTTCCGTTTCTTTTTTCTATTTACACATATATGTAAAAGAACTTATTATTATAATATGTGTAATAATGTTATTTACATCTTAAATATTTAAATATGTAATTGTAACTTACCGCTAGTTAAACTTTTTTACGTTTATGAATTTACAAATATAAATAAAAGAAATTATTTTTTAATATGTGTAATAATATTATTCCACAAAAAAATTAATGATTTTCATTGATCTTGAAAAGTAAACACGGTTATCGCAATAATAGATATATAGTTAACATTTGATTCTCACCCCATGATTTCATACTTAGTTTTTATACATCTAATTAAGAGAACATTTAAAAACCAAAAGAAAACAAATAAATTAAATAAAGAAATTGATTCTAGGTCGTGTATGATATATTGATTCTTCTTCTATTGCCTGTTGTCTCCTTGAGAACATAGAAATTGAAAATCGTGATATTCGGATTCTTGTTGTAAGATGTATTAATTCTCTTTTTATATTGTCTATTGTCTCAATGACAACATAGGTAATGTTTGGGATTGCTTATTAAAATAATTTTTGGTTTTTGAAATAGGTGAAAAGTCAAAAATATCCTTCTAAAAGTCAAAATTTGTGATTATTAATATCTTTTGGAAGGATATTTTTAACTTTTCACCCATTCCAAAAGACAAAAGTTATTTTAATAAGCAATCCCAAACAGAATGGTAAATTGTGGCTGCTGATAATTATTTTGTTATTTCATTTTAAATATTCACATATATTTAGAGGCAGTTGTACTGAATATTCAATATTGTTTATTACAGCAAACTCACATTGAATATTCAAAATGAACACATGGAGAATGATGACATGGATGTTATTAAAATCGCTACTCAACATTGACATGGAGATCGTGGCTAAATTAATCGTACTCGAGTATGTTAAAACTCTTATATTTTGACTTTGTTATGAACTTACAGTTGTACAAGAACGGCAAGTTTGAATAAATTTTTTGCAAGGTAGCATTATCCAAAATAAAAACTAGAATTAAAACATCTAAGAAACAATAATATTTTTGGCATTTAAAAATGTACAAGCCTAAATACATTGGTGGTTTTAATCGAAAAAGTTACATTTTTTCCCTTTTCATGAACAACAAAAAATCTTCTAATTATAATAATATAATAACTAAAAGACGCACGTAGCAGCATCACATTATTTCTCTTTCAATTTTTTCCGTTTCTTTCTCCTATTAATTAATTACATTAATGAATAATAATATTATTCAATTCTTTTTTAAATTACAGATATTTTTAATAAATAAGAAAGAGATATATTTATTAATCTTGTTTCTAAAAAGTTACTTTTTATAATATAACTTTTTTAATAAATGCTAAATAACTTTAAATTGATATTTTTAAAAAGTAAAATTTTACCAAAAATAAATTAAAACTAGGAGTTATAAGAAGTAATTTTTTTTAAAACGATATTTTTAAAATGGTTTGTTTTGAAACAAAATATTATTTTCTTAGAAAAAATAAAAAAGTTTAAAGAAAAAAGTTAAAAAGTTAAAATTATTGTTTTATTACTTATCGTATCTACTCATACGTAATTTCAATTATATTTTATCTTAAAATATTGTTTTATAACTAATAAATTTTCATTATATTTAATATTTTATCTATTCAACCTGTGTAATACACGGGTTACTAAAACGAGTAATATATAAACGGATGAAACAAGCGATTACAATAAAATGACAAATAAACGGCCAACAAGATCCATAGAGCTCATGTGACCCTGTTATTAGTATACTTTTGAGTTAAATTTGGACGTGGTTTACATCATCTTTTGTTGCTAATTATGATTATTTCATGTAATGACATCAAGTTTTGTTAAGAGATGGTATCGGTTCGTGTTTCCAACCATCCTTGGATTTAGTTTCGTCAAGGATCAGATGAAGTTAAAATACTTACTAAGCTTCAGGAAAAAGAATTCTTGCATTTGTGATTAATATATAGGAATTTGTTACGAGACATCGATACATCCGTCCTCATAAGATGGTGAATGGGCCATGGAATAGGATTTCTTGCCACTAGTGGCCCTTAATATAAAAAGCTTTATATAGAGTTTTTCTCTATTTGTAACTTCAACTTGGACAATCATAATTACAATTATAGTTGTTGCATGTTTTTTTAATGAACGTATATATTTAAATATATATTTTTCCATTTGATGTTTAATTAATTTCAATGAGCTTATATTCTCTTTTGTCGTTTCACAATTTCGTGCTCGGAGGGTGCCACGAAACTTTTTTATGGGCCAGTTTGATATTTTGATGGGTTAGGATACTAATCAACATGATTTTTTGAATGGTCTTACCTGATTTCCTAAAATGGTAACTAGCAAACTATTTTGGCAACAAATTGGTGAGATTATTACGAGGCTTATGATAAAACGAATGGCACACGAATAAACAACCCACTGTATAGATATATTCACCGGGTCATTGCTTATATTATAGTTGGACGTAGGATGACAAGTTGGGGTGACTAAGAAGAACCTTTTTTTTTATTTTGTTTGATTCACAAGAGGTCGTGCAACCTAGCCTATATGCTTGCTAATTATTTTTCTAGTTACACAGGGACGAAGAAGACAGAACATATTTATGGTGCTACGTATGTTACATGCCTAGCTGATACTTTACAGGTTCTCACCGTTGAGAACTTGACCATGTTAAACAGATCAATTCTTATGTTTGATTTGTTGATCATGAACATCTTATACGAATGGATATGATCACAAATTATCTGTAACTAAGGTGAAGGTTCAAACATAATGGTTAGATATGGATACCACCAGTCCAAGATGATCCAAACAAACGTCATCTGAAACTTAAAAACCATAACAGTGTGGAGCTTGATGAACCTAATCAATTATTGAGCCATCATTTATAACTTTTTATCCCGACCAACACGACCCTCATGTTGTGGTTCATTAAGTTCATATTACGTATGTTTGGATCTTGTACTAGCGGTACTCACATCTGACCATTATGTTTGACACTTCACCAAACTTGTGAATAATTTGCAATCATATTCATCCGTATAAAATATTCACAATCAACAAACCCGGATATAAGAATCGATATGTTTAACCTAGCTAAATTCGGGGGTGAGACTCTGTAAAGTATTAGTCGGGCGGGTAACATACGTATCACCACATATATGTCTGACCTTCTTCGTCCCCGTACACTAGTAATATAATCAGCAAGCATATACGTTAGGTTGCATAACCTCCTGTGAATCAAACAAAATTAATAAAAAAACCAAGTTTCTTTAGTCATCTTTACTGGTCATCTTACGTCTAGCTATACTATAACCAAAGGCCCGACTTAGTGAAGGTATCTATACAACGGGTCCTTCATTTGTGAGGACTTCGTTTCATCATAAGCCTTATTATAACCCTCATCAATTTGTTGCCAAAACAATTTGCTGGTAACATCTTCTGGGAATTGCAGAGCATTCAAAAAATCAGGTTAATCAGTCTCTTTAAGTATATATAAATCCATCAAAACATCAAAATGGCCACGAAAAAGTTACATGGCACCCCCTAAGTGTGAAACTGATAGCATTCCCGTAACTTTGAAATGACCAAAAAATAAGCTCATTAAAATTAATTAAACATTAAATAATAAATATACATACACACACATATACATACATATATATATATACACACACTCACACACAAAAAATCTACACATACATAACTTGCTCATACATTTAAATCAAGTGGAAAGAATATTTACGTAGATCGACATGACTATGGGGTGTTGTTAATGGAATTTGATACAATTCTCTCCTGTTAATGATTAATAATTTTTTTCAAAATCTTAAAATCCAGTTGACGATTAATTTTTTTTTCAAGATTCTCATAAACATTAAAGTGAAGTAAACATTCATATCAAATATAAACAAACCTGGATGACTAATATTTGTGATTTTAAAATCAGAAATCGTATGTCATCATCGTTCATTTGTTTCTTCATGATTGACTTTTTCTTCATCACAAATCATAATCATGAATGATGTTTTCATCGTCGGCAATTTTAAATGAGATGCTTTGTGTTCTTAATTTAATTGATTTTAGGATTACATGAAAAGAAAAAAAACAGTGAATACAAAGAAACTGCTATAATTGAATAGGAAAGAGAAAAATCATATGTAAAAATACACGTTTACCCTTAATGATAAAATAAATATAAAATAAGAAATATATTAATCAAAGGCTAATATTAGTTCTCGTAGTTCTTGCGATATTTAACAGTTCTGAAAAAATACTAACCATATATATAAACTCCCTAGAATAGTGTGCAACACTTATAATTATGGTTGTCCACGTCGAAGTTAAATGTTGAGAAAAATGTTAAACAAAACTCTTTATATTGAGGGTCGTAAATGACAAAAAATTCTATTCCACGACTCATTCATCATGTTACGAACATGGGTAAATTCACCAACGACTCGTAACAAATTCTAGAATATCGAACGCGAAGACTCGAATTCTAGATCTAGAAGCTTAGTAAGTCTTTTTGGTTCATTTAATCTTTAACGAAACTAAAGCCAATGATGGTTCGACACGCGAACCGACTTCATCTCGTGACGAGAACTTGATACCATTACTGCAATTAAGCATAATTAGCAGTAAAAGATGGTGTGAACCACGTCCAAATTTAACACAAAAGTATGTTAATAACAGTGATTTGCCTTTTTTTGTAGTTGATCTTGAGAGAAATGGGATAGAAGCAGAGAATTTTTTTAGGAATCAATGTTGTGTTTTTTCAAGGTGCTTTTTTATTCTTATACTCAAATTGGCATGAGTAATTGAGCTCATTAAAGGTAAACAACCTTTTACCAAGACTTAAACGACCGGTTACATTGACCCATCAAATCGACTGCATGTCTGGAAAAGTAAGTCTAACGCTTGAAAAAGTGAGTCTTGGCCTATGTGCCTAAAAAAAATGAATCGAGAAAATAAACTATTATTTACCGGTTCTTAAACTGTTTACGTTGAAAAAGTTTGTTCAAAATGAAGCAAATGATGTGTTAAAACACAGAAATCTTTTTCTATTGGCTGCTGCCTCATTGAGAATATAGTTATTGAAAGTTGTGATATTTTGAATTGATTACTCTTATATGATATGTTTATTATATTTTATATTTCCTACTGTCTCCAATGAGAACATAGGTATCGCAAATTGTGGCTGCTGTCAATTATATTTTATTTTATTTAAAATATTCTAAGGAGAATTATTGAGCAAACAAAACAGTCAGCCGTCTAATCAATCAAAAATTAAAAATAAACTTTTAATGTTGGAGAGTCATATTCAACAAACTCTCTGTTAACTATCTCATCAACAAAAAAGATATACTAAATTACTTTACTTGCCCCTCCACACAATTATTCATTGTCCAATGGCTGCAAGGGTATGGGAATCGATTCGAGTTTGGTGTAGCCTCCCCGGTTTTTCAAACGTATTCCATTAAGAGGCTTTTGAAACAGGTCGAAAGATGGTCATTCTCAACACAACATAAGAAGATAATCACATCCGTATTATACGTTGCAATTCACTCCATATAGAAGGCGATGAACCAAAAGATGTTTGAAAACAAAATGATCGTGCCGGAGCAATTAGTCGATGATATAAAATCTACATCTTTTTTATGGATTAAACATAGGGGGGATTGTATAATCTAAGTTGGAAAGCATGGTGTAACTTTAAATTGTAATTCTACTATTTCTATCGCGATTTATCCTTAACGCCTTGCTAGTTGTATTAATATATTTGCCGTTCAAAACAAAGAAGTAATGAATATTTAATTTTGTTTATTACAACAAACTCACATTATTGAATATTCGAACTTTAAAGGGAACACAAGGACAATAATGACGTGGATATTATCGAAAATCGCTACTTAAAATCAACATGAGAGATCACGACTTGACTGTCCCTCAAGACTTTTTCATTTGGGGTCTGATAAAGATATGCGGACGCCGTTTTATTTTCTTTTACGACCCGTGAAAACTCTTACAGGCTATATTGATTTGCAAAATATTAAATCAGTTAACTTATAAAACGTTACAACCCACATTGGTCGTTACGGCCCGCAATGACTTTAACTTACGGGGCCGTAACAAGGCTTATGACCGTAAGTAAAATTTCCTATTTTTTTAATTTTTTGCTTTAAATTTTCATTTTTTTAATAAATGTTTTTTAATATTTTAAAATTAATTAGGTTATAGTACTTTTTAGTTTAATTTTTTTACTTTTATATATACCTTTAAAAAGTAAATCCAAATTCTTAATTTTTATTTTTTTTTACCCGTGAAAACTAAGACCGACCCGTGTATGGGTTAGTGGTTCCGGTCCACGGTTCGGCTTTCCTTTTGTAAACGGTTATGGTTCAGTTTCGATCCAAAACCCCGGGAAGAGCTCGGTTTCGGTCCGGCCCGATTACAATTAGGCAAGAAAAAAAAAAGTTGATTTTTGTTTTTTAGATGTTAAATGGGTTGCCTTTCAATACCAAAAATGTAAAAAATATTTTTACTAACATATAATAGAAGTGTTCAGATCAATAAACTTTTAATTGGTTATAGATGAATACTATTACACGCTACACCTAAATTAACTCATAAATGGGTGATGATGATAATTAATGTACGGTTTGTATTTAAATATGATACCAATTTGTTTATGTTACAATAACGAGTCTAAGAAACACATCCATTGATTGGTTTCGTTAATATTTTTAGGTTTTATTTTTCTTCATACAAAAAGCACGAGCCTAAAAAACATTTGCGGTCCGAACCACCATATATGTTGAACCGACCTGTTTAACTCGGTTCGGTCCGGCCCGAACCTTATGTAAATGGTCCGGTTCTCGGTTCTTTATATAAAACACTTATCGGTTTCTGGTCAAGGGCGGGTCAGTCTGGTTAGGTTCAGTTCCAACCCGTTGCTCACCCCTAACACAAATAAGTAATGTTTTCTCTATAATTCACTTACACAAATTTCATGTAATATAAAGATTATACTTACAAATTTATAGAGAACAAAATGTGAATGCTTCAACTAAAACCTTTATTTATATAAGTTATAAATAAATATTTTATAAAAGCAAAAAATAAACCCAAAAAATATTATTAATTAATAAAGGGGTATGTTTGCATACCCATTACTTTCACATTCTCTCTATCTCTTCCTATACATACATATATATATATATATAGAGAGAGAGATAGAGAGATGTGAGTGTTCATATAACAAGTTTTAAGTGTTCATATAACTCAATCCTTAATAAATCATAAATGAATGAAAAGTGTTAAAAAGAATACAAAAAATAAAAAAAATTCAAAATCTTATTTACGGTCACAAGGCTCATTACGGCCCTGGTTTTACTGGTCGTAATGGACAATACGAGGCATAAAAAATCATGAATTGACTGATTTGATATTTACAGACAAATACGGGCCATATTGCTCAATACGGGCCGTATTTAGGGCGTCCAGGTATCACTGTGGGTGTATTTATAACATGCATCTTTCATTTTCTCTTATATTTTGACTTTTTTTTTACAATACTTTATTTATTATATTTTTTTACCAGCCGACGAAACGAATTAATTACTTCTAAAAACACACCACAAGGTTCCTATGAATACCACCATCATTATCTTCTTCATCTTGTAACTTTGAGCAGATTTGTCAAAAGCTTCCATTATATCCCTTATCGAAGATGGTTTTGGAGAAGATGAAACTTTCACCCAAAGGCTAATTTGACACCAGACTGTTTCAGCAAAAGTACACGAAACAAGCAAATGATTCGCCTCCTCCACTTGATGATTACACATTAGGCAAAGATGACATGATAACAACACGCAGGGCCCCTGAAATCTACCACCCTGTTTAAAACCTATAATTTTGTAAAAGACATATAAATATCATCTAACAGTAATTAGTATTATTATTGTTATATTGAACTCAGTTAAAAATTTTATGCTGATAAACTACTCAAGTATCAAACTACATATGTAGTTCATTTATCATGAAAATTTAGAGCAATTATAGAGAAACTGTTATGAAATTTAGCGGGCTTTAATTTTTTAACAACATCGTCTATGATTTTCTAGCATAAAATCATTACATTTTGCATACAACAGGACTAGAACTAATAACATTTTAGTTAGAAAATACGCCACTAGATTGTTTAATTATTTGTAAAGTATAATATATTAATAGTTTTATAATTAAAACTTGAGTAGTATTTTGAGACAACAAGCCTAAATGAAAAAAAAATGCAAACATATGAAACTAGTTTTCGACAACAATCACATAACTTACATGCATACATGTATTTGAGATAAATAAAAGATATTTACTTTTCCTTTTCAGGAGTATGAAACTTCTTTTGTTGGTTGGTACGATATCAACACGTTCTTAAATTCATCAGGAACAAGTTTTTATGATAAAAAGATTAAAGAACCTTTAAGTAAGAAAAGAAATTAAGAAGATGTTTTAAGGTAAAGACATGTCATGAATGTTTGGTGTGTATTAGAACCTTTAATAATATTGTTTGAGTTGTGCTCCTTTTTTGCCATAGTAAAATAAAGTTGATGGATCAAATAAAAAAAACAAAGAGAATGATGTAATTTAAAAAAAACAATAAAGGGGATCTAATGGTACTTTATCAATACTATAATGAGTCAACTCACAAAATCGTTTTCTTCAAATTTTCAAAATTTAAAATCATCTAAAGTCGTACACTAAAAACTTGAAAATGATGTAATTAATAAAGAGTAAATAAATTATAAAAATTGACTTATATATATGAGGTACAAAATTAATTAGATATAGTATGATATATTAAATTATAAAGTTAAGTTTGATTTTACTTCTTGAGTTTTGTTAAAAAAAGAATCATTTTCCTCTAAAAGATTAAAAACATCAATTCACCTTAAAAAATTTCATAAGTTGTTTTAATTTCAATTTAAAATTTTGATTAGTTGTTTCAACTTTATCTGATTTAATGAAACTTTTGAAGTGAAATTGAAAAACATATGAAACTTTAAAGGTAAATTGATGTTTTTAATATTTTAGAGAAAAATGTTTACTTTAGTTAAATCTTAGGGAGCATAATAAAAATTAATTTAAAATATATGATATATGAATCAAAATTTAATAGTTCAAAGATAATACCCATATAGAAAAGGTTTTTTGTTTGTATCAAGATATGTAAGCGAGTTCTATCAAATTTCATACTACTTGAATGGGCTAAAGTCTAAAGACTAAAGTTCTTTGTTGTGAACTAAAATTTCCATAAAAGTTTAGGGAAAAAAAAACAATGGATAGCCCAAAAGACCTAAAGCCCAAGATATATATTCATTTAGGAACCAACCCAATAAGCCCAACTTTAGTAGGTGCAATTATACAGAATTACAAATGAGAGAAGACCAAATATACTCAACAACTTGCACACGCTTTATTAAATAATATTTTTTTTTATGAATGTGACATTTATATCATAAGCTATGAGTGCATAAAACAAATAAATACAATAAATGATTACACACAAAATATTTAACTCTAAACAACATATCATTTACTTACAAATTACACTTGAAGTGATCAAGAATAGGGTCCCTTCCCTTTCTTATACTCCAAAACAAATTCAAAAAACTAAAAAAAGGAGAGAAAAACAAATCCTACACCTAACTTCCTAGAACAAACAAACACATGAATTCACCAACCACCTTTTCCCCTCAAAAAAGTAGAGATGAATTTCCACCAACCCACAAGAAAAAATATGGGCTAATAAACATAAAATAATAAATTCCTCAAAACAAGATGATTAACCTCATAAAATAAGAAAAGTGTGGAAGCTTAGCCTTCCAAATATGAGCCCTTCATAAGCAAAGTCCCCCCACTGTTCATCTATAGAATGAGCCAAAAAGAACATTAAATTATATTAGTGGACCTGATTTAGAGTACAATATAACTTGGGAAGTGAGAATTTCCATCTTACAACCAAGTAAAAACGAGTTTACTTAGGAAGCATGAGTCTCATATACAGAAGTTTGAATAGGCATGAAAGCGTAAACAAACTTATTATCCGCTTAAAAATTATTTTATTTTGTAAAACTAAAATATAGGTAAATAATAAATATTATTATGTATACATGTGTGAGAAATAACTTAATAGTATATGTTACATATATTATTCTAGTTATCATTATAAATATATAACAAATAAATATATATGTATATGAATTAGAAAACAATGCTTAAGCTTGAAAATAAACACATCAACCGAGTTCAAGCCTTAATATAAATCTTAAAATGAGCTAAAATCGAGTCCTCTTATGTTAAACAAGTTGAACTCAACTTTAGGTGAGCTTGAACAGCCTCATTTATACCTATAATAAATAAATGGGTAAGGTGGAAATTCTGAATCCCAGGATAATGTGAAGAAATAAAAAAGTTTACTACCTTTACCGTACGGAGCCTTAAAGACGATCATACAAGAGTCCCATCGGTGAAACTTTTTTCTCGAAGATCTACGTTTTTAAGATCCCGTAGATGTTGCAAGATTTCTTGAAGAAGCTCCATTCCTTTGTCGCCTTTCTTTAACGATCCAATGCAGTGTTTTAAGAACTCTCTATCGGCTTCGAGAGCTTGTAACCTTACATATAGTTGATCGACTTCCTCTTCGATGTCAATTCGCTTCTTTTGCAACTCAAATCTAGTGATCGCGCTGTTTTCCACCTTGTCGGGATGGAATCCGTTTCCATGCCCGTTTGACGTGATCACACCGTCATCACTCTCGGTCTCGAGTGCATCGAAAAGAGGAAGAAGTCGCCTTCCCGTTGAACCAATAGGCCCCCTATCTTGATAACATGTGATACCGTTGACTTCTTGACCATCATAACCATAGCTCCCGTTTAAGTGTTTTCCATTCTCTTCAAAGTAATCATCTATTTGCTTTAAGTCAGCAAAATGTCGATCTTCTTCATCACTCAAAGTGAAAAGCTTCTCCTCTAAAACCTTAAGTTGTTCGAGAATCGACATCCTTTCGTCCTCGAAGTCCACAAACGACACGTCTAGAGTCATTATCGTGTCAGCGGGGCTATTCTGATTCTGACTTTCTTGGTTCCCATTAGGGATTCCCTCTTCTTTTGGCTCGTGACTTAGATCGACCCACATTCCATCACCGTCCTCAGAATGGCTACACGAAGCCGAACAAGTGCCACTTTTCACACTACCCGTCGAAAACCTCATCCTCTCCTTCGCCTCGTAATCCAACACCTTCTTTCGATACGATTCCAATTCCTTATCTTTCTTCACCATAAGTTCATTCAAAAGCTGCAAAGCTTCTTGATCGTATTCCGATTGTTCTTCCATCATTCGTTGATAGTGCAACGCCTCCATTTGCATTGCAGCTTTCTCTTCTTGAAGACGGTTGATCATCGCCATTGTCTCGCTTGCAGCAACCGCAGACGCGCTTCTCTCTTCTTCTAACTCGGTATACAACGCCTGTAACGCCTTCCTCTCGGCTCTCAACGCCGATTTAAGCTTTTCGGTTGTGTCAATCGGATCTACACCGTCCATTTCACTTCCATCAAAAGACTCATCTGCCACTGAATCCTTTCTTTCAATCATCAACAATGTATCCTCTTGTTCATTCAAGTTCTTCAATTCCTCTACTTTTTCGTCTTCTCGAGCTTCTTGAAAGCCTATTACAAGCAAAACAAACGAAAACGAAACAACATTATCTCATTTTCTTGAAATTTAACACTGATAAACAAGAAACAGAACATTTGGAGCAAATTAAAAGATTACCAGATTCAAGATTAAAATCCAAATCATGAGAACTTGATGAAGGTTCTTCATTTGATGAAGAATACAAATTGAAATTATCTTGAGCTTTCATCTCATCACATGAATCCAACACTGGAATCTCTGTTCCAATCGAAACCTCTGTTTCTTCATGATCTGCATAATGAAGATTAAACGAATAGAAACGAAATTAGAAGGTTAAACCTTAACAGTTCATACCTGAATCACTCCCCTCTGTTTCTTGTTCTTCTTTGATATCAGAAAGAGTTTGAATTGCTTCAGAAATAGCAGGTTGTTCATCACTATAATCGCGTAAATTTGCATGAAAAACTAGAGAATTTGCAGTTTCTTCAAACTCCATTGAATCTAACTCTGCAAATTTCAACGATTCATCTGTTTTAGCTGCAACCTGAAGAACGGAATCTGCTTCTTGCTTCCCCTGTAACAATTCTTCTGTTACTGTTTCAATTTTCGATTCTGAAACATCCTGTGCTTTCTGAAAATCCCCAAATTCTTGATCTTCATCAACCTGTAAATCATCTTGCAGTTGATCACATGTTGGGTCGATTGATTCAATTGGGACCAACTGATTCCCACTGTAATCTAAACAGAACTCAAGATCTTGTGATGGTGGTTCAAATTGAATCAAATCCTTTGTAATCGATTCAGTTTGCGGTTCTTCTGTTTCTTTCACATGAAATTGAAGTTCATGTTCATGTTCATGTTCATGTTCTTCCCCAAAATCACCAGTCACCAACTCCGATCCGATTAGGTCAACAATCGAATTTTGATTCTTTTGAAACCCTAGAAAGTCCCATGAAGGATTAATCACAAAATAAGAAGAATCATCAAACCTTTTCCTCTTGAAATCAACCCCACAGCACGAACATTTCAACCCCACTTCATCTTCTTCATCTTTCTGAACAAAATCAACCTCTTTCACCTTCGAAAACACAAAAAAACTCGATTTTTCACGAAACCCACATGAGCAATCCTCACACATGTCATGGGATTCTGCTAACTTTTGATGTTTTGAACAAAACCCCAATTGGGAAACCTCTTTAGAATGACGATCACACAGAAGATCTCTATGTGAGTTCGTGTTTTCGGGTTCGAAGAAATGATCGAGACGAACACACCATGAACAGGGGGGTTTTAGGCCGAAGAATTGAGCGAATTTGATGACGAAATATGAGAAGATTGAGTTGAGAAGAAGGAGAATTATGAGTATCCATTCAAGAATGGCATATACAAGAACAAGTGTGATCTTGTTTGTGTTTTTGTGCACCATTGATGCAAATTTGTTTGCAGCCATGGTGATAGATGCTCTGTTTTGCTGTGTGCATTCACAGAGAGAGAGAGAGAGAGTTTGACTGAGGTTTTAAGCAAGCTTTATCAAGGGGAAATAGCATGGATTATTAATAATATTTTTAATTTGATTAGTAATAATAATGATTACTAATTACTAATTAGGCTAAAAATCAATGGGAAATGCTGGATTGTTATTTATATCCTTAATTATTTTATCTTTTAATGAATGAAATTTTTACCAAGAGAAAGGTGAGAGTTTGAACCTTAGTTTGGACGAGTATTTACTAACTTATTGTTACTAACTATTGAGTTATCGTTAAAAAAAATTCATTTTTTTAATGAAAAAGCTATATTTAATTAAATTAAATAAATTACATATTTAAATAGAGATTCTACTGATAAAATAATGTATTTCTTAATTAAAAGGTTGTGAATTAAATCTTGTACAATTTACATGTGATGATTTTAAATTATTAAGTAAATTATTAAGTAAAGTAGATTGTATGTGTTTGCAGGTAAAAAAATTTGTCAAAACGGGTGATGAAGAAATATGCATGTGATTTTTGGTAATATTTTTAATACTCAGTGTGGTCATATTTTTAACTAAAACAAAGAGGAATGATTCATATGCAAGGGTAATTATGTAATTTTAAAATGTTTGTGAAATGTGATAGTTTAAAAAGATATATATAATTTGGGATGTAGTAAACATACCCCTACATATGACTTTATTCAATGTACGCTCGGTTTTTAGACGTGTGAAATATAGTTTATCAGAGTTTACAAAGTTGAATACATACGTAAACGAGAGCAAGTGAGGGATACATGTATTTTTTGTGACCAAAACATCTATACGCGACTATGTGAGGTCTAATGCAAACATATAGCTTAAAATCAATCAAATAAATAGGTCCAACTTTAAGACACGACCAATTATCTATACCCTAAAAACAAAAGTAATCTCTAAACACTATTTGTTTCTAATGGACATTAATTTTCATTTTTTAATTAAGACTGGGTTAGAAATGTCTTATGGGATGTGCTTAGGCGTGCTAGGATCTCAGCCAAGAGAGAAACACCTGTTAACTTTCTAACTGATCCACGAGAGGGGAGATCTACCCTGCGTTCTGCAGACGTTCTTGTGTTTGGCTGGGCGGGAGGTAAGCATGCATGTGTCGACCTCACTGGGGTGTCCCCATTGGTGGGACTGAGAGACAGTGGTTTCGTTCCAGGACAGGCGGTTTTGAGGGCAGAATCTAAGAAAGTTGCTAAGCACGAGGCAACATGTATAGAGAATCAGCACGTGTTCATTCCGTTCGCCTTCGACACATTTGGATCCCTAGCCCAAGAGGCGGTTTTTTTTTTACGAGGGTACAGAAGGTGGTGCATAGTGACTCGCAGACCGAGGAACCAATGATGGGTATTTAGTAGAATAGGTTTTGCGATTCAAAAAGGGATAGCGGCGCAGCTTGTTGCCCGCTTACCCATTATCCAGATGTAGCTTGGTCTTTGTAAATTTATTCGATTTCTATTAAAAAAAAAAAAATTAAGACAAACAAGGATTCATTGCTAAACTAATAATTATCATCAGTAACTATTTTGTCATCTATAAATGAATTTAAAACTTAAGTTTCTTTTTATCGAAGGTTTACCAATTTGTGAGATGAATACACGATTTTCCTACTAAAATGCCTCCACTTGAGCATTTAACATTATTTAGTATTAGAAATGAAATTTAAATAATTAACATTTTGATAAAGATTAAAGTGCTATAAGTTGTAATCGATTTGTTGAACGACAAATTACCATAATCTTATGCATTCATATTTATTTTAGGTTTTCCGGTGTATTATATTTTCTATTGAAATTGTGTCGATAGTGCATATATAATACTATGAAAAAGAAAATAAGCTAACTAGCTAGAGTAAACACTTAACCTTGATAACCTAATATGTGTTACCTACGTTAGAATATATCGTATCTTATAATTATTGTTATTGTATGTAGTGGACCTTAAAACTTTCATTTTGATATGTCACGTTAATTTAATGTATTATGTGTCTTGTATGATTATATAACCTATAACTAAGTTAACGTTTTAGAAGTTATAGTGGCATGTTTTTAGGTAAATTGTTGATAATACGTCTCCAATAATAAGGAAGAGCCTTTGAACAACTGGTAAAGTTATTGTTTTGTGACTTTAAGGTAATGAGTTCAGGCTTTGAAAACAACCTCTTGTACAACGTATAAGGTAAAGACCGCAGATGTCAGATCATATCCAGCTTTTTACCGGACCCTGTACAGAACGAGAGCTAAATCAAACACATTTCTCGAAACCAAGAATTGGGTGGATTTTTCCTGTGCCTTCGTTGGTGTCTCCCTATGAGGCTATGATTGACAATTGATGATTCCTAATGAGCATAACCTGGATCCAAGTGGTTATAGATAACTAGATCTTATAAGTAAGCTTTACGAGTATTATAACTTTAGCATTATGATTGACAAGAGTCTATTCATACATTAAATTGGTTGTCATCGGATTTTTTGAAACTGAGTTTGATTTCAAATTACAATATGAATGACTAATTTGTATATGATTCAAATGATTCCAATTACAACAATAGATTAAATAATGTATATATAAAATAAATAAAATATATGTATTTCTTTAGATAAGTTACATACAACATTCGAATTTGATTATTCAGTTAAATCGGTTTGAAAATCACAAACTCAAATTCGATTTAAAAATCAATTTAGATGCTAACTCTATTACAAAGCCAAACTCGAATTAACCATTCAATCTGGTTCAATTTGGATTTAGGTTTTTGTGTCCTTTTCGAGTAGAAAATACCCCTATGCTATAAGAAGTAAATACGGGTAATTGAGTTATTGGAAAACATTTTGGTGCCAAAAAAATAGATAGATTAATTAGTCATGTCATTTGTTATTAAAGTTCTGATTTGTAGACTTCAAATGGCCTACAAGAATGATTGGTATGTATATCCCTTAAGTTTAAAATTTTGCTAGAAAATAAAATAATCCAACTACATGTAAATGTATATTGTAGTTTGTTCATCATGTAAATACAATCTTTTTCCATCTATTTAACATCTAGAAAAAGAAATTGTAACAACTTTATGTAAAGGAAAATAAAACATAGGTACTTATTTCCCCTTAACACATTTTAGTTGGATTGATCTTGATCTTGGGTTAATAAAGTAGGGATACGTTAAACCCCAACTAAGGGTTATGATTTGCAATCTTTTTGTTGATGGGCATCAAATGGAGGGACCAACAAACAACACAAAATAAGGAGGTGGACCACATATAAAGCAAGGTTTGGGTACCACCATGGATGGCATATGTTGGACCTAATCATACATGTCCATGTTTTCCTTTTCATATGTTTGGTCAATAATCACCATGGTGTGTAACACTTTTTCTTCTTTTATATTCTAATATTGCCTTCCTACCCTTTTATATTTTTAATAAAATTATTATTTATTGTACCTGCCTCCGAGATTTACATTTTAATCATAGAAAACTATAAAACTCGAGTGTGGCAAGAAAAATTGAAAAATGATAATGGATAATTCAAAGTCGGTTTTAAGTCAATTTGAGATGACAAGATTCTCAATGATAATGGATAATTTCGAACAAACTTGATAGGAGTCCAACCAATTTATTCAAGTTTTAAGTGAAAAGCATTTGCACATAATTATGATACCTAAATGCGAATTTGAACATGCTCCTTTTGACATGATTAAATAGTTCACACATGAACGAAAATATGAAAAGTATCTTTGTAAGAAATGTGAAAGAAAGATGAATGTAATACTTAAACCTTACAACAGCTGAATTAAATGTATACTTACCCCTCCTGGCCTCCTTTAACATTTTTGTGGCTCGTCTTGTTTAGTGCTTCAAGTTTATATTTTTGTTATTTTTTCTATATTCTGTAATTTCTTCCTTTTACATTATTTTTATTTTCTTTAATTCAGTTAACGGTTATTATGTATTTTTTTTAATCCAAATTTGTTTATTTAATCATTAGAAAATGCCATAAAATAAGCAAAAGGTCTTAAGTTATTTTTATATAACCCGTATGATTTGTGGGCACAAAAAATATTTACATATTTTTATTTAAAAGTATGAAGCAAAAAAGACTGTGAGATCAAAGAGCCTCCCCAAACTATTCAAAAAGTACTACTACAGCCTATGTGATCCCCTTTATTTCTGCTTTTTCTTTAATTTTTATTCCAACTTTACTTTGTTTAATTTGTTTAGAAAGAAAGAAATACAACATACATCGGTAAAGTTTATCATAGCTATATATATTGTATATATATGAGGAGCGGAGAAATTAAGAACCACTTTTCTAATGAGAACCAAATCAAGGCTAGTCATATATGTAAGATAAAAGAAATCAAAATGAAATTTTTGTAACTAAACATCATGTGAGGTGCATTTAGATACTTTTGCATCTCATCAGTAAAAAAAATCTAAATAAATATTGTTCAATTTCTTCAAGCATTCAAACATTATTAGATTGCTTTTAATGTTTAAAGTTGATGTCTATTTAACGGGTAAATAAACGGAGTTAATGAAAGTGGATAAAAATGACAAGTTTTTAGTGGAAAAATAAATTTTTTGAATGAAACGGTAGAAAGAATCAAACCTCAGGGACGAAAATAGCAATTAACTCTAAAAAGAATTTGAAGATCACATAGATTTAGTTAAACATATATATATATATATATATATATATATATATATATATATATATATATATATATATATATGTGTGTGTGTGTGTGTGTGTGTGTGTTTTAAAACAAACTCAAGAGTCTAAATGCTTTGAATATATGTTTATGTATATAAAAGAATGCTAAAAATATGTTTATGTATATAAAATAATGTTAAAAAATATGTTTGTGTATAACATAATGTTAAAAAAAAATATGTTTATGTATTTCCAACCCCACATATTGTTGCTTTTGATAGACAACTTCAACAATGACGCCTTACCACCCACTAAAGTTCAAAATAATAATCTAAAACTGATAAATCATAATTGAGTGATCTTACTGGCTTCTAGTTTAAGGTTAAATAACCTGATTTTAAACTAATTAATGATTACAACAAAATCAAGAATCAAACTAACCATATAAGAAAGTGATGCAATTAAAGTTTTAGATGCAAGAATATTTTTTTATACAAAGAAATTTTGGAATACAAGCTCTGATTAGAAAAAATATCACAATATAAATGCTCTAATAAATCTATTATCGTTCATCTCATCTCATGATGAAAGTATAGTGTTTAGAATTTCATACATAATACATTCAAGATATATGTAGCCATAAAAGTTAAAATACATCCTATTGAATAAAATGAGTATATCATCGGGATCTCTGTTGATACTTGATACAAATACTTTTCATGATAATATAATCATCACTCACAAGTAAGAATGTAAATGAAAATAGTTGAGTTTGAGCACAGATGATTAGACTTAAAAGAGCTTGAGTGAGAGCTTGATTTATGATCGAAAGCTTTGTTAGTAAGTAGTTTTGAAGCTTCAATGAGAGCCAGAGTTATTTTCTTTATTAAGAAAGCTTGTTTTTTAAGTAATACTACTTGCTAGAATCGATTATGATTTATTATCTTAAAAACAACATTTCAGTCTGTTAAAATAAAAAAAACGTCTCAGGTCATTCAATTATGGAATCATCCAAACTAGGACTATAAACGAGATAACCCGTGCCATATATAGCTAGGGTGGGCTTGTTTATCTTAACAAATTATATGTAGAATCGAGTTTGGCTTGTCAAGCCAACATGTTTATTTTTAATAAAAAGTTAAAATTGTTACTTTTTACACACATTAAAATATATGTAAAAGCAAAAGTAATAGTTTCTAATTTATCTTAAATCGTTAAACGAATAACACAAGAAAGATGGATCATAAGCTATGATTTTTATGTCTTTTTAGAAAATGTCAAAAGTTCTAAATATTATATTATAGTGAAATTTAAGGTCGAATAGGATGTTATAACTTATTTAATTATAAGTTAGTCTTTAATTTAAACAAGTAAAACAAGTATGCCAACGAGTTAAACTTACCTCAATTCGGGCCAAGTTCAATAGCAAACCTAGCCGAACTGGCTCGGCTCCTTTTGTTTGCAAACAAACCAATTTCCAGTGAGCTATTTGAACGACTCAAAATCAGGCTGTTCGGTTAGCTTGATTTGGCTTTCATGTAAAGAACACGAAACGTTTTGGCATAGGCAAGTTATGTGATTTACTCTTAAACTTCAAATAAATCATAAAAGTTTTCCAACAAAAACTTACTACTGCCAAGAAAGAAGACCATACATCATAGTGTTTTGCAGATTCCTCTTTTAATATATAAAACCAAAAGTTGGACAACAATATCAGCATTCCAATATTCAATTCAGGAAACTGGTCCAAATGAAGGACACATAAAGCTGAAATATGCTCTTTTCTACTATTATTCTCTATTAAACTTTCCAACTAAAAGATAAGAGCAAAAACCATGAAAACCTCCCACAAATGACACCATTAAGGCAAAGATTAAAATGTTTACAAGCCAAATCACATGACCATATTATCAACCATGAGTCAATGATTACAACTACAAACGACTCGCAGAAAACTTATGACTAACAAGAATATCATATCGTATCTGTTTCTTGATCGAATGCAAAACCACAACAAATGTCTCATCCATCTTCAGTTATATACCGACAAATTTCAATTTTCCTTCAGCCATAGAGCGTGAGAGGGCCCGTGTATCTCCACAACAGTATCATAACAAGGTTGTTCCAAAAGGATTAGTGGTATGGGGATGAGTGTTATTATTAGTGACTGGAAATGCGCCAAACCCTGAATCGATAAACGGGTTTGGTGGGGCCATCATCAGATTCTGTGGGGGCTGTGGAGGTCCATAGGAGACGGCAGGTTGGTATGGGCCGAAGGGGTTAGCCTGATATGGTGGTGGCATTTGAGTTTGAACTGGCTGAGCTGACATAGCAAACGGGTCAGCTACTTCAAATGGGTTAGGTGCTGGTGACCCATACACGGGCTGCTGGGCTGCTCTATATGCTCCTTCATCATACAAACTGTTGAGTGTCAGTGAGTCCAATCCACCAGCCTGCCAACACAAATTTATTAAAACTAAACTTCAGACCCTAGCCCGTTTTGACCCATTACCCAACCCGCCCAACACACTGAATCAAGAATAATTAGATCAATGTGATGACAGTTTTGACCATTACCAGTTGCCTCTCCTGAACAGCTGAGATATTGGTGCTAGGAGTGGAGACCAAAGCAAGTTCCCACCCAGTTGGGTCAAAATCTTTAGCTTGAAAACCAGATGCAGAAGATGTAGTGTCTTAAACAGCAAGAAATTGTTTTAGTATTCATCAAATGTCTAAAGTACACTAGACTAGAATCAAAACTTGAAACATTACCAGATGGAACAATGGCAAGAGCCAGGGCGTTGCTTTCCTCGATAGCTGACCCATTAGGTGCATCGAAATTTAAACCCTAAACAAACGAAATATTTGAGAAAAAAGGGCTTGTATATAATGAAAAAACAGAATCAAATACATTACCAATAAATCATCAGGGTCTCTGCTGTTAAAAGTTGGTGGGGGTGGGGGTTGTGGTTGTGTAGGCTCGGGTACATCATTAGAAGCTATTACATCATCTGTGGGCAGTGGTTTTGGTTGATCAACAGGTGAACCTGTATCTTCTTCCTGAGGTGAGTTATCTTCTTCTGGTTTATAAGTCAACATAAGTCTTTCTGGAAATTCCTGAACAAAAATCATCAAGGATTTTACTAAGTATATAAAGTGAACGACATGGAAGTGTATTTTTTATCGTCATTTGAGGTTTAGATATGAGTCAAAAAGTCAACACTCACTAATGGCTGTGCGGGACCAGCGACCAACCGTGGGGCCTCTCTTATGTACTCTTCCATTGTTGCAAGAAAAGACTGCGGAGGCTGGAAAAAGAAAAATGGTGTTTAAGAAAATCTATAAATACGATGCCAGATTGTTGTAATTACCATTAGGTCCCTTTTGAAACTTTAGTCACCATGTCAGAAAATGGGCAAGAGAGTAAGAATCCTACCTCTCTCAAAACAGGAAACTGGAAATTTCTAGCAAGCTCCAATCTTTTGCAAACATCATAGAAGTCAGAAAGGTTACCAGCCTGCATAACAAAAATTAGTACCTTCCATAATAATCTGAATTTAGAATAAGAGACTTGTGACCAGTTTAACCACTAAACCACATTTCCGAATCGACCCACTAATAATTATTATGGGCCGGAATTGCTACTTCTACTTCCGATCTACTATGTCTACTTCAAGTTACCTGCTGACCGGCTCTTTTGTATATATCCAGGGCTTTGATAGCTTCATGTCTTGGCATCTCAAAAAACTGGATACATAAAAGGGTTAAAGATAAAATAAAATAGATGAAAGCTAGAAAAAGGTTTTAAGGAAATAGTAATACTTTACCTTATCAATAAGATTGATAATTCCATCATTTACAGCACAATAGATTTTAAAACTCTCTTTAAGAACCAAAGCTAGGGCATATTGTATCAAATAATTGCCAACAGCTGCACCCTCAGGCTGCAGAAAACAGAAAATACAACTTTAATGGATTAAAAAAAACATTTAAAGAGTAATACCCCATGAAAGTTAATATAAAATAAACTTGCCCTGCATCCCACAAGGCGATAAAGTAACTGCTGCAAAGAAGGCAGTTGTTCCAGTAATTCTTCACTTTCTAGATCACGAGTTCTGCTATAGCCCTGCAATTACAAGTAATAATGAGGTAATTTACCTGATATATTGAGAATGACAAATTTGCCACTTAATGAAAAGTAGGAACATAAATGATGAAAGTCGAAACTCTATTGTAAATGGAGCAAACTCCTTGATCGTCTATGTAACAATCAGAATTCAGTCTGAATTGTTGATTTGTTGTATTTTATTATAATACAATATAGTTTAACAAAGTCATTATTGTAAGATTAAATTTCAAACTTTAGGACGATCAAGCATCATTCTGAATAAGCTGGATATATTTTTTTAACAAATATGTAACCCCATCAAAGTTCTTGACTACCGAAGTGTCCATGTTAACTACTGTTATTAGTTTTTGTAGTGAACCTATGCAAATAATTACCAAATATAGAAAAATAACACTTGATAATTGTTATCAATCATATTCAAACTCTATTGCTGTATAAACAAGAGAGCGAAGTAAATGATTTAACAGAAAATCAGTTCATGCTATTTATACAAATCATCACTCGCAATTATAAATCAATATTGTTACAGCCTAAATCACTTTGTTTAGTTATATGGTTTGTATTGTCTTAATAAACAAGTTCTAAATAATATAATCTATTAGTTATTTGTTAAAGTTTCATTTGTTTGAGGAGCTAAAACAGTTGAGGATAATTAGATAGGTTGTTGTAAATAACTTGATACATTTAAGGCTTTAAACAAGTAGCAATAACAATGTCTCTAAAACACTGATCCACTCCTTATGTAGTAAGATATCACAACAGATGCTAGATAAGTAATATCAATTTTCAAATTCAACTATTGTGCCAATGAGGATTTACATACATGGCCTAATAGTAAAATCAATTCATTTAATTTCTAGCTACGAATAGTCACTTCAACCTAGCAACTAGATCCATATTACTTCAATAAAAATACAATTAAAGTCTTAAAAAGGCCAAAAAATTTTACATACTTCAACTTGAAAGTTCTACAGTGATACAAGTATATAACATCTTTTTAACTACTTTTGAGCCTTGCAAAACTTTCAAGCCATCTGTTTCTACTACACTATAAAGGGGATACACTAAAATTAATTTAAAATACTTCATCAAGTATATGATCATTATTCTGTTGCAATTAGTTTGATTTTCTTAGTCACTACACATTTATTATTTTATACTAAGCATAAATAAAATGCAGGTTCATCCAAGTGCATACTTTATTTTCTTGACCTTGAGCTGGTCTTGGGATACGCTCAGCTTCAATATCATATTTCAAAACTCTAAAGCACTCAAGTCTTTCTTCTAAAAAGAGTCCATACGTACGCACCCAAGCAGAACAATCCCAAGCTGGCAGAAGATGTCATAAAAATAGGTAAGTACTCAAAAGCATTGTAAAAATCTGACTACAGGTTCAAAACAGATTACAAGAGACGAGATAGACATAACAAACTATCACTCATGCAGTGATGCCATTAATTACAAAAAAGTTAGACAAGGGTTTAGACTACAACCAACAGGACTTGAATCATCCTTGAAATTAGCTAACTGGAGAACACGCCCTCTTTGTTGGAAATTTAGAAGTTCTTCCCTGAAAGTAGGATCACCCTCCCTTAGTGTCCTATGAATAACTATCAGTGTCTTCAATGCCACCTGAATTGAAACCAAAATGTAAGTAAACATATAACAAACCATACTTATCCAAAACTAAGTGAACAAATGACACTCATCTCAATCATTTGATTCTACTAAAACCAAATGACAATTCTGAATCAAAATAAGGATAAGATGACCATCTTAATGCACTTGTCAGGAACATAGCCATGAAAAAAAAGTTAATAATATGAGATTTCATCAGTGATCAAACCCTAACTTCACATCTATCAACACCAACAAACAAAACTTCAAAACAACAATAAACAGTACCGTCCAATTACGGGTCTTGGCCAATCTCCTTGCCAAAGCATGCAAGCAATACTGCACATCCGCTCGAGGCCGAATCGCAGACGTATACCCCAAAATCTCTACACAACAACCCACACATTCAAAATTTCCCCCAAATTAACAATCAATCAATTGAAACAACAGAAGACGAAATCACTCACTTCTGATATGCCTCTCTTTAGGCGGGCACTCAACATGATTAGTAGCCTTGACAATCGCTACATCAACATCCTAACAATCACAGAACAAAACCCAAACCCTAAAGATCGAATCACAAACAGATAGAGCGATAGAGCGAGAGATGATGAAATTGGTGAAAAGGGGTTGGAGAAAAGGGGGAAAAGACCTTGAAATCGCTGTTGACGTGGGCTAATCCGACTGTGGTTTGATCTTTGAGAGCCCCGTAGGCTTTGCGCCATGTTTGCATCGTACCCATGAGTGTGTGAGTGTGAGTGTGTGTTTGTGGGTGTGATCGGGGGTTGATCGGACGGTGAGACCGATAGATCGGAGAGAATCTCGATCGATTACAGGGGTGAAGGGATCCCAAATGCTACAGCGAAGCCGTTAGTTTTGTTGTGGGTGATTTTCTTGATTTGTCAAGTATTTGTGACGGGTGGCGTCAACTTGGCGGCCACCGTCACCATAAGATGGTCCGTTCGTTTTTTGAGGTCTTTTTTCTTTTCCTATGTCAAGGGATCAGAGGCACTAAAAACGTATACAGTGCCTGATTTATATATGGTTTTGTAGGTTGAGTCGTTTTAGATTGTCGATGTAAAAATAGTGTGAAAAAGATATTCCTGCTAAGTAGTTAAGATTTAAGTCTCGTGATTAATAGTTGTAGCGGAACCAGAAATTTTATTTAATAGGGTCATTTTTTCCGGTGTTTGGTTTTCTCTCAACTCGACATTATAGTTTTCGGGTCAGATTTGGTCGGGTTTTTATGGCTAAATTTCCCATCAAGAACAACTAAAAATACTAAATTTTCGCAAACTAATTTCAATAAAGCTCCATGTTTCAACCAAGAATCAAGTATTATATATAATTTTAAAGTTATTGATGACTTCATACGTATGTTCAACTACTATTCTCTATGTGCGAAAAATTGAAAAGCAAAAATCATTAAACAACTACAAACACGAAATCAGACCTTATTATCAAAACACACACAAAGCAACAACTAAACTCTTTTCACTTTCACCAAGTCTTAAATCAAAAAATCTAAAAGAAGATTTACCTAATGGTTGACTTAACTCTCGTTTTGGATAAGGTTTATAGAAGGGTTAGATCACGAAACGATCTGATGTATTCAACCTTACCCTGCACTTTTATATAAAAGGTTGTTTTCACTGCTAAAACTTATGACCTCAAGGTCATAAAACAACAACCTTACCCGTTGATTCCAAACCCACTCTTATCAAAATACACACAACAGAGACAAAGGGAGAGCAGAGAGAGTATGTACTCTAAATTGAAAAAAAAACTAAATTATACAATTTAAACACAGCAACAACTGAAACTTGTTGTTATTTTCATCAAGTTTTTATTTGGGATCACATTTAAAAAATGATTGGGGTCAAAATATTATCTCTTAATACATGTTATATATGAAATACAAATATTAGTGGGGGTCACTGTTCTTCACAAGCTATCTTACCCCCTGATTAATAGCAGTGTTAGATTTAAAAGTAGATTTACTGTATGTCAATAAATTATAGACTTGCAATTTCAGTGAGATGGATATTTATAATATATAGGTTGTGAAGTCCAATTTTAGATAGAAAATAATATTTTAAGGGTGTGTTTGGGATCATAGTTTTTAAAATGTTTATGGCCTTTTAGTGTTTTGGAAGTGTTCGATTTAGCCAATTTTAGCTTATTTTGTTTAATATATGCGCTTATTTTAAGTTTTAGGGCTAATGCTTATTTCAAACACTTTTTAGGAGTATAGGTGATTCTAAATACCACATAAATTCATGAATGTAAAAATTTTCTTGAATAATTTGTTAGTTTGTAGGTTTTATTTCTATTGATTTATAGACCTTACCAAAAAATTATATATGATAAGATGGGTCGCTCATGTCATCTAGGCCTATGTTTATGCTACAAAGAGGGCGTAAAACCAAAGCGGGAAATTCACTATCGATGATGAAGTAAGGTTATAAGGTTAATATAAGATGTTACAAAAAATCATATGTATATGATAGTTACAAATTTTTTAAAAACTTCATAAATCAGAAGATGCAGGCCGAAGAGCCAAGTGGTTTAGACGTTGAGGCTGTCAAGCCAAGATAGTTTAACCAAGGGAAGTTTAACTCAAGGTATCCTTTTCTTCATCAAGTGTTATCCCTCATATAGGGTAGAGATTAAGTCAAAGAGCATTCAGAGCTATCATAAGTCTAACCACAAGGTGAGAGTCTAAATGGAAGGCTATATCATGGGGTCCACAAATCTAATATGATGTGGTCTTAACTATACTATATTGGACTTATATTAGTTGTTTGTTTTGTATCTTCTTTATGGTTGTCTTTGCTTCATCACTTGTGTGGCTGGTTTTCATAGATGATGAGGTTTATGTGACTTTTGCTTGGTGTATTCTTTAGCTGAAAGTAATGACAATATAGTCACACAGCAATGAGGTTTGAATCTTTAAGTTGTTATATACTTATATTTTCTATAACTTGTGATTCATGTTTGTTTGCATCTTTGGTCAATAGTCCTTCAAAGTTTTAATGTTAAAGGTATCCATTCAAAACACAAAATTTGTGCAAGTAAAGCACGGGCTCTTTATAGCACAAAGATTGAGCATTTTAGCTAACTGATACCTCAATTATAAAACATAAGATCTTGAAAATAGGGTACTAGAACCTCTAGTAAATCGTGAAATAATCTGATGGGACACAAGGTTATTCAACCCTTTTCTGGGTGACGAACATGCTTTCCCTCATATGATGGAAATTTAGGTTATATCAATCCTAAGACTTATAAACACATTGCTAGATAGTTTGGGTTGCCCTGGGGTCATGTTTAGAAAACCATTTTTTGATGAATGAGTGCCCTCACCCCAAGGCATTATATGTAGATCCTTTATAAATAAAATAAAATAAACTAGAAAAAGAGGAAGAAGAAAGCCTATTGCTAGATAAGGTTATTTGTGAAATAGTTTTGATGAGAATTTTCACAGGTTACCTTTAGACGCATATTGCTCGCTAAGGTGGTTGGACCGAGTGATGTTCAAAAGGCCATTTTGTTGAACATTTGCACCAAGCCTAAGACATTTTCCTCATGTCCCTTACTAGAAATCTATTGCTTGATAAGGCGGATCGACCAAGATGCTGTCTATATGATGTTTATGAAACCTCTTTGGCAAAGAGGTCACCTTGGACCTAAAATGGTTTGACACAAGGTGTTGTTTAGGAACCTGTTTTGTCCCATCATTCAATAACTTCTCTAAAGTTTAAATTTATTGAGAGTTGTGACTCGGTGTACAACATCTCTCGATTTGACGTAAGAATTATTTTTTATATTATTTGTCTGTAGCACGTAATAATATTCTATAGAGTTGAATGGTTGATATTTGAGCTATATCAAGCATAACGAAATGCAATTCTATTGGTAATGTTTATCACATACTATGCTAGCCCCTAAAAACTATTTACGACTAAGAAACTCAAACACATGATACACAATATATTGTTAGAAATTATTTAATTATATGGCCTTGTGACTATTAGATAAGTTAGTTTAATTATCATGCTTTAATAATCGACTAATGACCTTTATAGATAAATTAATGCGGTTATCAATTTATTGATAACTGCACTTTAGTCTCTCCATGAAAATATGTTGATGGACGATATAAATAGAGGGCTTATGATTCTAGTTCTTTTTAATGTCCGATTAATCAATCATATACATACATAATGTTTCTATCATCCGACACAGAGACAAAGTATGAAGAACAGAAGATCAGAGAGAATTATAGTAATTGATTGTATTATATTTTACTTTCTTAAATGTTTATGGTGAAATTAATCAACATATATAACATAACTAGTATAACATAACTCATCACAAATATGTGATTTGCAAAATAAGTCGTATATTAAACAGGTTTGATTGGTGTGTTCTGAACACATGTAATTTTTTCAATGTCTTACCTTTTCCTCTTTATAAAACACACCACGAGATGCACCACGTGTGGATAAAAAAAATATACACAATATATATAATAATGATATTAGCAGTTAGTTTATTAAATTATCACATCATCTAAAACAGGTGGTGATTGGGATTCGTTGAAACCATAAAAAAGATAATATATCCAATTAAAAATGTTATTTAAAACTTCTCTTGTATAGGTTCATAAATTCTAATTCTAAATAATATTTTATGTGACAACTTAAATTCTTAAACGAATTGGGTAATATATCACCCCAAAACTTGTACCATAAAATGAAAAATACCCATAAAATTTTGTCGTATAAAAGAAGTTATTTTATATGTATATTTTATTTTTTGTTATAAATTTATAATTTAACATATTAATAATAAAATAAAGTTACAACTTCATGTTAAATAAATTGTTTTCGTACCAACCCATAAAAACTTATATTCGTGTTTAATTTCATGTGTTTGACCCGATTTTCAATTAAATGTCATGTTTGGGTACAAATCAAGTTTATGAGTCCACGTTAGGTTTGACCCGCAAACACTGGGGGAACAATCCTTTGGTGATTTTAGTGTCATGACCTTATTTCAAATGTAAGCACCCCCTTGGCAAGGTTACTGGTCATCTAGCGGTCCCTATGGCAAATGAAAATTCAATTTCATACCTGAAAGGCTATGCTAACTGTGCTATTAACAACTGAATTATGCGATTCGTTGCTAGCAATTAGCAACAATTGAACTTTCAACAAGAACTAGGCGATAAGCAGCAATTGGAAGATAGCATAAGCCAATCATGAACAGTAACTAAGTTATTGCTGACAAAGTTTAAATTAAAGATAACCTAAATAACTCTTAGCCAATTCTCTGTCATTCCACAAAACATTATGATCGTTCACAACTTATAAAACGCAATCTTTGGTCAATTCTTAGATGCATTTTTCACAACAGATCACATATATGCATTTTTTATTCTTTCTAAATTATCCGATTAAGATTTCTGAATTACCTGACTAAAATTTCAAAGAAAATTATCAAAATACTTTAATGCTTAATGTGATAATGATTTAGACAATTAAAATAAAGCAATCCATGAAATTAACCACTATGAAACCAACACAGCCCGTATAACACCCCTAATGTCACATGCTGACCCGCTCCAATAATCTTTGTTTCAAAGTCATCAAACCATCTAACAACTCTAGTTCTCTCAATTTATCACGACTAGAACACTAAAAAAGACAGGCCAAATGAGTCGGTTTTTGTCACGTCACATGCATTTGGTATACTTTGGGTTGTCGATAAATTTTAAAGCTTGAATGATAATCATGTCTAGTTAGTAGCACAAAAACTTCTATGTCATCTGAGTTCAAAATTTCAAAATACTTTTTCAGGCTCCTAGACTTTCTCATGAACAGATAATCACATTTCAAGATGAACAAATTTACCATTTTGTGTATGACATTATACATAACCAACGTACTTGTACTAATGCAGTATGTACAACTAACCCGTTCAAATCGGCTTGAATCTTGTTCATGAAGATAAGTTGTTGGTTCACATGATTAAATCATCAAGAAATGGAGATAGGAATGGTAGCTTTATGACCCCAAAAGCCACAAGAAATGACAAGATCCACACAGGAAGTATCCACAAAAAGACCACCTTTAGAATATTCTTCCCTGAAAATGAGCAAAATAATGTGTTCTGATTCAAGCTTCAGAAGATTAAATGGGTCGTGTTCGAGGGTTGATGGGTTAAATCCCACCCAAGCCCAAAAATATGTCATACACAAGAACCCGAATACAACATATGTATTCACGGGTTGACACAAACCCATCCCATTTAAACTACAAGTCTAAGACAAAAATACAAATGTATATAATATAACTATGTTTAAACTATAAAACGAGATATTCGTTTCTTTCTTATAGTAGATGTTGTCACAGAACACTCAAGCAGTTTTAAATAATGACATAAAACGCATCTTTTCGAAAAATTATAAAACCTGTCACGCAGATCCAAATGCAACTCATTTAACTGAAAGTGTTCATGGGTTTGACCCGAAACTGACCCAAACAACCACATTTAGACTAAAATGCAAACCCATGGTTTTCATGTGAGCTTCTAGTAGTGTTAGAAATTCACACAGTTTGTGAATGAAGATGCAATTAAACATGAAAATTCTATAAATTTAACTAAAGAGATCCTCCAATTGAAAGAAACTAATATGGAAACATTTAGCAGTGCAAACATGTATGCACTTGATACAGAAAACATGAATGATTGATTTACCAGTTGCACGAGATGAACCTTCAGTCTGATCAATAATCCATTCACCAGTCTCTCGAAGCTTCTTCTCCACATCTCCCTCCGTTCTCCCAATTGAATTCGACAGAATTTGATCAAACAACGTCTTTTCCTGCTCAGACTCCCTAATAGTTGAATTTCACAACAAAATACAGTAATTCAAAAACCCTAAATCCATAACCTACGTCTTAAAAACCCAACAAAAACCATACAAATCCAAAACAATCAAACAATTTCGCGCGATTTCACTTCTCAAAACACAATTACTTCACACTAAAGGGCTCTAGAGGCTCATAACTTCTTAATGGTTAAGAGCTGACCTTAAGTCTAAAGAGTTAAGAGTTAACATTTTAATTGTTACCTCTGTAATCGATTGCGTATTGTTTGTGAATCACGTGTTAAGTGGTCATTAATAGGTTACATCTTAATAGTTCATAGACTCTTAACCATACGTTAACTCAGTTAAGAGGTAACCGTCTCTTAAGCATTCGGACATTAAGAAGACTACCAAACATCCCCTGACTCGTGATTCACAAACAATTCGCAATCAATTACAGAGGTAACAAACCTATTAACCATTAAGATCACATCCACTAACTTGTGATCCACAAACAATACGCAATCGACTACAGTTAGTCAGTTACTTGTGAGTTGTTGATGATTAGATGACGAAACTTGCCTGTTGATGTCACGGTCTTTGAAGATACCGGCACCGATAGCTCGTTCGATTTCAGCAACCGATGGTTTCTTCTCCTTTTGCTGTTTTCCGGTGGGGATGGGCGGCGGTTGCGGTGGCGGAGTGGCGTTGATCCGGCGAACTTGGGGTTTGGTGTCGGGATTACTCCGGTCTGAAAGAGATGATAGAATTGGAGCTCTGATAATGGAGATGTGAGTTAACGCTAACATCTCTGTTTCCCCTTTGTTCTGCAACAACAAGGTGAAGAACATAACGGTAACGGAGGTGGTGAAGATATTATCTATTATTCAAGTTATCTTGAGAAAAGTACGAGTCGGTCCAGTTGTTTAAGCTAATGACCGATGAGTCCTTGTTTTTATTTATAGCAGTTTTAAAGGGTGTCTTAAACTCACGTAGATGACTTCAAGCTGAAACAAGATGGCCGGTTTTAATGTATAGTTTTAAAAGGTTGACGGTTTTATGGTTCGGTCAACCGCCTAAAACTTAGAAACTCGCGTTCTAATGCTTTTAAAAAATAGTTTTGACATAAAAGAAAATGTAGTTAACTGTTTGATTAAAAGTTAAGTTTTAGCCTAGATGTGTTTAGGTTGAAACAATGCATAAACACATTTAGCTAAATGGACCTGCGTTTGGCTAAAATGGATTCACAAGTGGACCAATGTTTCATAAATTCTTTAAGGGATATTTATTTTAAGTGAGTATATATTATCTTAAACTTCAAAAAATGAGTGTCGAGTAGTGTAATTTAAGTGCAATTGTTTTAGGTGTAAATTCTATAGTTGTAGAGTAGTAATATGTACTACTTGAAGTCATTGTAAGGTTGTAGAGTAGTAATACGCGTTCAAGTCGTGGGAACAACCACTTATAAACATGATGTTCAGGATAAGTATCAGATCAAAACCTCCCTCCCAACCTACGGGTGCAGGAGCCTCATACAACATAGTAGTAATATGTAAAGAAAAACAATTGTTAGAATGTCACGCGTAAAACCAATCATGTTCATGTCAATAAGTGAATAGATGACTCGTGTCTCGTTCCTCTTGTTTTACATAACATTTAGATTTGTGATTTATCTAACGCGCTTTGGTGCAGGAGCCTCATACAACATAGTAGTAATATATAAAGTAAAACAATTGTTAGAATGTCTCGCGTGAAACCAATCATTTTCATGTCAATAAGTGAATAGATGACTAGTGTCCCGATCCTCTTGTTTTACATAACATTTAGATTTGTGATTTATCTAACGCGCTTTAACCAACCTGTTTAAATTTCTCTAGCCATACGAGCTTTTAACAATAAGTATAGACCATCAATTACTCAATATGATACTATATTAACTGTGGGAAAGAATTCTCTATGCTAATGAAGTTCACACATGAAAACTTGATCAACATTTCCCTACAAAAAACTAGTATGAAATCAACAATCAAACATCTTTCCCATGAGAACACTTTGAATTCTCACTGTTTCATGTAGGCAATGTTCTGAGCAAATGAAGAGCTCTGACCCACTGCGGCCTCTCCGAAAGCACAATCCGCCTGAGTGTCGGCACCGCCCCTGCCGCCACGATAGCAGGGTGGTTTTCGACATCCATACTCAGATTATACAGTATAGCCAAACCGGCTTCCACCACTCTATCACTTCCTTCTTCAATCAGCTTCACCAACGGAAAAATCCCACCTTGAGCCGCAACAGCCCGAGTAGAATCCACAACCCCTTCAGAGATTATCCTGTTGAGTTCAAGAACCGCGGTTTCACGTTCTTCGGGTGAGTAAGAATCTTTGATTTGTCCTATGAGTCTCGGGATTGTCTCGTAGAGCATAACCTCTGTATTAATTGGGTTTTCTGACCCGAGCTCAGTAGGGCCCGATAGAGAGCTGAGTTTAACCAGACATGCGGCGACCCAATCTTTGTATTGAAGCGGGATTCTTGAGGTGAGGATATTACGGAGGGTGTCGGTGAGTAGAGATGAGTTGATGTTTTTTTGGAAATGTTCGGAGTCAAGCAGGCGTGTGAGTAGCCGAGATGCTGCAGAAACAGCAAGGCCAGCTTCTTCAACTTCTAAAGTTTGTAGTTCAATTTCCTGAAATTCGAGTTCGGCTTCTATGTCTTCTTTGCCTAAAAAAGGTTGAAACTTTCAGTACATTTAGTATTACAATTAGCAAGTGAAACTCAGGGGGCATACCATTGAACAACTTATGTCTGAAAATAGAATCTAAAGCCAGTTTGATATCAAGTGAGATGATTTTCTCTCTGCAACTCTCGAATGCTGTCAAGAACTCAAGTATGGAAGCTGCTTTTGTTTGCAAAACCGGAGGAGAAGCTTTCAAAATTTCAATTAGACGAGATAGAAACGTGGTGTCCGAAACGTCCGCCTCTTGAACAATTTGTGAGCTGTAATAGTTAGTTGATTATTGAGGTATCAGTAATCAAAACACACCCATTACATGCAAAAAGCAATTTTTTTTTACTTTTGAGGTCAAGAAACAAACCTGAAAGTCAAATTTGAGTTTGAAGTTCTAGCTTCATTCCATCCCTTTTTAGATCCGTTGACTGGTGCATCATAAAACTGGTTGAAACCCACAACAAAAGTAAGTTCAAGAAACTAACAAACGGTAAACAGGAAAACTCCAACATTTATAATTGATCAAAATATGTGTTGGTTCAGGCCCCAATTAAACACACACACAAACTCTCACATATGTATGTGAAAGTAAACTGCAGAAGACAAAAACTTATAAACAAGCTCACTACTTCATTCATATTAAATGGGCTATATATAGCCTTACAAAAGAAAACGTGGGAACATGATAATAGCAACAAAATACCGTAGAAAACTACCTACTTAGTCATATTTCCACTAAACAACCGGTAGACCAACTCCTCTACCCAATGTGTACTAAGACTTCTTCATCAACTTAGCCCACATCTTCCTAAGAACCCGGTCAAACTAAAGTATCATTTGATCACAACTTTAATTCTAATAAACCAGAAAACAAACATGTGATTAGTTAGTTTATTAAATACTTTTCTACTTGGCCCGTGACTTTGACCCATCAAGATTAATCCCAACATTCACCCTTTTAATCTTGATCTTGGTTCTTGCTTCTTTCTTGTTTGCGCTCGTCCTTGCTTTGCTTGCTATAACCGGAATCGGTTTTCTTGCTAAATTTGCTAGCTTCTTGCTTGATTTGACCCTTTCTTTCTTGTTTACTTCGAATTGTCTTGCTTTCTTTCTATTGCTCTTGTTCTCTTTCTTGACTCTTTTCTTACTACTTTCTTTTTCATAAAATTCTCACACATAAATCAGCCCACGTGATTATGTAGAAACTTCACCCACAATTCTATTTGATAAACCAAACTATATTTCTTTCTCACATGACATTCTATTGTCAATTCATAATATCACGTCTTTGCTTCTTACCTTATATTTTTTTCAACTTTCTGTCACACTATTTGGTCTACTACTACAAGAAGATACCCTTCGGTCTGTCTAAGTCACCGGTCCTTGCAGCTTTGTCGGTCGTTTCGGTCTCACGTCGGAACTCACTTTCCGGTCACGGTCTTTCTCTCTTCTCTTCTCGGTCTTATTTATACAGTTTTCTCAGTCTCTTCGCGCTGGTCGTTCTCCGGCGTCGGTCCCTCTCTCTGGTCTTCACTGCTGTGGCAACCGGTCTTCACATCTCTTCCTGCGATTCACACGAAATCGCCCATCTTCTTGTTCACGCAGAACACTTGTCTTGGTTTCACCTTGGTTCACACAAAACAATCTTGTACGGCTCACCCAGAACCCTTCATGATCACACAGATCCTCTCTTACGTCTCACTCAGAATAGTGTTCGGTTCACGTAGAACCTCTTCATCAAAGCACTCGAAACAGCCATAAAAGCTTGCACGAGATCACAAAGATCAGCCACAAAGATCAGCCACACTTCTTGGTTCACCCAGAACCCTTTTCTGCCTTTGACGTCGTCTCCTTTTTTGCTGCCAGTTCTTCTTCGCTGCACTGTTTCTTTCTCGTTTTCTGACCTACAGCCAAGGGCTGATTTTCTCTCGAAAGACGACTCTCAAACCGGCAAACACCAAGCTCTGATACCAAATGTTGGTTCAGGCCCCAATTAAACACACACACAAACTCTCACATATGTATGTGAAAGTAAACTGCAGAAGACAAAAACTTATAAACAAGCTCACTACTTCATTCATATTAAATGGGCTATATATAGCCTTACAAAAGAAAACGTGGGAACACGATAATAGCAACAAAATACCGTAGAAAACTACCTACTTAGTCATATTTCCACTAAACAACCGGTAGACCAACTCTTCTACCCAATGTGTACTAAGACTTCTTCATCAACTTAGCCCACATCTTCCTAAGAACCCGGTCAAACTAAAGTATCATTTGATCACAACTTTAATTCTAATAAACCAAAAAACAAACATGTGATTAGTTAGTTTATTAAATACTTTTCTACTTGGCCAGTGACTTTGACCCATCAAGATTAATCCCAACAAGATGCTGACCTTTGATTTCATTTCTTTGCTGGGATCTAAAATCCGACCGAGAATATTCAGGATCTGCATTTCTCATAGTATCAGGAATACCACTACAACACAAAAAATGAATATAATGATAAGATACAATATTTGTTCTACCATATGAGATGAACTTCCAGAAGCATCCGAATTTTTCAGCAATCTTACTAAAGGATTCAAAACACCCTCAGCTTCAATTTTCTGGCAAACATCATTGCTGCATTCACATAAAATAGAGATTAATCCCAAAAAAACTAAATATTGCTATTTCAAGTAGCGATAATCACTTAATAAGTTACAGAACGAAAATCCAAACACCCCTTCACGAACATTCAAGAAACTAAACTGCATCCATCACTTTTGACCAAAAAACAAAGTTTAATCAGAAAGAAAGAGATTCCACCTGACTGAAAGCCTTTCTAAAGCACGAATGGCACCTAATCTGACAGGTTCGCTGTTATGATCAATAAGCCGAACAAGATTTTTCACAGCGCCAGCTTCCTTAAATGAAGTCCTCATATGCTCACTAACAGAAGCATCTGCAATAGCATCTGCAGCTTTTGCAATAGCCAATTCATCTTCTAATTCAAGAATCAAAACCAAACGAGCTACACCATCAACCCATGGCAAAATTGTAAATTTCTGATTTCCCGTTTTATTATTACTCTCATCTTCTAATTCTATAGCTCCAATACGTGCAAGAAATTGTTGCTGTGTTCTACCAACTATTGCATTCTTTTTTGCTTCTTCTAACTTTGTATTCTTATCATCTTCAACATGTAAACCTAGAAGTAATTCTGATGCACCAAACCTTGATGGACCCTTTAAAGGCTGTTTCACATCTAGCTCAGAGCCATCAGGTAAAGAAGGCCATGCATGTAAAGATGGTTTGAATGATTTGTAGGCGGCTGCACCTACTAAAGGAACTACAACTAAGCCTTCTTCTATTAAAAGGATTTTGTAATAGTCGTCTTTTGCAAGCCCCAATAATGCACTTTGTGCTTCTTTTCTAATGATTTTAGATGCTTCAGTGTCGGTCCTTAGAAATTCTGCCTGTATTGGAAAACTGAAAATTCAAAAAACTAACAAGAAAGAAGAAAAACCCATGTGCATTGCTTAATTAAGGAGACAGAGTGGAATGATACAAGTAAAGGACAAGCTTATGGATTGAGTCATTAGATACCATTATCGTGTTTGATTGGATTGACTGTTAAATTTTATTGTTGGTAAATATTAATATACATGTGAATTGAGTTGTTATCAAGTAAGACTACAAAAGGATATATAGTGAGTTTTCATTCCATTTCCAGGATGGAATGAGAACAAATATTATACGATAAACAGTCTTACCAGTGACGGGATAACACCTGCTTCAACCATTAGTTTGTGATTAGTATCACTTAATGCTAAATTAGCCAAAACCCCACCAGCAGCCTCCTTAACTTTCATATCTTCATCATTCAAGAATTTAATAAGTAAAAGCAGGAGATCAGAGTTTGCGATCTGAAGCCGAAATCTCTCATCAACAGACAAGTTGGATAATACACATAAACTTTGCTCTTTTACCTGAAGATGTCAAGATAAGGGAACCCAACTGAAATTCAATCTCAGGTAAAGATAATCAAGGTTAAGGAAACCTATTTCATACCTCTGAAGCCAATAAAGATCGTGTAAGGAGACTAGTGATTTCTTCTATAGCACCACTTTCTGCTACCAAATCTCTGTAAATGTTAACTGATGATATCATTCTTAAAAGACCTGCAGCTGCTTCACACGCAACACTAGATTCTGATTTTAATAGATTTACAGTGAGGAAAACGGAACCACGGGATTTCATGATTTCATCAATGCACTTTTTTCCACCCAAAGAGTATTTCCATAATGCATCAACTGCTTGTTCTCTATCTAGAGGATCGTTGTCTAACCCTAGCATTCTGATAAACAAGCCTACATAGCCTTCACCGGAGTTACGTGACCTACTCGCCTCAAAATCCTGTCAATTAAGAGCACATATTGTTTTGTTAATCTGCAAAGCAGAAGGTAAAACTTTAAGGATAATCTATTAACCAAACTAAACTGATTCAAAAACACATACTCTTTTACCACTTGATACAGGTGAGTTCATGCTTCAATTCTCGTTCTTGAGCATGAGTATTAGAAAAAAAATCCCCTCCACGTATCTTATCGACTAATTACATTGTTTAATTTCCTGATTAACTTATACTGACATATTGTCTGTACAGATAATGATCCGAATGCAAATTTCACATTTCTGTTAAATGTTATCTTATTGTAACTTAATGGTTAACATGTTCCTCTCAAGGTCGAAATAACAAATCATTTTACACAAGCCACTTCATACTCAAGGTTTTGCACCAAACCATTTCACGTAAATGTGTATAGCTTCTTGAAATGAGTGTGACAATTTCACAAACACCTTGTGTGCAATACTTCACACCAACTGATCAACCGAATTATCTTCAAACTCTACCACACAACTATACAACCATCACACACAATGCAAATACAACAAGATAAAACCCAAATCAAACTAAAGCAAATTAACCAACTTACAGAAACTTCATCAGAAACCTTTTGCGAGGATGTAGCATCATCAAATGCGCCACCGCTGTCGCTACTGTTGCTGACCCTCGTGACAACCGAACGTGCAGAGCGCAATTTCGAGTTCACCGAACTGAAAGAAGACAAAGGATGAGGCTTTTGAATTCTTCTTGTTCTCGAGGTCTTAAAGATCATCAAAGAAGATGTTTCAAAATGCGATTGAAGTGGGGATGATTGATGGGGGTTTTGTGAGATGGAGAAAGTGAATTTAAAATGGGGAGGAGATGTTACAGACATCATGATCGTCACTAACAGTGAGGTTCAGGCAAGATTATCGAAGAATTTGGGGATTTGAAGGTGTTTTGTGGGTTTATTTGATAATGGCAGTTGAAGGTTCGAGATAATGTGTAGTTTGATCCTTGAAGATTGATGTGGTTTCTTTTAAATGCCCTAAAGAATATGAAGTAGAGTTTAAGACACACTTCTTTGATTTAATGTATTTAAGAAGTAAGGGCTTGTTTGATTATCACTGATTCAGTAAGATCTGACTGAGTCAGAAGCTGACCCAGTTAAAAGTTCTGACTGAGTCTGCATCTGACTGAAACTTGGTTGTTTGATTCAGTATATGACTGACTCTGCTGAATGATAAAAATAACCATATTGCCCCGAAGTTCTGACGAGTTTGCATTTAACTGGTCTTGTATAATCAATAAAAAACCGAGAAACATTAACAACAAAACTTGTAACCACAAAATGAAGAATCGCACATACGTAGGGATAGAGAATGCTAACTTGAGATAGATAATTCGGATCTACGAGTAGGAGACCGATCTGCGGTCCTCAAAAGCAACAGCAACAAGAGGAACGATGACGAGAAGAAGGATGATGACGATGGAGACGGTTATGGTTGCGGTGATACCGTGAGAGTGACGATGGCGTTAGGTGTTCCAATGGTTTTGAGTGTGTGTGGTGGAGATGAGTGATGCGAGGGGAATCAAAGGGGTGTGGGTGGGTGTGGGTGTGGGTGTGGGTGGGTCGATCAGTGGAAAAAGGCTGATCACGGCGGTGGCAGTGGCGGTGGTTTGAAGACGAGAGTGGTAGGGGATTGAGAGTGGTAGGGGATTGAGAGGTCGATCGGGTCAGTGAAGGATTTGTAGAGGACTCGGTCAGTGGCTTTCGACCGGGTCAGTGGCCGAGTCTTGGATAGCAAACGGGCTGACCGGTTGACCGAGTCAGCCCGTCAGTGGTCAGCCCGGGTCAGCCCCTTTTCAAACAGCCCCTAATTTAGACCTCTAATATAGTGACTAATTACATCAAAGGTTTTTATAGTAGTAACTATATAATTTCATCGAGAGGGAGTATAGGTATGAAAACTAAATAACATCGTAAGATGAATACATCCGGATATTATTGAATGTATGAATAACCTAAGGTATTCTTAGAGTATCTCAATGTTTAATTCAACAAACTAGGGACAATCCGAAATCACTTTTAACTACTATCCTGTTAGTTTATTTCGGCCACTCAGAAAATAAAAGTGAGATTTAGCCGAATAGAAAAGAGCTACTAGTTTGCCTGGCCATCGATTGGAGATATAGTACTAATATCAGTCTCTTCATACTTTGTTCCATTTCATATAAATGAGAGCATTTGCTTTCTCATTCAATTATCAAAACAAATATGATCGTATCTGGTAATACAACTACCATTCGATTATTGTACTCTGTACGCATCTAGGAGATGATATTAACCAATTTTGATTACCTTTTTATATGTATTGTAATATATGTGGTTCATGTATTGTATTTTATACAAGTGTTGTGTAATATTATGAGTACTAATCATTTAAGAAAGCATGATCGGGCCTTGAAGTACAAACCCAAAGCATATCTTTTTATGAAATAATACATTTATAACATATCTAAAATTTAAAATTATTAAAAGAATATAATTTTATTGTCTAAATTTCTCAACCTCATTCATTACTTTTTGTCAACTCTCTTGTTTCATAAAAACTTGCAATATTTATGAGCAATGGATATCCAAGTAATAGGGATAACAATAGTGCATATATATTATTAGAAACAAACAACATAAATGGTCACAAACAAAATGAGCTCCTCCTTGAGCTTCAACATCCCAAAGGCTTTGCCTTCTCTTCCTCAATCCAAATTCCACCCTCTATCCACCCCATTCATTAGAAAACAATCACCTATCTCCAATTCACACAAAATTTCCAAACCCGTAATCGTTAATCTGAAGAAGAACGATGTGGGGTTCAGTTTACCCAAACCGAGCTTGGCAATACAAGTGGGAGCACTTTTGAGTACTGTAAGTTCATGTTTTTAATCATCTTTTCTTGAACCAATGAACTTGTTTGAAGTGGTTGACATGAGCCACAGGTTGTTAGTGAACCGGCTTTGGCGGTGACTGGAGTAAACAATGAAGAGGATTTTGTGTGGGTGTTGATACAGTTAGCCATATGTGCCTTCCTATATTTTCTAGTGGCACCAGTAAGTAAAAGAAACTTGTTTTTTTTTTTAATATAAAGTTTTAGAAAAGTTGTGTTGTTCTTGTGGATAAGTGGATAAATGGTTGATATGAATTTGCAGCCATTCATCATGAACTGGTTGAGGATAAGATGGTATAAGAGAAATCTTTTGGAGATGTATATACAGTTTATGTTTGTCTTCATGTTCTTCCCAGGGTTAGTACAAATCCTCCCCTGGAATTTACTTTTTATTCAGATGTAAAAGAGTCAAGCCAGACACAAGCCTGACTCATTTAACTTTTAAAGAGTTCGAATTAGACTTGTTTCAAGCTGTATGTCATGCTCTAATTAGTTTGAACTCGCTTATTAAATTAGCTTCAATTTAGGCTAGACTCAAGCTTGTTTAAACCTAGCTCAATTTTAGCTTTTATGAGACGATCTCGAGAAGCTTATGAACAACTTGACTCATTTATGTCTGTCTTTTAATCACAAAATGCGACAGGACTAACAAGCAGATATATTTTGTATTGTGCAGTGTGTTGCTTTGGGCTCCATTTATGAACTTCAGAAAGTTTCCCAGAGACCCAGACATGAAGTACCCTTGGTCTGTCCCTCAAGACCCTTCCAAAATTCGCAACTCATACCGAAAATACCCTTGGGCTACTATTGATGATTATGAAGTCTAAACACACAGTACATGTTTTCTTGTGTTCACAAAACCATGCTTCATTGAGCTTGGCATGATTTAAAGATTGTAATTATTTACTGAAAATTAATTTTGATTACGTTTTATCTCTAGCAGGCCAAACAGGTCAACGTCATGTTAAAATAACACTATTAAAACTTTTGGGGAGTGTTCAAGATTAACCCAACCCGACATGCGCCAAGAATTACTCATTCTGGATCAAACTTCATGAAACTTGAAAGATAAACCCGAAAGTTAAGGATAACATCCATCTCAACCCGAAAACAAACACAAATGAAAAACAACAAAACTGCTTAAAACCCAGTATGATCAGCATCTACTTTAAGTTGAAACTGTCTAAAAGAGGGGGAAAGTACTTCATTCTCTTTCGTTTGACCTTTTGAGCTTGTGTGTGCTGGTCAACTACCTCGATGTTAGATGTTCGAACCAACTGTTTTTTCAAACAGATTGCGGGAAGTTGATCATCTCGGATAACTTGGCCAGATCGAACGACTCCAAGGCGGTTGGAGGAATGAAAGCGATCCCTAGACCAATCGCAATAACAACCAAGGCCATACCTTTGACACATCCCCACCCATGTGATAATCTTCCTAGTAACACTTTACAGTACTTGTCTGCCTCTTTGTAGAGTGACTGCTCACCAGCAGATACTTTTCCGTCTGTCAAGGCTTTCTCATTCTGTAGACACGAGTTGAAAAAGAAAAATAAAAATAGATTATTATTGTAATAACCTATGTTTTGTGACCATATTTGACATAATAATTATTTGTACTTTTTATTCTAGATAAGCAAATACAAAATGTTTGCAGACTAGCCCGGTCTGCCATGTTTTGACTTGTTAACTCAACCCACCCATTTTGACACCTCAACTTGAAGGTAGGAGTGTTCAAAAACTGTTGAAACAACCAAACCGCCCAAACAAAGCACTTCGGCCGGTCTGGCCAATTTCAAATCAAAAGGGTTTGGTTCATGATTCGGTCAATTTATGGGTTCGGTTCGCTTTGAATGCAGAACCGGCAGTTTAAGTTTTATTATTTATATATTTCTTTCATTTTTGGAACATGTAGGCATGTAGTTGTGTATATGTATTATAATCATGAACCATATTAAATAATTATATTTTTTAATACAAGTTAAAGAAAAATAAAAATCAGTTCAACCCTCTAGACCAAACCACTAGACCACCAAACTGGTTAACTGGCCAGTTTGTCTTGTCGTTATCCGAAATCATAGTAACTGATTCAGCCTAGAATTTTCATTAAAAAAAGGTTGGACCGACTGTGAACACCCCTAGTGCCGATAATCATGTTTCTTAAACCGAAAATAGCATAGCATGAGAAAGTAAGGGTATGTATTAACATACCATGCTCTTGAAATGCCTGAGAGTTACACTGAGAGTATCAAGAGAAGACTGTTTTACTGATACTTCCTTCCATTGCTCAGCTAGCCTTCTCAAAATCACCACACTTGCTTCTAGATTATTCACACAGACTTTTTCCTGCACAAAATAAATTTATAAATACATGATATAACGGATTAAAAAAGCGATCCAAAATTTAAAATGTAAAAATGGACAATAGAACTCACCCATTGCTTATAACAATCGGGATTTTGAGATAAGCACCAAATAAAAATACCCGCTGCTTCCTTTGATAGCTCAGGGATTCCTGCCAAAGAAAGCAAAATCAAGGAAGTTGAGTGCTTAAAAAACTTCTAGAAGTTAAATGTTTTTAAATAAATTTGAAAAGCTTACCTTCTCCAGAAGCTTTTAACGAAATGGTCATGATTTGTTGAGAAACCTGTTTCATGGCTTTGCTTCCAGGGGAACCAGCAAGAGCAACCTCCTTAAGTATAGGATATACAGCTTCAAACCTTTCTGTTGCCTGCATCATAACATAATCAGACACTTAAGTACACTTTACAAACGGGTCGATCTGGGTTATGATTTATCTATAACAGGTTATACGGGTTCTGAATAGATAAAAGGAAGCAGATCATATGGATTTTTTTTTTAAATAGAAAAAAGCGTTATGGGTCAATCCAACTTGACCAATCTTGCACCCATTCCCTAAACAGCCAGCCGGCCCATAAATTCTCACCTTAACTCGAGCTGAAGATGAAGGGTAGGTGACTCTCAATAGCAGGTCAAGTGCTGATGGTGGCATTAACCGCTCTCCCTTCCGCACAGCAGCATTTACTAAAATAGTCCTAGCCTTTGGAGCAGAGAGAATTCTTTAAAAAAAAAAAAAAAAAAGAAAAAGATATTACATGTTTACACAGCTATAATTGAGTCAAAAAAACAAAAAGATTGATATAAACCTTTCAACTAACTGCAAAATTAGATCCCTGGTTTGAGGATTAGAGCCAGATTTGCCAGCGACGACGGGTAGTATTAAATGAGACCATGAGTACAAACCAACGGCCAGATCTCCATGTGATGCCTATATATAGTAAATTTAGTGTGAGCGTATAAATATATAATGCTTCTTTTTGTGAAGGAAAAGGATTACTGATTGATGGAATCACCTGTGCTACCATCCAAACAATAATTGGAAGCTTATCCTGTCCTTGATACTTTGAAGTATCCCTTATGGTTGGCAATACACTAATTAATGCATCTGGTTTCCTTCGCAATACCATTGCTAGTGCTACAAAAATACCAACCTGAAAAGCAATTCTGTTTTAATCACATTTGTCGTGACATATACTTGAACCAAGTGCAATTCTATATCAAACTTTGTACACGTATTTATGTTGTTTACAACTTTACATGGGTTTAGTAGCATACATTATCATTGGTTTTACATGGGTATGTTTTGTAGATGTATTCCATGAGTTCGTGTGTTGGTAGTTGTATTTCATACCGTCTTTCTGCCGTTTGAGATATGAGAATATGGACTTATAAAAAGGATAGCGTGTCTAGAAGAAAATGTTGGGAGATCCCACAATCTTACCTGAGATTTTGAGGATGGTTTTTGGGCAACTTTCTTGGATCCCTTTACACTGCCTTGTTGGCTTGCAAAATCAACTAGAATGCTGTCTAGGGACCATAAAACAAAAGATCCAAGGGATTCCAAAGATCTGTTATTGATCCAGTCAACTGATGTCTTGTAAACAGCTTCAGGAATATGAGATACTGGATTCTACAAAAGGTACCCAAAAATAAATTTTGAGTCAACAACAGTATAATTCTTGGCAAGTTACAAGATTGAGATACGCATTCCAGTTAGCTTAATTTAAAACGAGAAAATCCATTAATCCAGAAGAACATGTTGTAGTTTCTGTACAGATTTATGGTGCAAAGAATATGATTAGCTCTACTAGTAGAAAACTATAAGACGACTAACGAATAAAACAATCATAAGACTAAAATATTTAACATATGAATATCGCATCTATGTGAAAGCTAGCAAATTTCTTGGTGCAAAAATCCACAGTCAAGTGGGAGCTATTTTGCTAGAATTACATAAACTACATGATATGACTCTGTAAACTAAAAATATATGTATCTAGATATGCTCATAAGCTATGTTGAATTATATTTATTGGAAGAACAATATAGCATCACCGGAATTCTGATACACAGGCAATGACATGAAATTGCAATTATTATTAAAAGCACCAGTATACTTTTATGTCTCCCTGTTTAAAATTTCAACATTTCTTAAAATTTGGGAATTCCCATGATTAATACCTTGTGCACATGGACCAAATCACAGATCATAAGCAAGTCAACATATTGAATAAGTAAGCTGCCCAATACCTTTGCTTAAAACAAAATGTAACCTCAGTTCCAGTTGGCATGTAAACAAGAAAAGTAAAATGTACAATACTTCCAATCAGAATGATGAAACAAGAGAAAATAAAAACCAGATTTATCCTATACTACCACAAAGTTAAGGACACCATCACTTGTAAGCATATTGCTGAAACAATAATACAAATTAATCCCATTCAACCTCAACATAACTCGATCTGCAGTTCAACCATAAATCATCCATATCATTAACTGCAACTATCTCCCGATTATCTCTTTATGTTATTGCAGCTCTTTCTTGTATCCAAGTGGAGATCTTTATTAACACACTCACCCAATCATATAAAAACAAAATGTAGCAGTTCCTTATTTTGATTCATTTTACGCATCTATTACTAGAGGTTTGTGAACTTCAACACTAAAGACACCAGTTTTTAATTTCACAACTAACTCATAAGACAATACCATGCAAACTAAACATTAAGTAACAAGGTAACGGACTAATGGCATTACCATTTCGCATTGTAAGTTTTACTTGATTGTCTAAAACAGAGTCTCACAGTCAAAAAAAACTTACATCTGCAACCTTGGCAACAGCAGATTCTCTCAATAGCTTCACCCACGGAAACTGTGAAGCACTGACATTAGAAAATGCTCGTCCAAAGTAATCAGCAAACCTCATCAACTGTATATCCTGTTGTGTCTCATATGAAGCCTGCATGCATAAACAAATACACATAATTAGCCTTTCTTCCCAAAATGCATCAAAAAATTAACTAATCTAAACATGATCTATAACCTAAAGCTGTAAAAATCTCCTAATTTCTCTTTCAACTATACATGCTAATAGTGTTATAAACGAAGACTGCATACGATCTACAACCACAATTCAAGATCGATTTCCTGAAAATATATAACAAATTGGATCAAATCATCAAATCCATTTCTACAGAATACCAAATTTTAACTCTAATCCTGCAACTTTAAGCGAATCCTTTAGCATCCAACAAATTGATTAATTTCGATAAAAATTCAATAAGATCGATCAAATTACGAAGCTAAATCCAAACAATTCACTCACCGTCACATCGGACAGAAAACTATCCAAATCAGCCGCATCGATCTTCGCCGCCTCTTCCTGAACGGTAACCTTAGGTTTCTTCACCTTCTTCGGCTTCGTCTTCTTCTCCTCAGCACCACCATTACCGACCACACCATTAGCAACAACCTCCTCATCGCTATCGTCATAATCAGAGTAACTATTCTTCTTCACCGATCTCGCCGGAGGCGCAGAATCATACATCGCCGAATTCGCTAACCTCTCGGCCTCAATAAGCCTCCGCCGCTCCTCCGACTTCTTCTCAATCGCCGTGAACACACTATCACCGCCGGAGATCGAAGATCCATTAGCAACCACCTTCGCCGGCGCCTGTTTCGCCGGATTCTTCCTCTGCTTCTTCGCGTAAGTCACCTTCTGCCATCCGTGATTGTTGTTGATCTCTTCAACAATGGCGTTTGATTCGAAATCCATTGATCTGATGAGAGTTTTGATGAATGTGAGAATGAGATCGGGGTTTTGACGGGAAAAACGATGGAGATGCGATGGGGGTTGATTATTGTGGTCGAATTGGAGACTTTTATAAGCACATTTGAGTTGACTGTGGGTGAGGGGTTGTACTTTGTGAAGTGGGACTTGTACTTTGGGTGTAGGTTTTGGTTGGTAACTTGATGTCTTCAACATTGTTTTGGGAGTTGATGTTGGCTGTACGCAATTAACCATGTTCATGTGTGACAAACGTCCCATGTGTTCAGAGTTATATCTGACAAATCATGTTAAATGTTATTTTACACGAAAAGGGGACTATGGGGTGTTTTAATTTGTTGAAATTGACAGTGAATTATAAGCGAAATGTGACTGGTAACTAATTGGCAACGGGTTTTTATTTTTATTGGGAACAATTTTAATTATTGTTGGTTTATTCTTTACCAACTTTGAAACCCGTCTCAGGATTCCTTCACTCGATGAACCACCATGGCCGCTACACTTTGTTGGTCATTTCCACCTGCGTATTTCACCCGTAGCGTTGTGAATGAACACCCGCCCTCGTCTTCGAAACATGTTGCCCTTTTGTTTTATCTCTTTAACTGGTGGCTCTTTTTTAGACTTTGAAGCAATCGTAATATTATTGTCAGGTGATCTGGAAATTATAGATTTGAGTTGTAAAACAGACTCTTACAAAAAATGCACAGTAATAATGTGTAACTACACCCTCGAACCCCATACAAACAGGAGCTTCGTGCATCGGGTTTGCCCTTGCGAAGGTGTCCTTTCTCTTTGCATCTTCATCATTTCAAAACCATCATTGTTGTTCCCTCTGCCATCGTTGTTCAAACATTTGAGTTTTGATGAGTATACTATGGATTCTTTGATGATTGTTATTATATCTTTAGATGAATTTTGCTATTTATTTGTGATGATCATTAGGTTTTTACATAAGTTTTTACTTTATATCGGTGATTGTTATTTCAAGGATTGTGTGTGCGGTAATGTGTTTGCGTTTTTGGTGATGGTTATGAGGCTAAATTCACATTGACGTTAGTTTTAGGGAGAATGAAGGGTATTTGATTCAAGGTTCTTTGATGTGAGGGCATGACTGATTAAGGCAATGGTATGCCAACTATGGGCGTAAATGGTGTGAGTTTGTGATGACAGGATGTGTGAGAAAATAGTAGCGATGTCATTTGGTATAAACCTAGTTGTTTTGTTAAATAAAGGGTCATAATTGTCATAATAATAGTTACAAGGTTCTAGTTGTAATTCTGTGTAAGAACTTGTAAACTTAGAGGGCCAAAAGTGTCAATATGAGTAGAGTTTGTTAATCGGCAGTCAGGCTATCGGTAGCTAGCTTCGTTAAAAAAGGGCGTTTAGCATAGAATCAGAGGATTCATTCAATTCATTCTTTGTACTTCACAATTCAATTTCTTTCTTTTGTAATCGTTCAATTGTCAATATAATTATTGATTCTTGAAATTCGAATTAGCTGTATAGCTCAACATGTTAAAATTACGTGTAGATGACTATCCAGATAAAATACAAAGAAGCTTTAAGATGTATTTTATAGCATACTTACAATTAAGCATCATATGCTATCAATATACACACAAATAAAGATAAGTATCATAAACTACTAGAAGGGTGCCCGCGCAATGCGACGGGGGTGACATTTTACATTACGACACATGTTTCTAATATTTTGTTATTCTTGTAGTATTTTTACAAAAGTTTATTATGTTTTTTCTAAACTAAAATTTTAAAACACCAAATAAATGGGTTCTGCGTAATTACTTGTACATTTACGCATTAATTTATTGTACCTCATAAAATACATATCGGTTTAGCAAAAAGTTTACACTAAAATGTTTAAAAAAACACATGTTACAATTGTAGTATTAAAAAGTTTATAAACATGATAGATTAAAAGATATGTTGAAATCTTAAACAAATTAAAAAAAAATTTATGGGTAGATAATATAAAATTCTATGTAAGTTTTAGTAAGCGTAATGTTATTATGTAACTAATTGTAAGGGGTAATATATAAATAATGTTATAAATATATTTTACCTTTAAAAGTGATTGTATCTTATGTATCGAATAAAATAACTGTTCTTAATTTTATGACATCTTAAAATAATTTTTTCATATGTTTTATATATAGTATAGATAATTTGATAGTTTTATCTAACATGATCCTTTACTCTAACATGTAACCATAATAGTATCAATAACACCCTCATTTTCAAGAGCCAAGGCTCGGCTTGACTCAGGCCCATTTTCTCTACTCGCTCAGGATCCAAATTTTTCCAAAGATTCTCACAAACGACGCTGCGATCCATGGTGGCAGAACGGTAGCGGATGCCCGGAGAACAATTAAAAGTCACGGGATGTTTGATGGTGGTGCAAGAATAAAAGTTAGGATAAGAAGGGCACGACAAAATTAATGCTTTGGGTCGAAGAAAGTTTGATTAGATCCACTGATTTCAACGTTGTGGTTCTTCCATTTGTGCGATTGATGAACATGTGTCATAAAAATAGCAAACAATCCAAATAAACAATATGCTCCATGAAGTGACTTGTTTGTATGTTGTGAAATAGGGAAACAATGTACAGAGATGATTGCGGAGTAAATTGACGTGTAAATATACATAAATAAACACAAGCACACGATATGTAGATCGAATAAAGAGAAAATATACAAGGAAGATTAGCTAGTATACAATACTCAAATAATTCAAAAATAAATAAAGTTGCCGCTATGTGGTCGTATTAGGGAAGTGGAGTCGAGGTGAGAAGTGGCATGGTTGAGGTCGCAACGCAGTATCGCAGCAAAACAGTGCCTTCCACCTAGGGGTGTAAGCGAGCCGAGCCGAGCCGAGCCGAGTAGATCGTTTAGGCTTGAGCTCGGCTTGTTTTGGTTTTAGAAAGCTCGAGCTCGAGCTCGTCTTGTTTGTAGTTTTATTTCTAAAGCTCTAGCTAGGCTCGTCTAGAAATATAACATAATATATATTACTTAGTTATTTTTTATATTACATGTATATTTATTTATAATCATTCTTTTTATATATAACATGATATATATTATTTAATTATTTTTATCATAATAATATATAATAATATAATTATGTAAATATATATTTATATGTAAATAAAAAAAACTATATAAACAAACAGCTCGTTTAGTAAACAAGTCATAATCTGAGCTTGAGCTCGGGCTCGAGCTCGTTTAGTAAACGAACCATAATCTAAGCTCATGCTAGGGCTTAAGCTCGGCTAGATTCGAGCTTTTTTCCAGCCAATTCCAAGTAGATTGTGAGCCGGCTTGGCTCGTTTACACCCGACTCTTACTTTTAGAGGTCATATGAACAATATAGTGCAACATCCTCATGCCTATTGGCATGGCTAGGAGAGGAAAAAAAGAAGAATCGACATGGAGTAGTGAGATGAGATGATGAAGTAAATTTAAACCGAGTGATTTTCTAGCGTGACAATCCATCCTAATTGCTTTTGTGTTCAACGGTGTATTATTGTTTAAATAAGTTAATATTTTGAGAATTTTATCTAACAAACAATGGTATCATAACTGACTCTTGAAAACCTTAATGGAAAACGTAAGTGATGAACAAAATAGCCCGAACACCTACTAGTTTGAGTTTCTTTCATTATGTTTTAGATAATTGAGTTTATGCTCAGCTCGTTTATTGTTCAGCATGATATTTAATTCTTTATTTATATGTATAGTTCTTTTAAAATAATTATAATTATATGCACCTATATAACAAATTGCATATAATAAACTTTTTCAACTATAAATATTAATTTTTATCAAGCGTATATTTTATAATTTTTTCAGTTTAAGTATATTGATATGACAAATAATAATATTCTTTTTCCAGACTTCACTCTACATTTGTGGACCTAGATCTCTCACTCTAGTTACATCCTCCATAAGGCAGTCATGTCCTATTGTAATATTGGGATATTATATGCATATTTTTTTTTGCTTGTGTATATAACAAATAGCCGAGTCAATCGTATGAATGGTCGTTTTTGTCTGGACAAACTAACAAATTGAGTATTAACTTTGAAAAGTAACAGATGAGAGTTCTCCGCTTTTAGTATTGTAACAAGAATAAGAAGTATCACTAACTTCTATTAATAATAACATACCTTTAAACGGATCTAGCGGTGGTTGCGACTTGTTACGATGGTTGCTGGTTGAGGAGGGGTGGCTCTGGTAGGTGGAAATGCGACTATAGATACGACAGGTGGTGATGATGAAGATGAGGGGGCATAGGATGAATTGGGATGGTAGGGTTGATGATGACAACGACGGGGGATTAGGTTGGGTGTTAGTATTGTTATTTTTCTGTGTTTAGTTTAATTTTAATAGTTTATATATATAATCCCCATATAAATGGTAATTAGATAAATGATTTTTGTTTGAAAACTAACAAATGTGTAGTTTTGTAATTAGTCCCAAGTGAAGTGACTTAAATGCGTTTAACTTAGTAAAAAATTAACGAAGTTAGTTTAATGGCCATAGGTGATATAGAATTGTAAGGATATAACTCTCATTTATTATTTTTCAAACTTAATATTTAAATTTGTTAATTGGCTCAAGTCATTAGAAAATTACACTTTGACCCTTTCAAGTTTTGCTATATCTACATTTTATACCATATCTATTTGTTTCTGGGACAGTCACAAAATTGTTGTTCCCTTATGAATTGTAAAATTCAATGTTTTATACAATTTTGAATATACCGTTGCGATATAACTATATTTATCAACGTTCCAACTTTACATTTTTAAACTTTCCTTTTTTAATATTAAACTAAATTTCAAATATTATAAATGGCCTCGTCGCAGCACACGAGTTTGCGAGGTTTGGTTATTAAATATAAATTTTCACATGATTTGCACCTTTAACATGCTTGTTTGGGGAAACATTTCTATATTAACCTCTTCACTGTTTTACACCTCCATCACAACACGAGTACTAGTTAACTCTAAAAAACATTAGTTAACTCTAAAAAAACATTCTTTATTTCTTTGTGTTAGTGTCTTATTCATAACCTAAAAGTTGTTATTTATTATTTTTAACTTTTTTTAACATTAAATTTAATATAAGTGCTTGTAAGAACCTAGCGAATATAAAAGGTTCTATTTTGTTTTATCTTAAAAAATTCATAACTCATTCTCCATCTATATCTATACAATTTAAGTAAAAGACATATTTTTCTTTAATTTTATTTATTTTTAAAAAAACTTTTCACATCTAATTCGTCATTTCTATCTTTATCTTACTCACAAACACTTATTTTATTATTTTTTTTTACACACTCACAACAATTTTGTAAAGGGTGAATAATAAACATTTAAATATAAATATTTATTATTGTTAATTCTTGGATAGACTATGGTAAACAAATACTTTAAGTTTAATGTTTGAGATAGTGATGGATATAAAGATAGAATTAAGTATTTTGAACATTTCATCCTTTATTTGGCTTCATTACCATACCACTAAATGGTAAACAAATATTTTAAGTTTAAGTTTTAGAGACAGTGATGGATATAAAGATAGGATTAAGTATTTTAAACATTTCTTCCTCTATATGGCTTCATTACCATACCACTAAACCACATTCATGAGTCATTATATTTTAACAAGTAAATTGCATAAATGTTATTGTGGTTTGATCAAATTGTAAATTTGGTTTACAGAAATTAAAAATTATAAAGTTAATCTAAAATTTTATGTAGTCATTACAAGACTGGTTCATAAAATTTAAAAATTATAAAGTTAGTCCAAGTTTTTATATGCACGTTACAATTTTAGTCCCTAAAATTAAATATAAAAGTTATTTCAAACTTTATGAAATGTTTAAAAATTTAAATGAATCTAATGTTAGAGATAAACATATAATAAGCATACAAAAATTTAAACTAATATTAAAATTTTTAAAATTTAAATATCAAATCAAATCACATGCATCTTTTTTACCTTTTAACCTTTCTCTAAACATAAGCTGCAAATGACATCTTTACCCTCGCATTTCTCCTCTAAACATAAGCTGCAAATGACATCTTTTAACCTTTCTCTAAACCGCCACCGGCCCACCGCCACCTCCACCGCCACCTCCACCGCCGACTGCACCTTCTATCATGACCTCCGCCACCTGCACCGTCGATAATCACCTCCGCCACCTGCACCGTCGATAATCACCTCCGTCTGCTGTGTTTCCGCTACGCACATCTATATCGGCGTCTGCACAGTTGATCAGGTAAGCGCTTTTTTACTTTTCTGGTGAATTTAGCCCTTTTTCTCAAAATTAGGTTGTAACAAATGAAGTGGAGTAATGAACCTTTATATTATGATGAATCAATGGCGTTTATTATTATTTTAGGTTGTGTTATATTTGGAGTTGATTGATTGATTGAAGTTTTTAATTTCCACAGCTAATGTTTGAAAATTTGATCAGTCACTTTTGTATTGATTATCATCAATTATAGATGTACAATGTGTGTTAATTTTGTTTATGATAGTAGATTAGGGTTCTTCAATAAAATGTTTGATGAATGGAAGTACTTGTTTCTCTATATTTGGATTTCAAATCGTATTGAAAATGTATTACTTAAGTCCTAATTTATGGGCTATGATCTCAACTGATTCTTAAAATGTATTGCAATGGTAGCACATGAGACTAAAATCATAGTTGACTTTGACTATCTTGACATCTCCCGCAAGCTGAATGAGGAAATTGATGTGCAAGTTGGACCGAAGACAGGCAAACTGAGTAGAAGTCAGCCCCTGCAAGTTGAATTGTAAATCACTTTAAAGTGCTTCGTGCATTGATGTAACAAGTGATTAACAACAAAGCAAGAAGCTTCTAAGTTGTCATACCAAAGAGTAGATGAGCAACAAGGTGATAATCGGCCTCAATGCTAGATCATGTCTTGGTTTTGATGTCAAGACATGATCTAACGCACCTCAGAAAAACATGAGCTAGAGCCTGAAATTCGGCCTCAATGCTAGATCATGCAACAATATGTTGTTTCTTGAAAGTTTAACCAATGAGGTTAAAGCCAAGGAAAACATAATAATCGGTAGTCGAGTGACGATCATCATGACAACATGTTCAGTCAACATCACCATATCTGTGAAGAGCTAGTACTCTTAAGATACCTAAGGATTCCTTTGACTGTGAAATCTTGCTGACAACATAGGCAATCTCATGGTGCTTCAAAACCAATTATAGTACAACATAGGCTATCTCACGACATCAAAACCAAATACTGCAAGGCTCCAGCAACTCGTCTGATCTGCTCTTATTGCCACATCAATTATGTTGGAGCCCTTTGGCCTTGGGGTTTGAAGTCTAGATTCACCATTGCTAGCAACCCTAGTTCCGACTCTTGAATTAACAAATAACCTATTTTTACTCTAATTAGTGACTCTAAGATTTTTGTTCCCTTTACAGTTGACATTAGTCTTTGGCTAGTATGATTTTATTTAGAAAGCCAAAATTTTGGCAACCTTATCAAGTTTACAACTTTGCTGTTGTTAACCTTAAAAGTATCTTAATTCTTTGAGGTTTCATGGGTAATGCTTGAAATATTGTCAGTTGTTTCCTTCAATACTTCTTGTTCCTTGCTATTCAAAATCTGTTTAGTTGATATGTACCGCTTATTATGTGTAAATTAATTTTGAACCAGTTGTATTTCATATGATATTATGAATGCTATTTTCTTTTGAACCACCAGTTTTTTTGTTTTAAACTTGGTGTTGCTTTCCATATTAATATCTTCTAACTAGTTACTTGATTTTGGCAAGAACATATATTTTTTCTTATATATTTTTGGCATCTGTGTTTTAAAAAATGTGCCTAGGTGCAGCAAGACGACAAGCTGGTTGCTAGGTGAGTGCAAACAATGGTTGTTCAGGCGTTGATGCTTTTTTGCAATTCACAACGAGGGGCACTTTTGCGTTTTTCTGCACATCGTGCTTGGTTTCTAGTGGGCTGTGTTTTTTGTGCTTCTAAATATCAATGTATGGATTTAATGTCTATAGAGATTTTACAAAGGCTGAATTTGGTCCGGCTTTAGAATTGACAAATCCGGTTCCGGAATTGGAAAATCCGGCTGTTCTCGTCACCGGAACACCTCCGATTAGGACGATTTCGTCCGGCTAGGTCCGACGTTGACCGATTTTGACCGACTAGCGCCTAGAACCTCCGATGTGGTGAAATCGAAGCGGCCAGCCTCCGATTAGTGATTAATCGCCGACTAATCGGAGGCTAGTCGCGATTTTTACAACACTGATGTGTTGTTGATGCGGCTAGGGTCAAGGGCGAAGGTTAATAGGGGGGGGGAGTTTAAAATGTAGGTAAATTTGATTTTCACCCTAGGCCTCATCTATAAGAATGTTCAAGGTCCGCCACTGGTTAGGATATATTTGAATTGTAAATAAGTGTGTGTCACGTACCTGATGCGTACGTCTTCGCCTCTCTCTTGCTTTGTTAAATTTACAAGTAAAAACTTGGTGATACACAATTAACGAAGATGAAGAACATTGAACACAAACTAATTGTGTATCTAATTGAAATGAACTTGAACGAATACAATCGCAGTTAACTCTTTGGCTGAGCATTCGCCCCCGTTATCTGATCTAAGCACATCTTTAAGACGAGGCCGGTAACCTTCTTAACATCTAGTTGAAACAACTTGAACTTGTCAAGAACTTCTTCCTTCTCTTTCATAAAGTACACCCAAACAAAGCGTGAGAAATCGTCTATAAGTGTAATCAAGTATTTCATTTCCTTGATCTGACCAAACACATCAGTGTGAATAAGTTCTAAGGGTGGGGGGGGGGGGCATTCATGCCATGAACCCCCGTTACACCATGAAATCCACCAAACTCAATGTGCCATGTCAAACCATGTCAAACCATGCCACACTACACCACACACCCACATTTGAAGGGGGGCACTCATGCCACACCATGCCCACATCCACATAACGGTCGGATTTGTTGTGTGTTCCATGACGAGAACATGCCGCATGAAGATGCCATGCAGCGTAGTTTCCAGGGTGGCGACGGTGGTGCCATGCCACGCCGGCGTACACCACAAGGCAGGGCGTGTATGCCCCCACCACCCTAATGATGCTTTAGACTTGTAGTTTTAGGCATGAAACGATTGTTGGGGAGATTTTACAAACTGTCAACCTAAACTCATAAGTACCTTTATGCACCTGTAATGGTGGTAGACTTGCCGCAAGCCTCTTAGTCATCATCATGTTCAATTTGTTGTAAGCCACATGCCTTAACCTAGAATGCCACAAATCAGCATTTTGAGTGCCTCTTGTCTTCTCAAAATAGGCTGACTCGGGTGTTAGTACATACACCGTATTACGTCTATTTTCACTTAGAAAAGCCTTTGCTTGTGTCATGTGCTTGTCATATGCTTTGACATCTTCTGGGCCAGAAACAACATACTTGCATGTAAAGGTGATATAGATTCTTTTTCATACTCGACACGTGGGATACGTCCTTGACGGTAAGTTCTTGTTGGTCGTTACCAGATGGAAAAGTAACGTTACCTGCATTTGCGATACGATGCCTTGAATTGTCTGCTATAACCACAACTTGATTGCCATTGTAATGAACGAGATTAGTTAGACGATTTTCACTCTGGTCATATGATTGGAGCATCCAAAATCGATGATCTATCTATTAAGTTTGTGTTTTTGACCGAGTATCCGTTATTGGGTTTAATCTTGACTACCAGGTCCCTCATACTTGATTGGAAACTAATTTTGTTATGGAGTTTTTGATTCAATCGAGTTATACAAGAAAAGATCAGAAGTGATAATATTTGAGAAGGAAACCACACTTCATTCAATAAACATGGAGGGTTATAAATAGCCTTACATATACCATGTGGGAATATGGAACCCACTAAAATTACTCAACTACCTAAAGAAATGGTACACCCACTCTTCCACTTTTTCAACGGATACATCCAAGAATTTCGGTCAAAGCATACCAAGTCTACGAAATAACTTATTCAATTAGAAATACTACTAAATAAAATCAAATAATAAAACTAAACTCAAGATTAAACCAAACATTCACCCCCTTAATCTTGACTCGTTTTTTCATCAAAGCAGGGTCAGTTCTTCCTCTTGGATTAAGTTGGCTTTTTTGTCTTTGTTGTTCCACTTTGTGCATTCATATCTAAAGTGCCCAAAAGCTCCACAATCATAACACATAATTCCACTCTTATCACCTCGATTTGATCCTCTTCCTCGACCTCTTTAACCTCCACCATAGCTTCTTCCATGACCTCTTCCTCGATCGTATTACCTATCGCCATTATCGCCATTATCGCCATCACCATTCTTTTGCTCACTAGCCATCAAGAGTTGCTCTTGTTCTCCCTCCTTCTCACCATGGCTTTTAAGTCTTTCTTCATAAGCCTTAAGCCTTCCAACCACTTCATCAAAGAGCATCATATCCAACTCAAAACACTGTTCAATTGAAGCCACAATTAGGAGAAACGACCTTGGCATTGCGTCAAGTATCCTTAGGTTTGATGTCTTACCAAGTTCCGACTTTAACCGCAACCAACTATCTTTTTGGACTATTAAAGTTAAGTCCATTTTGGATGCACGTGGCCTATTGAGATGACGGAACCAAGGACTCTTGGGGAAGAACCAAATGCTAAGAAGTCAAAAACAAGCTCTAGCCTTCTTGTTTCAAGCAATACCGAAAGTGATGGTGTTGCAAATGTCGAGTCACACGAACCCGAAGAAAATGTGGGATGGCTTAAAAATATGATACTTGGGACTTGGGTGTATATCGGGTGAGGGCGGGTCGAGTTGCAACGTTGAAAAGAGAGCTTGAAGGTTCGGATGAAGGAAGGACAACTCGTTGATGATTGAGCTACTAAGTTGAGCGGATTGATTTCAAAGTTGTGGGGTCTTGGGCATGAAGTTGAGGAAGAAGAAATGTTGAGAAGGATACTTAATGCAACGCCGAAGTCATTTCTTCAAATTGTGGCTTCAATTGAAAAGTGTTTCGAGTTGGATACGATGCTCTTTGATGAAGTGTTTGGAAGTCTTAAGGCTTACGAAGAAAGACTCAACGACCATGGTGAGAAGGAGGGAGAACAAAGGCAACTCTTGATGGCTAGTGAGCAAAAGAACGGTGATGGCGATAGGCAATACGGTCGAGGAAGAGTCGTGGAAGAAGCTATGGTAGTGGTGAAATAGGTCGAGGAAGAGGATCGAGTCGAGGTGATAAGAGTGGGATTTGGTGCTATGATTGTGGAGCTTTTGGGCGCTTTAGCTGTGAATGCACAAAGTGGAACAACAAAGACAAAGAAGCCAACTTGATCCAAGCGTAAGAACCAACCCTGCTTTGATGAAGAAACAAGTCAAGATTAAGGGGGGTGAATGTTGGGTTTAATTTTGACTTTAGTTTTATTATATGGTTTTTATTAGTACTTTTATTTGAATAAGTTATTAGGTAGACTTGTTATGCTTTGACTGAAATTCTTGAATGTATCCGTTGAAGTGGAAGAGTGGGTGTACTATTTCTTTAGGTAGTTGAGTAATTTTTAGTGGGTTCCATATTCCCACGTGGTATGTGTTAGGCTATTTATAGCCCTCTATGTTTATTGAATGAAGTGTGCTTTTCTTTTCAAAAATTAGTTTTCATCCTTTCTTGTATAACTTGATTCAAGCACAAACTTCAGAACAAAGGTAGTTTCTATTCTAGTAAGAAGGACCTGGTACCAATATCCGTTGTAGTTGCTATGGTTGTAACCCCTTCCACTTGTACCATGAGAGTCTGGCATCCAATACCGGTTCTTTAGGGTTAGTAGTTGCAACTTTTCCCTCCTAAAACTTGTTGCAACTTTTCCCTACTAAAACTTGTGGCAACTTGCAATGCTTAGCTATGTGCCCTTTCTTTTCACAATTATAACATTTGAAAGGATCCTCCTTCCATGATGTTGTGATGGCTTTCGTTCTGTACTTGTTTATCCTTTAACATTGTGGCACCACCTTTGTCCCCATCTTGTTTGCCTGGATCTTTTATATTTTCTGTTGGAGTGGTGAGATGCACTTGCTTAGTACTTACTCAGCTTGCTAGTAAATTTATAAACTTCAGGGAACGCTGTGTAGGCCAACCCTGAACAGTCGCTACAAAGTTGTCGAATTTCGTCTTCAATCCATGTATAATGATGCACTTCAGCCTAGCATCACCTATGTGTGTCTATGGGTCAAGATCACCAATCTCCTGAAACAAAGGTGCTGTTTGTTTTTTGTCAGAAGTACTTCCTGACCTCTTTTGTCTGCGCCGCGCAGACCACGCGCAGACGTTAAGGTCTGCAGACTGTTTGTTTTTCGGAAGACCTTTCATTAAAAAAGGTCTTCCTGAGGTCTGCATGAGGCAGACATGGACCATTCACTTCTGCAATTTTCTAACCTCTTCTCACCACATCAACACCACCGCCACCACATCAAACCCCTCATTCCTCCATCGTTTCCTCCGCAACCACCAGCAATGGCTTCAATCTCTCCTGATTCGCCACAAATTCTTCCTCCGTCAACAAATAATCCTTGATTCGTTCGAGCTTCAAGAGCCTCAACCTACACTTTGAATGTGGTGTCACCGTCGGTAATCGAGCACTTGCTTCTGGGCCCTTTTGCTTACGTTGTTTCCGGTCGACTCGAGCCGGATGTGCCGCCGGTTCGAACTTCTTCTCCTTTTTGTCGTCGTCGTTCTTCCGGTCACTGGAGTTGTTTTGCCGGTTCAAACCGCCGGGGGTTCCTCGACCCATGATGGATTTATCGTATTTGAGATGAAAATCGAAATGGAAAAATGGTGGATTGAGGGATAATTGGGGGTTTTGAATGTTCTTCACCTTCTTTTTGTGCAAGAAAACAGACGATGGAGTATGTGTAGATCCATTGAAGATTTGTATATTGAGGTGATTTAGATCCGACCCGTAATTGTCGAGTCCGCTGAGATTCGGGTTGTGGGCTTGCATATCGAATGATTGGCAAGTTTATTTTCAAATACACATTCAAGTTTCGTAACTGATTCTGATATTTTGTTTTCTGTTAAAAATCAAACAGTCTTTTTCTTGCAGACAGCAGACGTTTGGTCCATCTCTTCTCCTGTAGATGTCTGCAGATATGGTCCGCAGACTGCAAACATTTTCCTGTAGAAAAAACAAACAGCACCAAAATTGTGAAAGTATTGTGAGATGGAAGGTCCTTTTGAGAGATTGACAGTAGCTCATTTTCAACTTCACATCATTCTTTTTTGGTAACAGTTTTTGCAAGGGGTCCCACGCCTCCTTAGGACTGGACGGATCCTTGATGTGTTCAAGTATTTCGTTCTCCACTACCGTCTTCAATATAAACATCGCCTTCCCAGCCTTAACTTTCCATTCCCAAAGCACTCCATCTTAATTCTATCTAGCAGGTTGAACGGTCATTGCCATGAACAACTTCCCACAAGTCTTGGTCCTGCAAACATGAAGAGATGCAGGTTGACCAGGTCTAGTAATTTTGGTTATTCATTTTCTTCACATCACCGATTAACTGTTGGTCCCACATCTTGGAATGGAGGCTCTGATACCACTTGTGACTTGGTGATACACAATCAACCAAAATGAAGAACAATGAACACCAACTAATTGTGTATATAATTGAAATGAACTTGAATGAATACAATTAGAAAAAGCCAGTAACAAACATAAGCAACCCACTACTACCATTAAACATTAAGCCACTACCTAGAAATAACCATGCAGGGAACTAAACAAAACATGGAAACATGTACCACATAAGCAACCACAGAGACTGCCCATGCACACGTTATACTAAATTACTCTTCTGTATAATTATGTACTGTATTAGAATTTTCATGTTTACTATTATCTTTGAAGTTGTTTAGGTTGTCTGTACAATCACAACGCCACGCAAGCCAACAAAAAGAGGCCATATACGGAAGGCCCAGCCTGCTTTCTCCCGTTTGGCCCGTACTATAGTTCTAATTAGCTCTGCCCGCAAGTTTAAACAGAAGAATAACAACTCTACACTACACAGGAAAGCCACCCCGAACTCTACAGGCATGAGCCTCCCAATTAATATTATTTGCAATTATATTTTGATTACTATTAATCCATAATCTTGTTCTTTCTTTTAGGTAGCAGTAAAGAAAAACATGATACTACGAAACCAACATGGGAAGAATCACATTCTTCTTCTGAAGATGAGGATTTTGAGGTAACTATTTGGTCACCCTAATGAAGTTGAAATCTTTATATATGTATTATTAATATCATATTTATTTTGTTTTTCTGTGATTTTTGAAGGGAGTTGTTCAAGCAGATTTTGCCTTTTTTGACCCAAAGCCTGATGATTTCCATGGAGTGAAGGTCCTGTCGCAGATCTACCTTGATAATAAAGAATGGGATTTAAGCAGCTTTGTAGACTTAATCTTGCAACAAACTACTGTGGGAACTGTAATTAAGATAGAAGAAGATAATGGAGTTTATGGCTTTATTTCTGCTCTTAACATGCACAGATATAAGGTGAATACTTATGTCCAGTATCCAAAAATCATGAAATTTTGTAAATTGCATATACTACTGAAGTTTTTTTCTTATAATTCAGGATTGTAAATGTATGACGGAAGTGAAAGGGTTTTTATTCAAAGTGCAAAGATAAAAAAACCTAAAGATAAGTTGAGATCATATTTTGGAGAGCAATCAGTGGATGTTGGTCTTTTGATCTCACAACGTGTCGTGAATCTGCCTCCTCAGCTTTTACCGCCTTAGTATGATGGTCTTTTCGATGAAATCTCTTGGGCTACTGAAGATGAGGTTAGAAAAGAAAATCATTTTTAAGGAATTAATAGAACTGTTAGAAAAATGTGAAGGGTGTAAAATTCTTGTAAATTTGTTTAAAATAATTGTTAGGTAATCAGCTTTACTACAACCGGAATGAAACTGATTATTTGACCCCTAAATGATAAGATAATCAGAATTCAGAAGCAGAATTTGTTTTTCCAACCATTGAAAACTTATTCTGCAATGATCACCGGAGCAAACTTTGTTTATTCAAACGTTAAAAACTTTATATTAGATATGTCAAGAAAAGAGAGAAACAAATTCATTTATTCTTGAATAGTTTCTATAATCATCTTTTCATTTTTATTAAAGTGAAATGTTATTTGACCATATTTCGGAAACTCATGTATTCTTACTTTTGTTCTCGAAAGCCTATGGAGGAGCTAAGGAAGTCTTTCCACTTCAAATATTATTTAATCATCAGCAAAATCTATAAGGTAACTTTAACTATAACTAACCTCTCTTTTGTTCATTGTTCAACATCTGCTATAGTCAACATTTTCTTGTTTATTGTTGACTTTTAGCATAAGAATGAAGACCAGAAGAAGGGTAGTAGCTCAATTGAAGAAACTATAATTTACTTGAAGCCAGAAGATTAAATATTTCACAATGTACCCCTCTACTTCTCTTGATTTTCAAAAAGTGAACAATTCTTTAACTTGTGATTATAATTGTTTGTCAACTGGTTCTGCTCAGTGCATGGTCCTACTGCTTTCCCTTACACACTCAGCAGGTCACCACCAATGAGGCAAGTCTTGATTTTAATTCGTCATATCTATAATGCATAAACACCCCAAAACAATTTCTATTTCAAAAATTCTAATATTGAAATAATATAAGTTTTGTTATCACATTTGCAACATTGCTTTTATAGGATGCTGTTATCACCACATTTGATGGCATAATACCTTGCCTTGCAGCTAAAAGACTATCGGTCAACGGGTTTACTCATGGTTGTTGAAGCAACACACGTCTCAGATTTCAGACAACAGTTGCACTCGCTAATTGATGAATCATAATACGCCATTACAAGGTTTGAGTTCTTTAAATGTATTGAACACAATATGTCACAGAATATAGTCAAAAATGCATTCTGAGTTGTCGTTAAAGGTGATGACCTAGTTTTGGATGCATTTTACACCAAATGTGGTGTGAAGAACTTGGGTTGGGTGGGGTGGGGTGCACACCCAGCTGGTTCTATGGTCCACTAGGGGTGGTTTTGGAGGCTGAGTGGGTTGGGGACCTCATGTGGTCTCACCCCTCAAAAGATTCTGCTAAATAATCTTTGCTTCAATAATTGGTACATTTCTTCATTGGGGTGTAATTGCAGTTGGGGAACATTAGGATAAAGCATACAACTAATAAAGATATCTTTGTCTAAAATTTAAACAAACAGTTATCTAAATTTGTAATAAAGATAAATGGTGAGCTGTGAGTTGGGGAGTCGGGCGGGCCAGGTTACTGTCATATAATAAATTTGTAATTTCGAAGTCGTTCGTATGTTTTGTATGATCATAAAGATGATGTCCCAGGGGGACATTTCGATTGTGGTGTACGTTTTTTCAATCCAAAAAATTATGAGTTTAAATTCTGTAGTGTAGTTGTGATGGTTTTAAGTGTAGAGTAAGTGTAAAACAGTGTGTGTGGGTTTTCTGGTAAAAAAGTTATAAAAATGATATGGATGAGTATTTAGTTGCCTTTTTTTACATCTTTTAAAATAGCCCAAAATCTTATAAAAAGAATTTTACAAAAATATGGCTTGAAATTAAAACCCTAATTCTTTAATAGTTTTTGGGTATACCTTTGATAACATATATATCACAAGATCAAGTCCCCAAGAAAAGAATATCAAGAAAACCACATCCTAAAAGAGAACAATGTTTTAAAAAAAATAAATAAAAAGTGACCCTTTATGTGTTATTTATCATCGTGAGGTTCTATATTTATTGTTTTTTAAGATATGAATATTTCTAGGTTAGAAAGAAAAAAAGAGCTTATGAACCGCTCTTTTCTTTATAGTTGTCTTTTTTTCTTTTCATTAGAAGAAAGATTATTTAACACTATAATATTCACATTAGAGGTGTAGACAAGTCAAGTTTAGCTTGAGTTTGTTTAGGTTTGAGCTTCTCTTGTTTTGACTTAAGAAAGTTAAGCCCGAGTTTAGCTCATTTTTCAAAAGCTTTAAAGAAGTTCCTCAAGTTCAATATCGGCTTTTTTAGTTTTTAAATATATTATTTATATATTTTTATAATTAATTTCATATATAGTTTATTTATAATATGTATTATTTTGTTAAATTTATCATATTTTCTATGTAAAATTTTATATACAAATATATATTTAACAAACTAAATTAAGTTATATTAATAAAGGCTCGTTTATATTAGATATTAGAATTTATTACTATAAGCTCACAAGCCTAGTTAGATTTATTGGGTTACTTGTGAAGCTTGAACTCGTTTAAGTTTGGTTTGATTCAAGTGTTCAGCGAGCTGACCCCCAGTAACTCATGAATCGACTTGACTCGCTCACACGTCTAATTAACATATGGATTGGCTTATAAAACAACTTAATTTATAGTTTACGATATCCTAAACATGTAAACCGGTTGGAATAACATAATCCAACTAGTTTTCACACAAATAATTTATGATACAATAATTGCTATTTAATCCATAAGAAAATAAAAAATATGTTAAAAAAATTTAAAGACAATAAAATGAGTGGCAATTGTTGTCGATATGTTTGAATTATACTTTTTTTGATATATGTTTTGTTTTTTTCTTTTTCAGGTGAAACCGTTGAAAAGCTAGGGTCAATCTATGTATTGCATTATTGCATTTAGAGCGAAAGGCACTCGCTAAAGGGGCTGTCCAATCGAGAATGAGTTGATATTTTTGATCAAATGATATGTATAGGATTCCGATCAAATAAGAAATTGGTTTTACATGATGATCATACGAAGTGAATCTCACTCTTGATCAAGCTAAATCGATGGTAAATGAGACGAATGACAATTTTGTAAATTATGTTTTGAGTGGTAATTTTGTAATTAACTTGGCAGAAAAAAAAACAAGTTTTAGTGTTATTGCACAATTTTTTATAATTTAAATAACTTATACATACTTTATTATTTTTAGAAGAAAATTTTATTTTTTTTAGTTTAAGTATACCATTGCTGTGTATTAGAAAACAATGTTTTCTAAAGGCGTTGTATGTGCGCATTATACGTAATTATATACAAAGTTATTATATGATACGTAATTGTAACATGTGAGGTGTAATTATACCATGATTTTGTATGCTTCATGCCATTGCACTAGAACTTTTCTCCATATATACACACGTGTATGCAATCAAAGTCACGTGTTGAAGTGTTATTATACCCTCACACATGAGGCAATATTGTTGCACCGTTGTGGTCGTCGCATTAACAGTGAACACCGTACCTTCCATTTTTCTTTATTTTTAGGACGAGAGAGAGAGCGAAATTGTGTTGAACTTCCACTGCACTATTTGGTTTGTTGCAGCGTAGCGGTGAAGATGGCAGTGTTGTCACGCATCGTCGCACACCATGTCATCCTCCTCTTTGTTGCGCTTTGTTGCCATTAAGGATGGCCTATGCACTAGTAGGAAAGCCATGCATGGGATTTTAATAAACTTTAAGTTGATCAGTGTCATATCTTTATTATTTTCAATACGTACATCCTTCTAAATATGATTTTGACTATCACGTATAATAAAATACTTATGAAAAACTATAGGGGATATTATATAAATATATCATCATCATCTTCTTGTTAGAAGGATGGATTAGAGTATTAGACGCAATAAAATATGTAAATATAATATTACTTGATGTAAATATGCTAAATATCATGCTAATCATCCCCCTAATTGATAATTGATAAAAAAATGTAATGTTTTCATCAAGTGTTCCATAAATGGATATAGTCGTCTCGCCAACCTATCACCATACATGTATTTCCTGTCTGTTTTATAATAGCAACCAAACTCGAAATTAGCATCCTCAACCTATCACCAAACCTACACTAAACATCATTTTCAACATATTACCAAATCAAAGATTAAGTGTGATCTTTAACCTATTACCAAACTTAGATTAATCAAACATACACTTAAACATATAAACACACATTACCTACATTCATGCTAGAGCCTTTGAACATCAACACATGACTTTTGTAATTTGCATGGTTTTCCTCTCCTCATTCGATCACTTTGATTGAGCCTGGTATCCATCACACTCGCAATAAGTGAGTTTTTTTTTTTTTTTTTTTTTTTTTTTTTTTTTTTTTTAATCTACTTTTCAGTTTAATAAATTAGATGGATGAATCATGAGGTATAGAAATTTTCATTGTGCTTGAAAGGTTAGGTCGTTGAAGTGTCACCATAGTTCACTCAACCGTTGTATCTATTGATTGTAGGAGTCATTTAGAATCTTAATAATGGTATTTAAAATTTTGACGGATTTTTATTTATCTTTTTTTTATGGACAACAATTTTTATACTTCTAAACATCATCCAATTAGTTTGCATTTTTAAGAATTTAAACCGAAATCATTTTTTAAAGACAATTACCAATACATCATTAGACCATGGGTGGGTTCTTTTTTTCTGAATGGCGATGTATTTTTAAAAACCTTCTTGCAAGTAAACTAGAAAAAAAGAACAAAAGGGTAGATTTAATTTATCTAATGACCATCATAATCTGTAATGTTTTTAAATAATTAACAAATTATGACTTTGGATCTTGGTAGATTGTTTAATGTTTTAAACTACCAAAAATTATTATGAACTATAAAACAACGCAAATTTATAAATATTCCTTATAAACGTAACTATATAAGATTACATTTCCTTAAATCATGTTTTGAAAGAGTGTATATTATGCGTTAAATTTGTGTATTCATATTTGATGTATGCCGCTTGCTATAACATTATAAATATTTAAAAGGTGGTAATTTTTTTTAACAAAATCATGTTTCTATTATCGTCAATTCCTGGCCTACTTGCGTTCCTCATGGTTCTCGCACATCGCACATCGCACATCTATGATAACGGATATCTCCCGTGTCGTGAAGGGGCCCCTAATACTTAAAATTGACTTATGACGGTCAAATAGACCTTCATGCGTAGTATACCTTTTTTTTAAAAGATATGCGCTATTTAACTTGCATGTTTTGTAAATTACTTTTTTCTATATGTTTCTCAATTAGGAGGTAGATCCTAACACGTTTATTGCTGTCAAATTGCATGAGCTAGTCGTGACATAACTAGTGGCAAGAAGGAGAGAGGTGATATGTGTCGACTAAATGCGCCTAGATAAATAATATATGTTACATGATTATACATCAAAGATATACCAACATATAATCAATGATTAATAACACCCAATTAAAATATAATAATTGTACATGTATATAAACAAACATGTATGCTATAAACATACCGTCTAATCAACGGGTTGCAAATTTTATTAAGATATCATCTTAACTAAACACGTTGTTAGAATCTATCAACACGGATTAATCGGCATATTATTTTATTTATAGTTTGCTGAGTCTAATTAGTCTCAGTATATTAATAATCAATAATAAACATTAATCTACATCAATATTCAGAAAACTGTCGTGCTCACGATCGGCCAAATGATTCTCTGAGTCCACAAGTTAAATTGAAATATTATAACTTTTGTGATGGTGATGAATTTGTCAACAATTGATTCACTAATTCAATAAATTTCCATAAAGGCTTAATTAAAGTGGGAAGTTATGTCAATCATAGGATCCTAAGCCGGTATTTATTTGTAAATAGATATTTTAATGATTCATACATAAAATTCGTGAAGTACTAAGATTTAATATGTGTTAATTTTTGTCACCATGTTATCTCTATTTCAAGGTCTCTTTTTATTTTTTCTAAAAACCTCAAACTCACACACAAATCTATTAATACTTCTAAACTAGATCTATTACGAATATAACTCATGTCAAGATTTAAAAGCTTGTACTTTATACAACGTTTTTAACTTTTACTGTTAGACTATCAACCCAATTGACACGTGTCATTATTTTTAGAATTCACTTACTTATGTAGAGGTTATAAAATAATAATATAATATATACATGGTAGAAAACAAATTTTTACTTCTGGTTCCGGCGAACGAATAATCATTGAGTCCTCCTCTTCCGGACAACACATACAAAGAGACCCGCCAACCAAAACCTATTTTCGGCCCTGACAAAACTGAAAGTTAATATCTAAACTATTATTTTTTTCTCGCTTAGTACGAAAACCTGTTAGGCTGTTTATCACCAAAATTTATAAAATGACACTTGTTGGTTCTAGATTCTTCTAAGGCTTGCTATAAATTCTTTTGTGTAATTATATCATGCAAGTATATGTGAAAATATAGCAGTCATAGAGAATATAACGAACTTGAAAGGAATTAGTATTAATAAACTTTCATACTCTGTTTTAATAAAAACTTATAAATCTAGCTGGTGAGACGTTCCAACTATAAGCATTTAGCAAGAGAGTGTTTTTTTTCTCCAAATTGCTTTCGTTTTTTTTCTTTAAAGAATACGGAAAAGACGTAAGGCTAAAGAGTCAAATATGGGTATATAACATATATATAATATATAATTTATCTTATTTTGGTTTCAAAATGCATAAACTTATAAAACCCTTTAGTATATTTAGGGGAATTAATTCTCAAATATTAATTTCTTGTCTGTTATTATAATTGTAATCCTGTAAGAAGTACCAAAATGTTTCTTATTATTAAAATTATTATTAATTGTTACCTCTAATTGGATTAAACTTAAGTAACCTTCATGTAATTATGTAAAATAGGGTGGGGGGGGGGGGGGGTGAACATGTGCGTTGCGAAGGGTGTATTGAAATTTCTAGGGTTTGATTTCGACGACTTCTACATTACCTGCAGTTTTTAAAAGTTCGTATGCGTCATTATCAATTTTTTAGATTATAGGTTTGAAGAAAATATATGAGAAAGAAGTTAAGAGAGATGATTAGAACAAAAATATTGGTTTTTGGGATTTACCAAAATATTTTTTAAAATGTATAGGTCATAAAAAGATGTTTCTTAATGCTTAGAATACTCTTTTTTAATGTTCATTTAAAACATAATATTATTATAAATTATATAAATAATGAATTATATAAATTTAAATTGTGACACCCTACGTAAATTTCAGATCGACCATGGACAGGAGAGATGCTGGGTTCATAAGTAATGTTTGGCCTCTAATATCACCAATGTGTTTTGGGTGAATTATCTGTGGATGATAGGAGAACTTCACAGTTGAGCATGTTCAAGTGGCAGCAATCCAGGTATGGGTGACCTCCTTGTGAAGTTTTCACCCGGGCAACCAAAAGCAAATCCGTGAACTACTCGTGGGCAAAACAGACAATATTGGTGGTAGAGAGGTCGGGTGTTACATAAATAATACTTTACATAACGAATACTTATATAATAATTTATAAATTATTATTGTCAATATTAATGATTTTGATTAAAGTCTATAATATTAATGAAATTGGTAAAACTTATCAATAAAAGCTTGATTAATATACTTAGAATACTTGTTCATTAAGAGAGCAACTAGGTATTATAGAAAAGTTTGCAAAGTAATTAAACGTTAAAATGTCTTACAGTATGATTACAATTACAACTTTGTTATTTTAAGATACTTGTGTAAGTATTATAGATTAATAAAAATACCTTTAAATTACTTATAACAATTAACATTAACATTGCATAGATTGTTAAAAACCAGGTATAAGGACATGAAGGTGATTGTTTGGGTTTGAGATCTTGAAGGTCTTAAGTTCAACTTGACTTAAAAGGTTTTTTATAGTGAAGGGTTATCTTTTTCATAGTGTTCTTGATGAATCAGATCTGAAGTGTCAAAATCAATATGCACGGTTAACATTTAGTATCAAAAGGCCTCACTCGAATATTAAGGGCAGTCCATACACCATTCAAAAAATATAAATTGTTTTTAAAAAATTAATGAAGTTGATGGCTCAATGTCAAAAGTTTTACTTTTAGAAGCGTTATTTATAAGAAGATCTCAGGTTCTATCTTAAATAAGTATAGCATATATAGGGTGTAGTAGACGAGAAGTAATAGGATATATTTGCTGTTAAGAAAAGATAGATTGTTAAAAAGATATAATTTAATACATTTATGAGAGTTCATGTCATTTTATAACGTTACATGTGATAAAGATTAACCGAATGTATTTGTTATTTATAATTTTTAGATATTTAAGTAAACCGGAATATTTTTATATAATATTTAGGTAATTAAAATATGATCTTACAAGCTTACATTTTTTTTTATATATTTGAGGGATCAAATATCTAAGTCTTTTTTCAATATATTTTTAGAATCTTGAATAATATGTTTTGTACGAAAGAGAATTTAAAATCACGTTAAATGACGGAAATTCCGCTGCTATTTCATTACCAGAAAATGATGGGGAAAGAATTAAAAGTGGGTCCAAATCCTAGAGTTGGACACGTGTCGGAATCACATGGTAGGACTATCTGGGGTTGATTATTCGTCAGATCTGTTGTGGGCCGTTGTTTCTTTCAGTCTTATGCTGGACCTGCATTCCTCACATGCATCTTAGAGAGGAGAGGGCGTAACCATCACTACCCTGCATTATTCCGAAACAAATCTACGTTATTTTTATCCTGAACTATCCTGAAACATTTAAAACATTGAAAATATAACCCTAGACTAACCTAAAATTTTTATTTTCATCCAAAACATCCAAAACCACCACAAACCGCCAAGATTACCTCTTGGCTACTAATACCTGGACTCCACTACCCGCGAGGTACCCGCAATGGGTGGCGACGGTGTACCCATGCGGGTAAATGCATACCCGAGAGGGTACTCGAATGCGCCCCCTCCTCCCTTGTCTTTTCCTCTTAAACTATTTTTTAACGATTACTTTGAACTACGGGTCACTAATATATCGATTACTTTGAACTACGGGTCACTAATATATCCGTTATATTCATTGATTACGAAACCTTAATGAAGTAAACTGACACGTTTTTGAAGAAAAGTTCGTACATCAGTCTATTCCCACAATCCTGAATCTAAGACTATCTTCAGAAGGAAACTAACATTAAGAAATTTTTTTAATTTAATTTGCAATTTTTTTTTTTAATATATGAGAATTAAATTTAAAACCTCCTACTATATTAGTAAAGTGTTGATGCATCTCACATCAACCATTTAAGCTAATGATAGTTTCTTACCCAAAGAGATAATCCAAATATGCATGGTTGCTCTCTTGTAACTATAAATCTATATAGTTTTTAACTTTTTAAAAATAACTGTTTTCTATTTAAATATTTTATTCTCATACAAACAATTTTTTTTATATGTTATCGGATAGACCATTCCTTTATTTGTACTATTTAGTGGTTTAGTTTTTGGCCATTTAACATATAAAATAATTATGCTTATCAAAGCTAACAACTAACATAAATTGTAGGTTAAGACTACGTAAATCAGAGCGCAAAACGATCTGGTTATTCCCGGATCCTACGTATAGCCAGAGTTAAGTAAATCACCAGATAAGAGTGATTTTAGTAGATACTATAATTTTTATTATATCAATATATTAAATCGTATCAAAAAAATCATTTTACTAGGTTGAGGAATTCTAATATAACCTTTTAATGTCTTAATCTTTTTCTGGTCTAATAATCTTTTTAACCAGTTTAAAAGGTAGCAAGTCAAATTTTTTTATAAATAAATGCATTTAGACAAATTTGATATAAAGAATTTTGATTAAATAACATTTTGGTATGTTTTGATAAGCTTAAAGAGTTTAGTATGCCAAGATTAGAGCGTAACATCTCCATACTAATGTCACTTTTCTCTAAGTTCAATCATCTATAAATCTTGTATAATCTCACACATCTCATTCTCTATCTCAATTATTAATTCTCAACAACAATTATTTTATATGTTCTCTTTCTTAGACACTTACAAAATAATATAGAGATCGATGTATAGTGGATTTCTTAATTTAGCATTTATTCTAAAACTTAAAGATGAAGATTAACATGAATATGAAAATCTTATATCGATGCAAAATAAAAAAAAAAATCTGTAAATAATGGAGAATGAGATAGATACTAATTTATATGTCATGTTTGAGTTTGAAGCCTTGCTTGCAAGGCAACCATGTCAACTTCCATTTCCTAGAACTATGACATTGCTCAATAACATAAACATTACAATAGTCATTTTAAGGATCAAACACATGATGCTTTCCCCCATCGTTAAAAAAATGCATATTTCGAAGATTCGACTTTATAAATTCTTGAAATATTGTGACGGATGTTATTATTAACTGGGACTTCACTTTGCAATCGCTATGATGATATTGATGACCTTCTTTATTAAATTATGCCAACCACTTGTATGTATCATTTGTTAGTCAAGGATCCTTAGATATGATAGATGCATATATGTTTGTTATTGCTCATTGCTAATCGAGATTGAAGATCGACTTTACTGTTATATAATGTTGCTACTGATATCAAGCCTTGATGCTGATAACATGAGTTTAATGTTAAAAGACATGTTACTACCAATGAAAGACTTTGATGAAGAAGACTTGGGGTGGGGTGTGTGTGTGTGTGTGGGGGGGGGGGGGGGGGGCTCACGTGTAAGTCACCTGAAGTGTCTTATCGTTACAAACGAACGACCATCCACTCTAAGATTACTAAACGTATACAATGGGATTAAAAACATAACCTAATAAAAGGAAATGATCAAAATCACAATCTAAACATATGGAATAATCACTTAATCGATGTTTAGTTTCTTAATAGTATTATATTATTACCTTTTACTTTTTTTTAACAATATTTCCTTTTAAGATAAATACACCACAACTGTTCTATGCAGTATTTAAACCTCTAATTTTTTAATTGTAAGGGACGTCACTTTACCACAAGAAAATCTATTGGAAACATTATAAGTTTTTACTACAACTACTATTATTCATTAATATTTTACAATATAAAGCGTGAAAGGACTATTAATAGGAAGGCGATGTGCGAAGGAAAAACAAAAGTAGTCTATGTCATTTGGTCCTAGCTAGTTACATACAAGTAGTATAAGTTAAAATTGAATGTTTTAGTTATATGGTTTTCATTTGTAACAAGTTTGGGGAAGGGGCGGGGCTCGTTTATAATGTGTTAATGTGAAAAAGATGAAGAGAAGTTGTTAACCCTTTCGATCTCAAATTTTATGCGATAGGGTGGTCCTCGAATGTGTGGTTCATTTAACCCATTCAAATAGTTTTTGAGATCTTGATTCAATGGACCCATTAGTGTTCTTGAGGTCCTCGTATGTGTGATAGATAGAGAAGAAGACAAACAAAATGGCCGAATAGAGGATTACTTATATTTTTCTAGTATTTTTATTTTATTTTATTAGGAGGATCTTTTTGTTATTTTAAAAACCTAACACAAATTTAAACTCATGTTTGTTACAAATTGAAAATCAACGTAGAATAAAAAAATTGTCGAAAACTTAATAGTCGTACAAAACATTAATACAATCAAAAATATTTTATGATGCTAGCCATTATACTAATATAATCTCCCATTAAGTTATTTAAAAGTGAAATAATTAAATATAAATAATAACATGAAGTCCAAAATAACTGCTTTGTTTTATGATACGAGTCACTTTGAATATATGAATATATACTTTAATAAAGTGTTTTTATCCGTCAATAGTCGGACTTTTATCTTATTTTATATTTTTCATCAGGTTTATAATTTTAATAATTTAGTTTCTCTTAGGTGAAGGGACACTCATTTCCTAACCTTGCTATCCTAAATTACTCTTTAGCGGTTCCTTTCCTAGCCATCCACTACCCTAGTAATTTTAAATAAAAATTAGATAATATAATCAAAGAAAATAAAACCATTAAGATAAAAAAAACATCATTTTCATTTAAGACAACTCCATTATAATTATATACTCTATTAATAATTGAACTGAATGAATAGTAGTAGGATACAACCGTTGATGTGTGGTGTACAGTTCTACACATTCCTTTATAAATTGGTGGTGGTTGAGTCGGCATCAGTTCACTAAAACTCTGTGCCGTCATTCTTTCCCAGTTTCCCTTTCCTTTACGTCTTTGGAAAACCTTAGATGTGGTGGCGGCCGACAACGACGACGACCTTTTGTGGGTCCGTCGCTGTCCTCTACCAAACTCAGTTTTTACATGGGCTATTTGTTGGTTGCATGTGAAAAACCATAGAGGCGGTGGCAGCTTGACAAAGACGATTGCTTTTTGTGTGTTTGTTGTTGTCATATACTAAACTTAGTATCTACATGGGTTCTTTGTTGGTTGGGTGTCTGCTTTTCGATGTTTGCTCGATGACAATTCCCGTTGACGCATCTGAGAGCTAATGGGCACAATCCCTAGGTTTTTTTCGGGTATACTATTTTGGGTTTGTAACTATTGTGGTTTTGTTATTTGGTATGTGTTTTTGCCTTTGTGATGGTGAAGTAGAGTTCGCTGCTTGAAAACGTGGGCAAGTGTTTGGATATTATTTCTATTATTATTCAATGTAGAACAAGAGACTATTTATATGAATACATGGAATGTTCTAGAAGCATGTAACTAGCTCAACAACTCAACTAACTCAAAATAGCACATGTCAAAAATCCCAAGCTAAACTCAATCAGAACATATCTAATATGCCCCCTCAAGCTGAGCAGGGAGAAGCCACACGAAGCTTGGACCGTAGAATATTAAAGCGAGAAGTTGACAATCCTTTAGTCAACAAATTAGTTGGCTGAGAAACAGTAGGAACTTGCTGAACACAAAGTATCCGAGTCAACACCATATCACGAATAAAATGCAAGTCAATCTTAATATGTTTCGTACGCTGGTGGAACACAGGATTGATAGTCGAGTAGGTAGCACTAAGATTGTCACACCACAAGGTAGGCGGATGCACCTGTGGAATATGTAACTCCTGTAGTAAAGACATAATCCATCAAAGTTCAGCAGCAGTATGTGCAAGAGCACGATACTCAGCCTTAGTGCTCGAACGACAACAGTATGTTGCTTCTTGGAACTCCAACTAATGAGATTGGGTCCAAGAAACACACAAAACCCAGTAGTAGATCAACAATCATCGGGGCACCCAACCCAATCTGCATCAGAATATCCATGAAGATCAAAACTATCAGAACGACGGATAGTCAGACCATGAGAAGAAGATCCACGAAGATACCGTAAAATACGCTTAACTGCAACCCAGTGACGATTAGTAGGTGTCTGCAGAAATTGAGACACCTTACTGACCACATATGCAATCTCTGGGCGAGTCAATACAAGATACTGCAAGGCACCAACAGTACTACGATACAATGTAGTATTTGTCAATGGAACCCCTGAATAACGAGAAAGCTGACGTCCAGAAGCAACTGGAGTAGATAATGGGCGACACTGGGCTAAACCAGTACACTTTAACAAATCAAGTAAGTAGCACTGCTGACAGAGATGAAGGCTATCATCAGTAAAAGTAGTCTCTAAACCAAAAAGTAGGATAGATTACCCAAATCTTTAAGTGCAAACTGAGTGTGCAAACGAGTAATTAGAGTTGAAACAAACTCTGAAGAACTGCCAGTAATAATGATGTCATCCACATATACTAAGACATAACAAGAACTGCCATCACGCTGATAAACAAACAAAGAAGTATCAGAAACACACTGAGAAAATCCACTAGCCAAGAGAGCTGAACTGATCTCGGAAAACCAAGCCCGGGGTGCCTGCTTAAGGCCATAAAGAGCCTTTCGAAGAAGACAAACATGATAAGGGCGAGTAGTGTCAACAAAACCAGGTGGCTGAGACATATAAACAGTCTCAGATAAGTCACCATGAAGAAAGGCATTGTTGATATCAACTTGCCGAATGGTCCAGCCTCTGGAAAATGCAACAGATAAGATAAGACGAATAGTGGTGGGTTTAACCACAGGGCTAAAAGTCTCAGTATAGTCAATCCCCTCAGTCTGATGAAAGCCCTTAGCAACAAGGCGAGCTTTATGAAGACTAACTAAACCATCAGGATTATGCTTAATCTTGTAAACCCACTTACAACCAACAATGTTGGCAGAAGCAGAAGGAACAAGATCCTACGTATGGTTAGAATGCAAAGCATCTATCTCAGTACGTATAGCATCCCACCAAACAGAATAACACTGAGCCTGAGAAAAAGTAGAAGGCTCAGTGGTAGGAGCAGTAGTGGCATGAAAAAGAACATGGTCGGGGAACTGTTTAGGCTGACGAGTATGGTCACGAGAACGAGTAACCAGAGGATGAGAAGGATGAGAAGGAGAAGAAGATGAATGGGAAGAAGGTGAAGTGGATACAAGAGATGATGAAGAGGAAGGAATAGAACTAGGAGAGACAGAATAGGATGGAAGAGGAATGCAGAAATCAAAAAAAGGAGAGGAATCTAAGGGAGTGCTAGAAGAAGCAGAAACAGGAATATCAAAAACTGTCTCATGAAAAACAACATGACGAGAGGTAATGGTACGAGCAGTAATAGGATCATAGCACGAATAACCACTATAACGAGGAGCATACCCCACAAAAATGCAAGGAGTAGACTTAGGTGACAGTTTATCCGGTCTGGTATCACCAAGAAACATATAACATAAACACCCAAAAGTACGAAGAAAGGAATAATCAGGAGAAGTGCCAAATAAGACCTCATAAGGTGTAGAATGATGAAGAACCGGCGTGGGCAACCGGTTTGTTGGACTCAACAAGTGCATTAAGAATTAATGCATAAAAGTATGATGCTTGCCATATCAGACATATATCAAACATAATGTGTTCTAACATTCAAACAATCATTTACTAACACATTAGCATCATTATCATTCATAACAAACACTAATATTTGTTTAAATTTCTTTTTCAGAATTGTAGATAAAAGAAATTTTGACCAAGTGTCGGCAGCGGATGTACAAGAAGATGCAACGGATGAAGATCAAGTCCAAGTGCCCACAGCGGATGAAAAACACACACAACGGATGCCTAAGTCCACAGCTGATGAACTGTCCATAGCAGATGTTCATCCACAGCGGATGAACATTCCACAATGGACAACAGACAAGTAAACACACACAACTATCCATAGCGGATGTTCATCCACAGCGGATGAACATTCCACAGCGGACAACATACAAGCAAACACACACAACTCTCCACAGCGGATGTTCATCCATAGCTGATGAACATTCCACATCGGACAACATACAAGCAAACACACAAGTGTTCACAGCGGACAACATCCACGGCACAACGGACATGCTATCTGACTTCCATAGCGGACAACTTAACATCCACAGCGGACAGCTAATCATCCACAGCGGACAACATATAGACTTAGGATTATTTTAAGTAATTTTCATTTACATAAGGGCAGTTTAGTAATTATATATAGCTATGTGTATAGGCTATAAATAGCATGCTACCCTAATCCTTTGTAAGCTTTTGAACGAATTCAATACAAACAAGCAGTTATTTGATTGTGCTTTTGCACACACACCACACATACATAAACACACACACACACACACACACACACACACACACACACTGATTTCATACTCTATTATCATGGGTTTCCGCACCATGATTCTAGTGCGTTGAAGTTTGAGAGATATTGAAAAGATCCTTGGGGGAATCAACCTTTTATTCATGTTGAATATGTTCATGTTCATCATGAGTTTAAGCTGATTTCATTAGGTGGTATCAAAGCCTTGGCTCAATCATTCATAGATTTCGATCCTCTCATTCAACAAACATGAAATCAGTGGTTCATTAGCTTCAAAACAAACATTTCCAAGCTGCAAAATCTTCAAACTCATCTTCAAACTCATCTTCTTCTACTCATAACATTCACTAAATGCAAACAAACATGATTTCAGAATCGGTTTGTGCATTTTGAAGAAGTGTTTTTGAATTTCTAGCTTGAAACATCATTCATACACGATTTTCAAACGTGTTCATCACAAAACTCACTGAAACCTCATCGGTTTTTTTAAGGGTTTTGGATAAACAATATACGGATATTGTTCTATCCAGTTTTTATCAAATAAACATTAGGTTGAATACTTTGAATCTGTTCATTGTATTTAAACATCATACTTGAGTTGTTTTTCACTCAAAACAGGCGATTAATCTTCATCAAACAACAAACCGATTTTTGTTTTTGTTGAAATTATCTCAGCCACCAAAAAAACCCTAGAATAAACCCTAGGTTTGATCATTCTTAACCTTCACAATCTACGGAGATTGTGTTGGTTCAACAGGAAAATCAAAGAAGAAATATAATCTTCTTTTGACATTTTTGAAAAAAAGTTACTTTTTGATCCAAAAAGGTAACTGTTAAAAACCTTTTTTTGTGTTTTTAGGGTTTTGACTTTCTATTGACCACATTAATTAGAAAGTTGACATTCCTTTTCACAATATTTTTTTCTTGTCACTGTGGCATTGAAAGCAACATTACATAGGAAAACTAATTAATTAATTAATTTCCTTTATTTGGTAATCAATTAAAAAGGTTTAAAAAATATCAAACAAATCCTAGAGACAATTAGGATTAATCAAATTTTAGCAACGGACTAAAATTTAAACAAATAAATTTCACTTAAAAATTTTATTATTAAGCTAAAATTTAAACAAACATGGCTGACGATATGACTGGTTCTAATAGTGGATTAAAACCTCCCAGGTTGAAGAACAAGTCATATTTTAAGCAATGGAAGATAATGTTCAGAAATTGGTTTATTTTTCAAGATCCTGATCTATGGACATCTATCACTGAAGGTCCTTTTATTCCCTTGACATTAGGACCAGATTACAACATCCAAAAGCCAGTTAGTCTGAAGGGTGTAGCTGGTGATGACCTGAAACGGGTCAAAACAGACATGAAGGCATATAGCATTCTTGCTATGACACTGCCTTCTGAAATTTTGACTCGTGTTGAAAATTTCAAAACAGCACACGAATTATGGAAGGTTCTTCACACTATGTGTGAAGGTAGTGAAGAAGTATGGGAAATCAAGAAAGAAAAACTGAGGACCCAGTACGAGACCTTTTATCACATACATGGGGAATCCATCCCTTAACAGCTGCATAGATATGTCCAATTGGTCAATGAAATGATAGTTTATGGACTAAAATATGACACTGTTGAAATAAACAAGAAAATGTTGCATACATTGCCTGAGAGTTGAACTCAGTCAGTATCTTTCATGAAAGCAACATTGGACTTAGAAGCCCTATCCCTTGACTCAGTAGTAGCCAAGGTTGAAGCATTGGAAATGGATGAAAAATCTAGGAACAATAACCAAATCAGACACGTAGAGGCTTATAAGTTCAAGGAAACCCAACATACAGACAATGCTTTCCTCACAAGCACTGGGAAAGATGAAGAAGAAGAATTCTTGGATTCTAATGACACTTCATTCTTCTCATCTTCAGAAACATCCAGTACCAAACACATGTCTAAGAAGACTGTTGTGCATGTTTCTCATGAAGCCACTCCCCAAAGCAAGCACCACCCTCACTCTTCAGCAACAAACAAACAATCACAGCCACAACCAAACATTCACAGACTTGAAAAACCCATGGATGCTCTCACCATCATTCTTCAAAGTGAAGAACAAAAGGCAGCATATAAAGCCTTTTCAACAGTTTTGAAGCATTCCTAGGAGCAAGTCTGACTCCTTCACAGATCATCCAATAGGATTTGGATGAACTTCTACCTGATATGATAGAAGAGATGGATCTGCAATGGTCCATGGCTATGATAGCATGCAGGTCCAAAAGGTTTCTACAAAGAAATCGGGGGTTAAACATGGACAAAACGACAAGAATTGGTTTTGATAAAACCAAAGTTAGGTACTACAACTGTCAGCTTTATGGGCACTTTTCAAGAGAATGTCAACAACCCAGAGTTGACCAAAACACACATCAGGCACAACCATCAAGTGGATATCATTCAAACAGACAAGTGCCACCACCCATCAACATTCCAAGTGGACCTACACAACCCCAAATCATACAATTCAGTCCAACTCAACATCCAAAATCTTCAGCGATGATTATCAAACAAGATGGAGAGTATGACTGAAGCCTTTATGAGGCTGATATACCATCATCTTCAGATCATGCCCTTATGGCAGATGTTGAAGACAAACTGACAGAAATACCAAAAGAGGTAAAAGAAAACCTCTGTAGCCAAGCATGCATTGATGAGGTAAATAGGTATAGAGAGCATGCTGATAAACTGTCAAAGAAAGTTATAGAAACAAACATTTTAAATGAAAGTTTAAAATCTGAACAGAAACAATATGCAACTAAAATACTTTCATTACAAATAGATTTATACAAATTAATGTCTGAAAAACTGACTTTGGCTGCTCAGGTTGAGCAACTCTCTATCTCATTAACTGAGTTAAAATCACTACAAGCTGAAACTGAAGTGAAGCTTCAGAAGTTTCAGGTGAGCAATAAGAAGTTTGAAGAACTTCTTGCTTAGCAACGGACTTTTAAGGACCTATCAGGACTTGGATATCATAAGGTGAATCCACATTATAATGACAACTATATTCCTCTTCCTGATTCAATGACCAACAAACAAGGTGAATCTCTTGATCCTCATGAAAAGACTGAGGACTCCAAACAATCATCATCATCATCATCAAAATCACCTTTGATAAAGTTTGTTAAAAGTTCAACACTTCAACTAATCAAATCAACTGACTTTTATCAAGGGAAAAACAATGAATTTGATGAACAAACAACAGATGATGAGGATGATTTATTAGATGATAAGCCTGATCAGCCAATTACTGAAACTCAAAAGGTTTCAAGTGTGGCTGATACATCAAACAAACAAACAAAACATAGTCAAGGATTTGATACCTGTTCCGGTGGAAGGAAGGCTGTATCTTCCACTGCCTCTCCCAAACATGCAAACAAAAGGAAAGGCAAAGCAACCTTTCAACCAAAACAACAGTCAGTAACTTTTGAAATCCCATCAAAATCAAATTTCAAAAATAAAGTTATCAATAAACAATCAAAATCAGAGTTGCCATACTGTGAGTGGTGTGATCAATTCACACACACCACTGAAAAATGTAGATATGGTAAGTACTGCAAATACTGTAAGATGAATAATCACAGTTTAGAATCATGTCATTTTCACAATTACTGCTCAATTTGTGAAAGAAATAACCATAGCACTGCAAACTGTTTTTTCAATAAGAAAAACAAAAAGCAAAACAAACAGCCTCAAGTTGAGAAATCAACTGAAAAATAAACAGTTGTTCCTAACAAGAACAAAGGAGGAGCACCAAGAGAAACTTCTCACCAAAAAGTTATTTTAAACAGTGACAAAACATTTTATGACAACTTTAAACAACCAACAAGGAGACATAAGTCTCAAAACAGACAGTCACCTAACATTAGCTCACAAAAAAGAAGAGCATAAAGCACTTCTCCCAATAGAGCTAAAACAAATCAAAGGAAATCTAGTGTTTCTAGAGTTCCAAAACCAGCAGACAATGCCGTTTTGGAAGAAATTTGCGTTCTCGGAAAAGACGGAAAACCCAAGACCATCTTGGCTTGGGTTGCTTCAACTAACTGATTTCTTCTATTTTATAGGGACATCAAAGAAGGCCTGACAACATATGGTATGTTGACAGTGGATGCTCCCGACATATGACAGGCAACTGTTCCCTCCTTCGGGATTTTAAGAACAAACATGGAGGCAATGTAGCCTTTGGAGGAGATAAAACAGGTGGGAAGATAACTGGCGAAGGAACTGTAACAAATGGGTTGATTAGTTTTGAGAATGTCAACTACTGCTCCAATCTTCAGTTCAATCTTCTGAACGTATCCCAAAATCTGTGACAAGGGATATGCCACCTTATTCGACTCCAACAACTGCTACATCCTTAAGACGGGTTTTCAGATTCCAGAAGAACATATCCTTTTGAAAACTCCCCTTCTAAACAACACATACATTGTTGATATGAAAAATGTTTCAGCATCAACCCCTGAAACTTGTTTATTATCAAAAGCTACAGAAGATGTTTCCTAATTATGGCATAGACGATTGGGTCACTCTAATTTTAATAGAATTAAAAAAACTTGTTAAAGGTGATATAGTCATAGGTCTACCACAAAAAGAATTCTTCTGTACAGACCACTACACAGCATGTCTGAAAGGCAAACAACACAGAGTGTCCCATAAGTCTAAATTGGTAAACTCTAATCAAACATCACTCAAATTGCTTCATATGGACCTTTTTGGCCCAACAAACATTCTAAGTATAGGAAAGAAGCAATACTGCCTTGTCATAGTAGATGATTATTCCAAATTCACATGGGTTTTCTTTCTACTACACAAGACAGAAACATCACAAATCATTACATCCTTTATCACAAAGATTGAGAATCAACTTGACCTTAAAGTTAAATATTTAAGAAGTGATAAAGGTACTGAATTTAAAAATGACTACATTTCTTCTTTTTGGGCAGAAAAAGGAATAAGTCATCAATTCAGCGTAGCAAGAGCTCCGCAGCAGAATGGAGTAGCTGAACTGAGAAACAGAACATTAATAGAAGCAGCTAGAACCATGCTAGCTGACTCTCTATTGCCCATATCCTTTTGGGTTGAAGCCATAAACACAGCTTGCCATATACAAAGCAGAACATTAATCATTAAAGAACATTCCAAAACACCTTATGAATTATTGTTTAAAAGAAAACCATATATCAGATTTCTTAAGGCCTTTGGATGTTCTGTATCAATATTAAACACCAGAGAACCAATTATCCAAATTTACTCTAAAAGCAGATGATGGATTCTTTGTTGGATATTCTGGAAGCTCAAAAGCTTACGGAGTATACAATCCAAGACTGAATATAGTGGAAGAAACAATAGATGTTGTTTTTAATGAACATTCTTTCACTAAGAAAGTCATTGGATCAAGCTGGTTGTTTGATATTGATGCTTTAACCAACTCATTTGACACATCTTATTTTGATGTTTCGAGTACCAAGGATAACAATGAGTATCCAATGGTTCTACCAGCACCCATTGATGTTCCGTTGACTGCTGATCCTCCAAAGAGATCTACTAACACTCCTTCAAGTACAACAGTTTCAACTCCACCCGACCAACCAAACACATCAAGAGGAACATCATCAACCTCACCAGTATCTTCATCTCCTGCACCCAACCAACCACAAGAAACCAACAAACCAAAACCACATCAACCACACACTGTTGATGAGGATGAAGATTACCATTCACTACCAGACATACATCATGAAGATGAAATCTTAGATTTCTTTCATGATTCCCCATAAACATTCACTGAGATCCCTCAACCAGACAATCACACATTACCCAATACTCTTGCTTAACAATCATCACATGATCAGACAATCACTAATCTTGATTCAACAATTCATGTTGATCAGATCACCAAAACAAGAGTTCACAAAGATTATCCAATAGAAAACATCATAGGTGACCTCAACACCAGATTGACTCGTAGTCAATCTGATACAACAAACATTTGCTTGTATTCTTGTTTCTTATCCTTAACTGTACCCAAAAACATTACTGAAGCACTCAAAGATAACAATTGGATAGAAGCCATGCAAGAGGAACTACAGCAATTCAAGAAGCAAGAAGTATGGAAGCTGGTAGATCTACCTGAAGGTCAATATGCAATAGACACAAGGTGGCTCTTTAGAAACAAAGCAAATGACAGAGGGATTGTCATAAGAAACAAAGCAAGGCTTATAGCCCAGGGTTATACTCAAGAGGAAGGCATTGACTATGATGATGTCTTTGCTTCCGTAGCAAGACTAGAAGCCATCCGCGTATTCCTTGTTTATGCCTCATCACAAAAGTTCACTGTCTACCAAATGTATGTCAAATGTGCATTCCTTTATGGTCAGATAGATGAAGAGGTATATGTTGCTCAACCACCAGGTTTTGAAGACCCAGAATTTCCTCACAGAGTCTACAAGTTGGATAAAGCTCTGTATGGTCTTCATCAAGCACCCAGGAAGTGGTATGAAACTTTATCAAAGTTTCTACTACAGAATGGATACTCCCGTGGGAAAATTGACCAAACATTGTTCTTAAAAAGAAAAGAACAAGACTTGTTAGTAGTGCAAGTCTATGTGGATGACATAATATTTGGCTCCATAAACATACAGCTTTGCAAAGAGTTTGAAACTCTTATGTAATCCAAATTCCAAATGAGCTCAATGGGAGAACTTACATCCTTTCTAGGTCTACAAGTTCATCAATCAACAGAAGGAATTTTCATCAATCAAAGCAAATATGTGAATCAGATCTTGAAAAAGTATAATATGTCTGATTGCACATCTAGCAAAACACCGTTCGCAACTAGATTGAAGTTTGGACCAGATCTAGAAGGAATGTCAGTTGACCAGAAACTTTACAGATCTATGAACCTTTGGACCAGATCCAGAAGGAATGTCAGTTGACCAGAAACTTTACAGATCTATGATAGGTTCACTGATGTACCTTACAGCAAGCAGACCAGATATCATGTATGCAGTATGCATGTATGCAAGATATCAAGCAGATCCCAAAGAATCACACATTAATGCAGTGAAGAGAATCTTTACATACTTGAAAGGCAAACCCGCGCTTGGTTTGTGGTATCCCAAAGATGGAGATTTCTCTTTATATGCATACACAGACAGTGATTATGGGGGATGCAACAACAAAAGGAAATCCACTGGTGGAGGCTGTTAATTTTTTGGATCAAAATTGATCTCTTGGCAGTGCAAGAAACAAACCAATGTCTCTGTGTCAACAGCCGAAAAAGAATACATAGCTGCTTCTGCATGCTGTTCTCAAGTGTTATGGATTCAAAACCAAATGCTTGACTATGGCTTTAATTTTCTTAAAACACCCATACACATTGATAATTCTGCAACCATGTTTATCACTGACAATCCTGTTCAACATTCAAAAACAAAACACATAGAGATCAAATATCACTTTTTGAGAGATTGCTCAGAAAAGGGTCTGGTCAAGTTGATCAAGGTCCATACAAACAATCAATTGGCTGACCTCTTTACAAAACCATTTGACTCAACAAGATTTGAATTTTTGGTTCAGTCACTTGGTATGATCAACTATGAGTCAACAAATTAATGTTTTTCAAAACATTAAAATCAAACATGCTTGATTTTGTCAAAGTCCAAGATTAACACCAAACTTACCTTTTTCAAAATCAAGAAATCATGCAAATCATTCATTTTTAATATTGAATCACATATATATCTCATGAGAAATGATAGTAAACTAGCTTAGTTCTTCACTTGAGTCTTTTTCCACTAATAAAGATTGACACTACTTTGTTTGATATGTGGATAGGCTCAGCATGGGACACCTAACATCACATACAACAGTGAAGAACTAAATTCTCATGATTTTGTGGTCAACAACACATCTTGGTTTATGGTGAGTATTAATCTATCCAATATAGGTTGCTTTTAAAGTAACTACAATACACCAAGTGAAACAGTTTATAAATTGCTCAATCATCATTGTGTCTCTTCTGTTATGATAATCATAGACCTAAAGTACACCTAGGCATTCTTTATTGTGCTAAGCACAGACCTGAATGACCTACATCATGATCCAAAAAGATTCCCAAAGAGGAACACATCCAGTTTGGATGGAAAATCAATAAAGTCTTTAGACTACATTCCTTGTGAATGAATCAAAAGAATCCCAAAGAGGATCATCTTCTAAAGTGAAGTGAAAAAGAATCCCAATAAGGATCAAACAACATGGATTAAATTAAGCATTTATACTCCTAAGTAGCTAGGTTTTAAGTATTGAAAGTGCTTTCTAGCATAGCTTGAGGAGGATTGTACCAATCATACAATCAGATGTGGGGTACATACAACTCATGTCAATCAACTCAAAGCATGATAATCACTCACTGTTTTAATCAATCATTAATACCATGCATAAGTTTAAGTGGATCACAATATCTGCAATCAACATTGTACTTGTCTATGTCTATTCTCAAAACCATACAAACAACTCAGTGAGAAATATAGACTATTATGATCTCATGGTATGTGAAAAAAATTCATGTTCAAACACAAAAATCATTCGTTTATTAGTTAGACAAGGCATTATTTTTCTAACTTTTATCAAGCAAGTAATCAATTGGACTTTGATAATTTTCACTCAAATACTTACAAATTTTTGTCATTTTATAAAAGATTTTATAACTATGCAAAAATTTAGGGGGAGAAATTGAACATGGAAATATTAAAGGCAGCAGAATTGTGCATTGTCACACATTTCAAAACTTAAAATTTTCAAATTTTGAGTAAAAACAAAGCCAAAGTCAAGCCAACACTAACAAACAACAGGTTGACACATATACATTTGTTTATTTTGTTGTACAATATTGCTTGTGAGTGATATCTTATCATTCATATATTGAATATGTTAAAATTCAATATTTTAACATACATTTTAAATCAAAGATTTAAACAAACATTTTGATTTAAACAAGTTTCATCAAACAAATGTTCTTTCGAAAGAAAATTTTATCAAAACAAACAAAAATCTGAAATTTTTGAAAAACTGTTGTCATAACGGACACAAAAACATACATCCGCTGTAGCTACAATAACCATCATAACATGCAAAATACACCAAGTGTATATCACGGACAAAACAAACAATCATCCGCTATGCACTTGTGAACATACAAGTGTTCACAGCGCATGATGTTGGTAAGGCATCCGCTGTGAATACAGTGCCATTCCACAGCACATGACTAACATAAGTCATCTGTTGTAGAAACAGTGCAAGTGTATACAACATATGCACACAGGTAATCATAAACTGTAAACATTCACACATCACACCCAAGTGTCCACAGCGCATGAACAAATGTTCATCCGCTGTGAACAATCATCAAAACATTTCATGTGTCCACAGCGCATGAACAAATGTTCATTTGCTGTGAACAAACAATCAAATGTTTCAAGGATCCACAGCGCATGAACAAATGTTCACCCGCTGTGAACAAACAAACCATGTCAATAACATACAATCGTGCAATCAAACAGTTTAAGCGATAACACACAATCAGTGCAATCTTTCATATCCAACACACACACACATTTTCCTAATAAACAAATCATTAACAAGCACCAACACACACACATATTTTGACAAACAAAACAGTAACAAGCAAACATAAAGAGGTGGCAACATCATACTTAGGGGGAGTTTGTTGGACTCAACAAGTGCATTAAGAATTAATGCATAAAAGTATAATGCTTGCCATATCAGACATATATCAAACATAATGTGTTCTAACATTCAAACAATCATTTACTAACACATTAGCATCATTATCATTTATAACAAACACTAATATTTGTTTAAATTTCTTTTTCAGAATTGTAGATAAGAGAAATTTTGACCAAGTGTCGGCAGCGGATGAATAACTACCCACAGCAGATGTACAAGAAGATGCAACAGATGAAGATCAAGTCCAAGTGCCCACAACGGAGAACAACACACACAACGGATGCCTAAGTCCATAGCTGATGAACTGTCCACAGCGGATGTTCATCCACAGCAGATGAACATTCCACAGCGGACAACAGACAAGCAAACACACACAACTGTCCACAGCTGATGTTCATCCACAGCGGATGAACATTCCATAGCGGACAATATACAAGCAAACACACACAACTGTTCACAGCGGATGTTCATCCACAGCGGATGAACATTCCACAGCAGACAACATACAAGCAAACACACAAGTGTTCACAGCGGATAACATCCACGGCACAACGGACATGTTATCTGACTTCCACAGCAGACAACTTAACATCCAGAGCGGACAGCTAATCATCCACAGCGGACAACATATAGACTTAGGATTATTTTATGTAATTTTCATTTACATAAGGGTAGTTTAGTAATTGTATATAGCTATGTGTATAGGCTATAAATAGCATGCTATCCTAATCCTTTGTAAGCTTTTGAACGAATTCAATACAAACAAGCAGTTATTTGAATGTGCTTTTGCACACACACCACACACATATAAACACACACACTGATTTCATACTCTATTATCATGGGTTTCCGCACCATGATTCTAGTGTGTTGAAGTTTGAGAGATATTGAAAAGATCTTTGGGGGAATCAACCTTTTATTCATGTTGAATATGTTCATGTTCATCATGAGTTTAAGATGATTTCATCACGGTTAATGAGAAAGGCTGCAGTGGCATATGCATCATACCAAAATTTCTTTAGTAAAGAAGCATGAGATAATAAAGCACGATCAACCTCAGATAAATGTTGATTCTTGCCTTCAGCCACCCCATTTTGTTAGGGTGTATGAGGGAAAGAAATACGATACGCAATACCAGCCTCAAAAAGATACTGAGCCATCGCACCATGAATCAACTCAGGTGCACCATCACACTGAAGATGTTTGAAGGTGCAAGAAAACAAATTTTCAACCAAAGGCCGAAAATGACGAAAACAATCAATAGCCTGAGAACGACAAGTCATCGGATAAATCCAGGTAAATCGACTAAAATCATCAATGAATGTTATAAAGTAGCGATACCCAAACGAGACATAACCGGGGAAGGACCCCATATATCACAATGAATCACATATAATGGAATAGTGAAATGAGATACAACAGAGTGAAAAGGTAATCTACTAGATTTAGAAATGGAACATGAATTACATGGTTTATTTAAAGAAGAACGAGACAATGGTAAAGATGTAAGCCTAGATAGCACAGAATTAGAGGGATGTCCTAAACGAGAGTGCCAAAGCTCACGTGAGGTAGAAAATGTAGCACTGAGAGAATACAGCTGACAAGGACTAGCTCGCATGTGGTGGAGGAGCTGCCCGCTATGAGTCTGTATAGACAAACCAAAATGTGAGAACAAAACAGATATAGGATTATCAATCATAAGTTGTGTGATTGATAACAAGTTCTTGGCAAGGCCAGGAACAATAAGAACATATCGAAGTAACAAAACACAACGAGACAAGTGTAGATAAGAGAAACCAACATGAGATATAGAAAGAGATGTACTGTGACCTCTCGTATTTTTGTTAATATTTGTTAAACGTCGTTATCTCTTGTAAGGGTGCGTTTTGTTATTAATGCAAATACGAGTACTTATTTGTAATTCCTTGAAATCATTACAATTTGGATGTAATTAAATAATTAAATAATTAATGATAATCATAATAAGATGATAAAATAATAACATTAATAATATTAAATAATTATAATAAATGTTAATGAATAAAAACAAAATAAGTTTAATATTTTAAAACTTGTAATTAATAATGTTTGGCATAAAATAACAAAACTTTAAACCACAGGGACTAAACTGTAAGTTAGTGTTAGAATTAAACTTTGGATTAAAATTATAAATCTTGAAACCACAGGGACCAAAGTGTAACTTATTTTTAAACCCAACCCAACCCCCCGATTTCTCGGCCAAACTCAGGCCACATCGCCGGCCAACTCCGGCAACCCCCTTAAACACCAAAATAGATCGAAATTAACAACAATTAACCCATCATTACACTCGTCCGAGAGTTTCAAAGTCGTGAATGCTCTTTAATCGAAATATAATTGAGGCTTTGATAGCCTTACACTTGTAACCGAATGACATCGGAACCACAAAGCCATTCGACAACTAAATCATAATAATAATTCAATAAATGGTTATAAACGTTGCTCTAATCATTTCGAAGTTAATAGAGATGTCAATTTCACCTGAAACGACCGAATTACACCCCCAATCAATGATAACGGCCGACATTAATCCTAGTGTCGTTGGGCATTGAATCGATCAAATTGAGACTATAAAGTAGAGGGCAACTGCTCTCGACATCTCCTTTGCACTATATGTAAGCTCAATTTCACCAAAACACTCACACATATCGAATTCCCAAATCCAGGAACCGTCGACTTGTACCTCTGTCTATTCGATCGAATTTCAAACTATATCAGGTAATTACATTGGGGTTTTTACTCGTTGTTACATGGGGAACAAAAGCCCCATGGTTAATTTGGGTATTATCATCGAATCGTTAATCAATTGGATCGAATTGATAATTAGGGTTCTTAAGGAATTGAGGTTTTTTCTGGAAAAATGGTTTTAAGTTTTGATTTCTGAAAACTTACACAAACCAGGGCTTTGGCCCAGCGGTTTGTGTGCCTGTTGCCGTGGCAAAGGGTCCGGGTTCGAATCCGAGGCCCTGCCTTTATTTTTTTTAAAAAGGTTTTTATTAGTTTTTAAATTACAGAAAATATTTAAATATTATTTTTAGTCGTATAAAAATCATTGTTAATCAGGAATTAAATAAAATCATTAAATTAATAAATATTTATTCTTGATTTTAATATATATATATATATATATATATATGAATTGTTACAAAATACAAAATTATTATTAATTTTGAATTGTAATAAATCTCCCTTAATTCCCAAGAATCTAAATTTAATAAATTTGTCAATTTTTAATATATTTATAAATTTAATTATATAAAAGAAAATAAATATATATGTACATATTTAAAATGTGCATCTTTTGGGTTTAAAAGAATTATTTAAATCTACAAATTTACCATTTTTAGTAAATAATAATCTTTTGATAAACTTTTATTAATGGTTTAAATCAATAAAATTCTTGTTTAATCAATTAAATATTTAAGCAATTATAAATTGTATCTATCTTATAATCTAAAATCATGGTTTAATGAGTTATAAATAATATCATTACAATTGACATCCAAAGGCCCAAACATAAACCGTTAACCGTTAACATTATAATAATCGTTGTTAACTTATGACGTCGTTCATTTAGGTTGAACCTTATCGAATCGTCGACGTTTAATACAAGACTTCTTATTTGTTCATCCTTATTATTCATGTGAGTATTTCCATACCTCTTTTATATATTTTCACACTTTGGGGTGAAACATGTTAACTTTATGATAAATGCACTTGTAAACTCGTTTGAATCTTGTAAACACTTGGGCAATTCCTCTTATTTGTTGTGGCTAGTTGAACTTTTATAATTACCATGTGATGACTATAATATGTACAATTATTAACTATTGTTAGCCTGGCGACGTCATAGATCTATGGGCCTGACAAGCCTACTTGGTTAATCCAAGTACACTTAGCTATCGTTTAATCTTGTAATCTTGTAATCTGTCAAGGTTTGATTGTTACATTTGTTCATCCATCCCTAGTTACTTTATTCAATAGCCTATGATATGAATTGCCATCTTTTATATATATTTATGTATGAAAACTATGAAAAACTCACCAACATTATGTTGACTTTTTATTTTTAACATGTTTCAGGAAATGATAATGCTTAGCTTGCTATGAAGGCATTGTTATATCTAGGACTGGACCTAGATTAAAATAATAAGACATTTTGATATCATTTGACATTGAAATTCCTATGTTTTGGAACTTGTTTCTATTTCATAAATGTATGTCATGAATATTGATCTTTAATAATATTGTCATTTTAAATTAGCGTTTTGTGGCATGAACAATCTTAACCCTCACATCTCGACGTTTCCGCCGTTAAGGTTGGGGTGTGACAGATTGGTATCAGAGCCCATAATTATAGGGATTTAGGTTATTAGAAATGGTGGCCTAGACTATGGTTAAACTAGGAACTCTTTTCATGACAATTGCTATGATCTTGTAGGTATGCTTATATGTCAATCTTGATACATGACAAATTCCCTTATGTGCTATTTGCTTACCTTTAGAATTAGTGCCTTAGTATTATGCCTTGCACCTTGTAAACCCCAACTTTCTAATCCTCTTCTTATGCCTCTACGTTTTACCGCGCCTAATCCTTTCTAAACCTTATTCTCGACTACATGTGGAAATCTTCGTGTCTTATCGAGTGGGAAAATTCCTTAGACGATATGACTAAATCTTGAAAATCTCATCGAGGTTTAATTTCTAATAGCCTTAGGGGAGTGTGTGACACATAAACACCTGTATTCTGGATCTCCTGGCAAAAGGCCCTCGGGCTAAGGCAAGCATTTCGTATAAATCTCATTGCGAGAACTGTTATGCTTACCTGGGGAGTTTTGGGATGAGTGCTAAATTATGGTCAACATACACATCTTCCCGAGGAAATTAGGATTAAGTCACCTCGACGTGTCCATGTTCCTATTGGCTGTGTGATACCAAATGGAACCATCCTGGCTGTATATAAATTATCTAAAAATTCATGTTTACCTTGAACTGGTTTATCTCCGAATACTAATATTTTCTTTATTTCTATCTTATAGAATGTCTCGCCATCATGGAAAGCGTGCTACCTCCGACCGCAAACTTGCTACAATGATCGCCCGGCAAATGGCTGCCGTACTTCCAACGATGGTTGCTGAACTTAGCAGCACCTTAATGGCCAACAACAGCAACAACGCCAATGGAAACAATGGTGGTGGTGACAACAATGGTCAAGGGGAAAATAGCAACAACCAAGGTGGGAATAACCGCACTTGCACGTTCAAGCACTTCAATTCGTGCAAACCCACTAGCTTTAGTGGAAAGGAGGGAGCCACTGGACTTCTCGAGTGGTTCGAAAGTATGGAAAATACGTTTATCATCAGCGAATGCCCCGATGAACTCAAGGTCCGATATGCTGCAAGTGTCCTTCAACAACGGGCACTTACTTGGTGGAATAGTGAGAAAAGGAACCGAGGGACTGAAGTTGCCTTGGCGTTGTCTTGGGAAGAATTTAAGGACATAATGATCCAAAAGTTCTGCCCGAGGAGTGAATTGCAAAAGCTGGAGGAAGAATTTTGGAACCTCAAACAGGATAGCGGGAATCATTTGGCTTATTCCACCCGGCATCATGAGTTGAGCATGCTCCTACCTCACATGGTGGATACCGTGCCCCGTAACATCGAGAAGTTTATTAAGGGGGTACCACCTCAAATTCAAGATGTCGTGGTGGGTAGTAGGCCCACAACTTGGGATTAATATCACCGCCCAGCTCACTGAAAACCATATTAGGGCTGGTACTTTAACGGTGAAAGGTTCCAAGACTGCTTTGAAGGTGACTCCCGAGGCTACAAAAGAGGTGAAGGCCGAGTCGTCTTTCAAAGGCAAGAAGCGCAAGTTCACACCGGCTCGTAATTATGCGGTGACAGCACCAAATGCCCCTCAAAGGCAAGCTGTCGTTGCAAATCAAGCCTCCGTGGCGAGGGCTTATACTGGGCCGCACCCGATGTGCAATACTTGCAAGTACCATCACGCGAGTAACACTCCTTGTCTAGTTTGCTCGTTGTGCGGGAAGTATGGGCATCTGGTGGCTACCTGTCTTCGTGCCCCGAATAATGCTGCGTTGGTTGCCAATCGAGTCTGCTACAACTGTGGCGAACCTGGACATTTCTGTCCACAATGTCCTCGTAATGCGGGAACTGTGCCACCGGCTCGTGGAAGGGCTTTCAACATCAACGCCAACCAAGCTCAAGCCAACAACGACGTGGTGAATGGTACGTCATTAATTTCTTTTAATCGTTCTTTTGTCTTGTAAAATCCCTGCCTGTTTTCCATGTGCCAATAATAGTTATTATTTGAGCAGGTATGTATCTTGTAAATAGTAGATATGCCTCTGTACTTTTTGATTCGGGTGCAGACAAGAGTTTCGTGTCTTTAGAATTCGAGCCTATTCTTTCCAAGCCGCGTTCTAATTTAGAGAGATCTTTTACGATCGAAGTAGCCGATGGTAAGTCTATCGAAGTCGACGTCGTGATACGCGATTGCACCTTAAGTCTTAACGAGCACGATTTTCTCATCGACCTTATTCCTATGCAACTGGGGAGCTTCGACGTTATTATTGGCATGGATTGGTTAGCTAAGCAACACGCAGAAATTATATGCTACGAGAAGTGCATTCGAATTCCTTTACCATCGGGTGATACCTTAGAGGTTTTTGGGGAGAGATCATCCCAAAGACTCAAACTCATGTCTTGTATCAAGGCCCGAAAGTGCTTAAGTAAAAACTACATAGCCTTCATGGCTTATGTAGTCAACACGAAAGCCAAGGGTAAGGAACTAAAGGATATTCCGGTCGTGCGGGATTTTCCCGAGGTGTTCCCCGAGGATCTTAGTGGGTTACCTCCTGTGCGAGAAGTTGAGTTCAAAATCGATCTAATTCCTGGTGCGAATCCCGTGGCTAAGTTGCCTTATCGTCTTGCACTGTCTGAAATGCAAGAACTAGCTAGTTAACTGCAAGAGTTGACCGATAAGGGTTTCATTCGACCTAGCTCTTCACCATGGGGTGCACCCGTGCTGTTTGTGAAAAAGAAAGATGGTTCTTTCCGTATGTGCATCGACTACCGGGAACTCAACAAGCTCACTATCAAGAACCGATATCCTCTTCCTCGAATTGATGATCTCTTCGATCAACTTCAAGGAGCTACACAATTCTCGAAGATTGATCTACGTTCTGGATACCATCAATTACGTGTTCACGACAATGATATTCCAAAGACCGCGTTTCGTACTCGATATGGACATTATGAGTTCATGGTTATGCCTTTTGGCTTGACCAATGCACCTGCTGTCTTTATGGATCTCATGAATCGAGTATGTAAACCGTATTTGGATAAATTCGTGATCGTGTTTATTGATGACATTCTTATTTATTCAAAGACAAATACCGATCATGAGTCGCATCTGCGTCAAGTCCTCGATCTTTTGAAGAAAGAACAATTATATGCCAAGTTCTCCAAGTGCGAATTCTGGCTTGAAGAAGTCCAATTCTTAGGGCATGTGGTGAATAGCCAAGGAATTCACGTTGATTCTGCAAAAATAGAAGCCGTGAAGAATTGGTGTGTTCCCACGACCCCAACTGAGGTTCGCTCTTTTCTGGGTTTAGCGGGTTATTACCGTAGGTTCATTGCAAACTTTTCAAAGATTGCGAAACCGCTTACGACGCTAACTCAAAAGAATAGACTTTTGGAGTGGGGCCCAAACAAGAAGATGCGTTCGAGACGTTGAAAGACAAACTGTGTAATGCTCCTATCCTAACTCTTCCCGATGGAAACGATGATTTCACCGTGTACTGCGACGCGTCTAGTCAAGGCCTTGGTTGTGTTCTCATGCAACGAGGTAAGGTCATAGCTTACGCGTCGATACAATTAAAGGTTCATGAAGTGAACTACACAACTCACGATCTCGAACTTGGTGCCGTGGTGTTTGCTTTGAAGATCTGGCGGCATTATCTCTATGGGACGCAATGCATAGTCTACACCGATCACAAGAGCCTTCAACACGTGTTTAATCAAAAGGATCTCAACTTGAGACAAAGACATTAGGTTGAACTAATTAGTGACTACGACTGCGACATTCGCTATCATCCAGGAAAAGCGAATGTTGTAGCCGACGCGCTGAGTCGTAAGATCCACAACAAGACTGTCACGCTCCAAGAAATCCGAGATCGAAGACAATGGTTTGCCACGTTAGGAGAATTTGACACCGAGATTCATGTGGAGGTTAACAAGGCCACTATCATGCTTCAAAACATAAGGATTGATAGTGATCTCGAGTTTTGCATCCGCGAGGCTCAACAAGCGGCGTTAACCGAGGAAGGGAAAGATGACGACCTAGCGTACAACGTTCGGTCACAACTGGAGACAAAACCAAACGACATGTGGTATTTCTTGAACCGACTCTGGATTCCGAATCTCGATAATCTCCGTCGCTTCTTTATGAACGAAGCTCATCAAACTCGATACTCTATTCATCCCAGGTCCGATAAAATGTACATGGATCTGCGTGGCCAATATTAGTGGCCGGGTATGAAGAAAGATATCGCTTCTTATGTTTCCAAGTGCCTCACATGTGCAAGAGTCAAAGCTGAACATCAACGGCCTAGTGGTTTACTTGAACAACCTGAAATCCCTATGTGGAAATGGGAACACATATCCATGGATTTCATAACCAAGTTACCACGTACCTCTCGTGGCCATGATAGTATATGGGTGATCGTTAACCGTTTGACCAAAACGGCACATTTCATACCAATACGAGACACCTACAAGGTTTCAAGATTGGCTCGTATCTACATTGATGAAATTGTGAGTCGTCATGGGGTGCCGTTGCACATTATCTCCGATCGTGATGCTCGTTTTACTTCGCATTTCTGGTCTTCTATGCAAGAGCTTTTGGGTACGTAACTAGATTTGAGCACGGCTTACCATCCTCAAACGGATGGTCAAACCGAGCGAACAATCCAAACTCTTGAGGACTTACTGCATCTTTGTGTCCTTGATTTTGGTGGTGACTGGGATACGCACCTGCCGTTAGCGGAATTTTCGTATAACAATAGTTATCACTCGAGTATCAAGATGGCACCATTCGAGGCTTTATATGGTCGTAAATGTCGTTCTCCTATTTGTTGGACTGACATTGGTGAGAATTTCATTACTGGTCCTGAACTTATTCAAGAAATGACCGACAAAGTCTCCAAAATTCAAAATAACCTGGAGGTGGCTAGAAGTTGTCAAAAGAGTTATGCCTATAAAAGACGCAAACCATTGGAATTTCAAGTCGGCGACATGGTTCTTCTTAAGGTCTCTCCATGGAAGGGTGTTGTTCGTTTTGGGAAAAAAGGTAATTAGCCCCACGCTTTGTAGGACCTTTCAAAATTCTGAAAAGAATTGGGAAAGTGGCTTACAAACTAGAACTACCTTCCGAACTTAGCGGGGTTCATCCTGTCTTCCATGTCTCAAACTTGAGGAAATGCCTAGCCGATGAAAGTTTGCATGTTCCTTTAAAGGAAATCCAAATTGAAGAATCGTTGCATTTCGTTGAGAAGCTTGTCGAGATCATGGATCGAACGTTGAAGAAGACCCGTACATCTACAACACCGATCGTCAAAGTCCGTTGGGAAAACAAACGTGAAGCTGAGTTCACTTGGGAACGGGAGGATTTCATGAAGAAGAAATACCCCCATCTGTTCGTCTAGTCTTGTCTTTTAATTTCGGGACTAAATTTCTTAAAGTTGGGGAGACTGTGACCTCTTGTATTTTTGTTAATGTTTGTTAAACGTCGTTATCTCTTGTAAGGGTGCGTTTTGTTATTAATGCAAATACGAGTACTTATTTGTAATTCCTTGAAATCATTACAATTTGGATGTAATTAAATAATTAAATAATTAATGATAATCATAATAAAATGATAAAATAATAACATTAATAATATTAAATAATTATAATAAATGTTAATGAATAAAAACAAAATAAGTTTAATATTTTAAAACTTGTAATTAATAATGTTTGGCATAAAATAACAAAACTTTAAACCACAGGGACAAAACTGTAAGTTGGTGTTAGAATTAAACTTTGGATTAAAATTATAAATCTTGAAACCACAGGGACCAAAGTGTAACTTATTTTTAAACCCAATCCAACCTCCCGATTTCCCGGCCAAACTCCGGCCACATCGCCGGCCAACTCCGGCAACCCCCTAAAACACCAAAATAGGTCGAAATTAACAACAATTAACCCATCATTACACTCGTTCGAGAGTTTCAAAGTCGTGTAATCGAAATATAATTGAGGCTTTGATAGCCTTACACTTGTAACCGAATGACATCGGAACCACAAAGCCATTCGACGACTAAATCATAATAATAATTCAATTAAACGGTTAAAAACGTTGCTCTAATCATTTCGAAGTTAATAGAGATGTCAATTTCACCTGAAACGACCGAATTACACCCCTCAATCAATGATAACGGCCGAAATTAATCCTAGTGTCGTTGGGCATTGAATCGATCAAATTGAGACTATAAAGTAGAGGGCAACTGCTCTCGACATCTCCTTTGCACTATATGTAAGCTCAATTTCACCAAAACACTCACACATATCGAATTCCCAAATCCAAGAACCGTCGACTTGTACCTCTGTCTATTCGATCGAATTTCAAACTATATCAGGTAATTGGGGTTTTTACTCGTTGTTACATGGGGAACAAAAGCCCCATTGTTAATTTGGGTATTATCATCGAATCGTTAATCAATTGGATCGAATTGATAATTAGGGTTCTTAAGGAATTGAGGTTTTTTCTGGAAAAATGGTTTTAAGTTTTGATTTATGAAAACTTACACAAACCAGGGCTTTGGCCCAGCAGTTTGTGTGCCTGTTGCCGTGGCAAAGGACCCGGGTTGGAACCCGAGGCCCTGCCTTTATTTTTTTTAAAAAGGTTTCTATTAGTTTTTAAATTACAGAAAATATTTAAATATTATTTTTAGTCGTATAGAAATCATTGTTAATCAGGAATTAAATAAAATTATTAAATTAATAAATCTTTATTCTTGATTTTAAAAAATTATATATATATATATATATATATATATATATATATATATATATATATATATATATATATATATTGTTACAAAATACAAAATTGTTATTAATTTTGAATTGTAATAAATCTCCCTTAATTCCCAAGAATCTAAATTTAATAAATTCGTCATTTTTTAATATATTTATAAATTTAATTATATAAAAGAAAATAAATATTTATGTACATATTTAAAATGTGTATCTTTTAGGTTTAAAAGAATTATTTAAATCTACAAATTTACCATTTTTAGTAAATAATAATCTTTTGATAAACTTTTATTAATGGTTTAAATCACTAAAATTCTTGTTTAATCAATTAAATATTTAAGCAATTATAAATTGTATCTATCTTATAATCTAAAATCATGATTTAATGAGTTATAAATAATATCATTACAATTGACATCCAAAGGCCCAAACATAAACCGTGAACCGTTAACATTATAATAATCGTTGTTAACTTATGACGTCGTTCATTTAGGTTGAACCTTATCAAATCGTCGACGTTTAATACAAGACTTCTTATTTGTTCATTCTTATTATTCATGTGAGTATTTTCATACCCCTTTTATATATTTTCATACTTTGGGGTGAAACATGTTAACTTTATGATAAATGCACTTGTAAACTCGTTTGAATCTTGTAAGCACTTGGGCAATTACTCTTATTTGTTGTGGCTAGTTGAACTTTTGTAATTACCATGTGATGACTATAATATGTATAATCATTAACTATTGTTAGCCTGGCGACGTCATAGATCTATGGGTCTGACAAGCCTACTTGGTTAATCCAAGTACACTTAGCTAATCGTTTAATCTTGTAATCTTGTAATCTTGTAATCTGTCAAGGTTTGATTGTTATATTTGTTCATCCATCCCTAGTTACTTTATTCAATAGCCTATGATATGAATTGCCATCTTTTATATATATTTATGTATGAAAACTATGGAAAACTCACCAATATTATGTTGACATTTTATTTTTAACATGTTTCAGGAAATGATAATGCTTAGCTTGCTATGAAGGCATTGTTATATCTAGGACTGGACCTAGATTAAAATAAAAAGAAATTTTGATATCATTTGACATTGAAATTCCTATGTTTTGGAACTTGTTTCTATTTCATAAATGTATGTCATGAATATTGATCTTTAATAATATTGTCATTTTAAATTAGCGTTTTGTGGCATGAACAATCTTAACCCTCACATCTCGACGTTTTCGCCGTTAAGGTTGGGGTGTGACATGTACCACTACCAACCACTACACACTCAGAGCCAGTATACGGAATAGTACCAAAAATAATAGTGGGATCAGATGTCATATGAGCAGTAGCCCCAGAATCACGAATCCAAGACTTGACAGTCTGACACGTATACGAGAGATCAGCATGAAGACCAAAGTGTGGTTAGGCATTAGCGGTAACCCAAGACTGAAAATGAGTAGGCCCAAAATCAAAACCATAACTGGACCCAAACTAAGGAGATGAAGGCCCAAAACTTAATCCCTAGAAATCTGTTGTAACAACAGAAGGTTGCCAGGGAAGGTTGGTGCTAAGCCCAAGATACCAGTACCAGGACCAATAGAGGATATTCCAGGGCTAGTTAGACTGGTTGGCCCAAAACGATGATCTAGATCACTGTTGTTGGGATGAACACCAGCAAAATGAGCAGTGAATTGACTTAGAGACTGCCATTGTACACAGCTGCAATTACCACCACGACCACGATTACCACCAGAGCGACCACCACTGCGTCGAGGCTGATTCCCTCGCCAAGATATACCTCCAAATCGACCACCAGCAGCATTGTTAAGTGAGGATTCTTGAGATGTATATTGAAAATAGCAATTAGATGCTTTGTGAACAGATTTGGCATAAATTTGACAAGTAATTGGTTTGGAGGAGTCATCATGAGGCAGATTTAAAGTAGTAGCAGTCATAGCTGCAAGAACAGGTTGAACACTTGACTGTCATTGCTTCAATCGAGCTTCGTATGTAAGAAGTTTAGATCATAACTGAGAAAATGTAAGAGTCTTCTCTTGATTCTTAATATTCATGACAAAATGCTCATAATCAGCACTCAAACCTTGAAGAATTTGTAGCACTAGTAAATCATCAGAGATTGGATCTCCAATTGCATTCAAAGAATCAACAATCTCCTTGGCTTCGTTTAGAAATTCAATAACAGATATGGTGTTCTGTTTTAGGAGATGAAACTGATTTCGTAGTTGTGATTGCTTAACAAATATCGTTTGAACAAATGAATCCTCTATTGCTTTCCATAAAGCTGATGCAGTGGTGGAATTACGAGCCAGATGAAGAATTGATGAAGACAGAGTTGCTGTAATTAATGCTTGCACATAACCATCACTCTTATCCCAAGTGTCTTTATCTACGGAATCAGCAGAAGGCGCATCTGGATCCGATTGTATGAACTTCAACAAACCTAGAGTTTTCAACACGGTAACGATCTGGTGCTTCCAATTGAGATAATTGTTATCATCAAGTTTGATTGATAGAAAGTTTGCAATATTTGGTAAAGAATTGAATGTTCTAGTGGTGTTTACAGTTTCTGATGAAGAAGATGACGTAGAAGACGACATGACAGAAGAAAAAACAAAATGAAAAGGGACTGAAGAGTCACCAGAATATTCGATCAGAATGGAAACGACTACCATGAAAACGTGGGCAAGTGTTTGGATATTATTTCTATTATTATTCAATGTAGAACAAGAGCTTATTTATATGAATACATGGAATGATCTAGGTTCTTTTGTTGTTGTTGATTGGCTGTGATGACAGGTTAAAATATAACTGAGTTATGAGGTAATGTATGGATGGTTGGCATGTACTATATTGGTACATGATGATGCTAAAGAAACAAAAAACGTGGTTGTTAAGGCATGAAAATCCTCTAGATTGCAACTGCAACGTGGTTGCAATTCTAAGCCTTTGAAGAGCTTCACTGAATGCTATTGATGTTTGGTAAAGAGGTATTTGATTACAAAATGGACATTAACTTCCATATTGTAATGCGTTCGTCCGTTTTGGTGGTTCTGCGGCTGAGATAAGACCCCAAAATTGGTCTCGGTTGACCTAGCTTAGCAGCCATTTCTGGTGTGCAACCACAATCGGACATTACTTATATGTGCCTCGCTTTGACAATTAAGTCGCCTCCTACCTTAGACGGTCAACTAGTGATGTGATGTTCTTTGATGTAGCAGTTAAGTTGTGGTTGTGATGATGTGTTGTCAGAGTCCCGGTTTCTTCCGTCCTTAAGACGCGACACATGCATCTGGGTATAAAATAAGTTAATATTTATGAGGATATGTTAAAAAAGCAAAACTATGTATCTAGTTTATATTTGGTAAGTAAGGAGCACAAGTTGTTTAATAAAAAATAAAATTACCCTTAAATTAAATATTGAATTTAAAAAATTAACAAATAAAAATGATAGATGGCTGTATGTGATTGGTGACTTTAAATTAAATAGTGAATATAAAGACATGGGTTGCTACTTCATTCAGAGCTTCGTGATCCCGTTGACCAGCCCGCCACCGTTTCCCGCATGGATTGCGGTGGTGTATCCGCTGCACCCGTAGCTACCCGCTTGCCCAACCCATCAGTGCCCAGTCCACCCTTAAAGTATAAACTTTTGTAATCGTTGACATTGTTTCAATATGATTATATATTTTTTTATAAAATTTATTATTATATAAAAATCATTATTATCAAGAAAATAATCATAAACATGTACAATGTAAAATTTAACCTAAAACTACTTAATTAAAGAGCATTCACATTATGTTTCTTATATTTATCTTTATAATTACATTAAAAATCATTATTTTTTCTTTCTCTTTTTCAATTAAATAATTTTTTTTGATGTTTTTATCATTACATTTTCTCTCTACTTTACTAACAATCATTTTTAAAAATATTAAAAATTTTATAAGGATTTAACAGTGATTATCCAAATATATAAATAAATAGTATTTTTTTATCCTTCACTAACAACCATTTACGATCATTTTCTAAAATATAAAGAACACATTATAATAGGTGGAAAGAACTTACTATGAATATATTAAAAGATAGTAATTTATTATTTTTACCACTAAACTATAAATCTCAATAAAGTACTAGTTTACATCCACAGCAGAAATGAACTAATAGTGATGATACTATTACACCTGGAGTAACGGTTGGTGGGGTAGTGCGTGTTAAAAATTAAAATCGAATTTATTATTTTTTTAAGACCTTTAAAATCCAATATATTTCATACCTTATATTTTTCTCAATTTGTCAGTTCCATTAAAAAAAATACAAAACCTGATCTTCATTTTTTATGATTTTGATTGCGGTCTCAGGATATTTAAATTCGAAACCTAACTCCGACAAACCACGAAAAAAATCATAAAACTTTTTTATAATTTATAAATATAATGACTATATATACAAACTATATATGTGTCATTTGTATAGATCTATAAATGTATAATATTATTCATATAACTACTATATCATGTGTAGTAGAGATTTTGGTATTTATGTGAAGCCAAATGATATTTATAGCACTATGAGTAAATATTTAATTCAGACAAGATAATAACTTCACAAGGTGGCCACCTAAGATGGAAGGTGTAGTTAATAGTGTATATTAATTGAACTTTCAATGTTAGGGGACCAACATGATATTTTAAAAGGTCCGAGGGTAAAAAACGTCGATATCAAACTATTGAAGGAAAAGAAACCCTTGATAAAGGCGAACTTGAGTGATAATAACTTAATAACCGATGGTTGTCGTAGGTATTATGTTAGGTCAAATTAATGTGAGAAATGATACTTTCATTAACTATGTTTGATCAAAATTAGAGGCTAATTTAACTAAGTAACGTGTATTTATTTGTATTACAAAACATATCTGTCCCGACAGACAAAATTTAATATAAAAAGTTGTTACTACTTTTATCGTGTTAGTGAGTGGCTCAGGATTAGTTTGAACGAGGTTCATGAATTTATGACGAGGTGAACAACACATGTACTCTGCTTGGGTCTATGATGACATATAGATTACAAGCATTATCGATATATGACCATATGCGACAATTATAGCCTCTTGTATAAACAAGAAGTGATCACCTATAAATGGTCTCATCCGAAAGGTAGAAAATTCATATATGAACTAACAAACTATTTGTCTAAAAAAACCTCCAAAGAGGCCTAATTTTTAACTAGCATAATTTATCCCATAAGGTATGAAAGTGTCCTTAGGGGCGGTTTTTCTAACTCTCAAACCCAAATTCTTTCTTATGGAACCTTTGATTTTTTTTTTTTTTTTTTTTTTTCACATTTCTCACTTTTATTTGATTATGCTTTAGTAGTAAACCATGTGAATCATGAATATCATTACTTTTTACGGTTATTTAACTTTCTAATTTTATTATACTTCGGCCTATTCTAATTTTCAAGATATTTCATTGTCTATGAATTTAAATTCGTTATATAGAAAAATATTTGTGTAATGTTTTTTTTATTCAATAAATAATATTACTTTTACTTTGAAATTAACATTAGCGTGTGAAATTATGTTTTCATCGTGCGCCAAAACTAGAAAGACTATTGTTCAACTAACTTTATTTATAACGGTATATCAAGTCAGATTTTTTATTTTCACCTTGACATATTCTTAACTACGTCCAACTTCACCGGTCTCAAACAATATAAACTTTAGAAAACCACCACGTAAGTCGACACAAGTAACTCTTGTCGTTCTTTGTCACATCAATTAGGTTGTTATACCTTTCACAATGATATACTAGAAATAGTTTAAGACATTAATCATTTACATATTAAAACTTTATGGAAAAAACATCCTAACATCGTGCTTCCAAAAGAAATATAAGAGAACATGGTCTTTAAATGAATTAAAAGTGCAATTATTGATCTAGCTTGCTCTCTCTCATACATCACATGATAAAAAATCAAGTCATCATATGCATCATTTAATCATACACTACTACCACTTTAGTTTTGGTGATAGAAAAGGAAGCATAAATATAAGACTTATAGTTGAAGGGGATATTCTACTTTGTGATTCCATTGTTGTACAATATGTTTAGGGCATAAAAAGTAACATTGTCTTTCCATTACTTGATTGAAGGGAACTATCATTCTTTGGAAAATGCAAAAAAAAACAAAGTAGCGTACTTTTCTTATTAACACATGCGATTTTATAATTACATATATTAATTTATATAATCACATAAATTATATGAGTTTTATTAGAATTTTGTTTTACATACTTGATGCAAATCAATTACAATTAAGATGATTAAAATTGTCTTTTTTATTATTGTTTCAAGTTGATCATATATGTTCGATTTTTTTAAGAGAATTGAACATAGATAACAAATACAAATAGGCTTACGAATGCGTACTAAGGAGATATATAGTTTAATATAGAGGAGCACACAAGCTAGTTTTTATTGATCTCCATTCAACTCGGGATGACCGTAATATGGCGCTTTGTTGAAGCCCTTTGCGCTTTGTTGAAGCCCTTTGCACTTTAAGCACTTTCATTGAAAGCCGATTGAGAACCACAATAATGTTTTTGAATTTCGGCTCAACTTGGTTAGTGGCTTGTTTGCAATTGATGAGGTCATCAGTGGTTGATTGGTTTTATGTTCCAATACGTAGTAGACTAGTCGTGGATGTTGTTGGGTAGGTTCCATTGATGACGTCATAAGTGGTTGCGAAAGGGCAAGTTTCCATGTAGTTGTGGAGCATGTTTCCATTGCTAGATCAATGGTTCAGTTTCGCCGCTCGAGGATTACTCCTGTAGAGTTGTTTCAACCGGGACATGAATTGTAACACCCGGCTTCTCATACCACCAATATTGTTCGCTTTGCCCACGAGTAGCTCAAGGACTTGCTTTTGGTTGCCCTAGTGAAAATTCCCAGGGAGGTCACCTTCCCTAGATTGTTGTCATCTAAGCACGCTTAACTGTGGAGTTCTCTTCTAATCCACAGCCAATACGCCCAAAACGCGTTGGTGATATTAGAGGCAAGGCATTCCTTATGACCCAGGACTCTCTCTTGTCCACAACCGATGTAGGATTTATGTATGGTGTCACAATCACCCCCCCGGACTCATCATCCTAGATGAGCCCGATAAATCACCATCCTCGGTGAGGTATGTCCCACATCGCGAATGACACAGAAGTGGCTCTGATACCATTCTGTAACAGCCCATGTAAACCGTATCAAGATATTGTCTGCTTCGCCCCCGATGAGTTGTCCATCCAGGGACTCACATTTTGTTTTCGCCTGACAAGTTACTCGTCAAGACAAAACGCGTCTTGATAAAGAAGGTTTCCACCCCTTTATAAGGAAGGTTTCGTTCTCCCCCTCAACCGATGTGAAACTTACATCTCCACCTCCTTACGGAGCACAAAGTCCTCACTGGCACCTCGGTTCGGCCCCTGGCTCTGATACCATTCTGTAACACTCTGCCCCTCATACCACCAATATTGTCCGCTTTGCCCACGAGTAGTTCACGGATTTGCTTTTGGTTGCCCTGGTGAAAACTTCCCAGGGAGGTCATCTATCCCTGGATTGTTGACAACTGAGCACGCTTAACTATGGAGTTATCATCTTATCCACAACCAATATGCCCAAAAGGCGTTGATGATATTAGGGGCAGTGCATTTCTTATGAACCAGAAATTTCTTCTGTCCACGACCGATGTGAGATTTATGAGGGTGTCACATGAATGAATATAACAACTTAATTTCAGTTGACTAATTAAATCTTTCAAATGCGATTATTTGATTAAATTTTGTTTATTATGAAATTACATGTATATTTCTGTTTAAATTGTGTGAGAATAAAAAGAATATTTAGGTTTGAGCTTAGTACGAGAGAAGAAAAGAGTTTTTCTCTAAATCACACAAATTTAGCATAAACTTGCTACCATTGTTTGTTCCATTTATTTAAAGACGGGTACACACTAATTTGCTTCCTCCACCATCATCATCTTTTATTTTTCCTGTTTAACCCGGTGCAACGTCATACACGTGACTTTAATTCTCTCACAATACATACTGTTTCGACTGTGAGAGACAGACAACATCTCTTAATGGAGACTTAGAATCTATTTCAAAAGATCGTGTTAAACACGAATCCTTAGCTACAACCTCCAACAACTTTGGTCCAAGGATACTACAATACTTGTTGAAGACATTGGTAATAATCATGTTTCTTTATATAGAAGTTTGTTTTAAATTTATTTCTTTTAGTTTTTGTATACGGTATTGTACTGATGCCATTTTCTTACAAATAACAAGAGTATCACTGTTATTATTTTATAAAATATTTTAACAATAAGAGTTATGTTTTGCTACATTCATTTTACAAATAACATATATAAACAGCAAACTACGAACCATTAGTATATTATCGTCACTCTCAAACTCGATAAAAGATAGATGGTTGATAAAGTAATAATTATTTTACGATAGTTCCTGATTCTAAAATTAGTATTAAATATTAAAAATGAAAAACCACTACAAAAGGGTTAACGTTATTTTAATGATTTAAAATATATATTATTTATATAAAAGAAATTTAAAATATTTTTAATATATAATTAAATGGAAACGTAAGCAAAACACTAAACAACTAGAACCTTGCAAATCAAATCAGACGTCGATTAGAATATAAGATGCGAGTGAAAGTTATATAATTATTTTACGATAATATATATTTAAATACTTGGTAGTTGGTACGGGTGAAAGTTAAAAGTAAAGAGTAATATAAGATGCGAGTAACAAATAAATAAATCGAAAGTATTTTAAATTTGTATAACTTCTAAGTTCTAACAGCTAAAGAAATAAAAAAACACAAGCCTGCAACGGAACATAAATTTGTACAACTTTAGTGTACGTCAATTTTAAAAATGTGATGTGTAAATAACTTTAAAGTTATTGAATATATGATATAATTTTTAAATATAATAAAGTATATAAACATTGTCTAAACTAGAAGTAGCTTTAAATTATCGATCTATATAATAACATAACCTTTGCTACAAACAATTATCTATCTATATAATAATAAAATCTTAGCTACAAACAACTTTTAGGATCTTTTATATTAGCCACTAAGTTTTTTTCTTTTATATACATTGAAACCAACTTAGATAATGATACCCATCCATTATATTTTTGATACATAGTAGTTTTTTTTTTAAGTTTTTATAATGACCCTTATAACATATTTAGCATTTTAATTTTCAAATTAATTTTTATTTTTTATAATGACTTTCTTTCATAATTGCTTTTTTAACAAACAGAATTTACGTTTGTCTTTAGCTTTTTTTGTCATTGTTTCCATAAAAGTTTGTTGAAAACGTAGTTGTATTCAAAATCAAGTTTTTTTCTTTTGCGTCGTATTTACAATAGAGTATGACTTTGATGACCAAGTGCACTTTTGGGGTTTATGACACGCTGATGCTCACTTTTACAAGGAGTAGATGTCATAGTTTTAGGACGGCGCGACAACTGTTGTGATATATTTGTGTCTTTCTTGATGCATTAGGGTTGTTGAAAACACAATATGTTTTAAAACCTGTGTTCCTTAAAAAATAAAATTTTTATGAAACAAAAATAATTAACATTCAAAATTATAATAAAGAAATTATGAAAAAAGTCATTCTTTTTAAAAAAAACAACTTTTTTTGAAAAAAACAAAAAAAATAAGCAAAAATTTAAAAAATGATATCGTCTTTTATCACTCATAAGTAATGCCAATCATATCTTATATCAAAAGATCGTTGTATAATTCATTAATTTTTGTTAATAACTATTTAATATTTTATTTATTAAAACGTGTAATACACGGGTAGTAACCTATTATTATTATTATAAAACATCATTCTCATAAGAAGCAACAAAATGAATTGTTATACAATACACTTCATATCCCAAAAAATTTACTTTTTTCACTTGATTTTCTTGATAAACGTTATTTTTCAAACTAATATTAGTTTTCCAACGTATTTTTTTTTCTACATTAGTTCTTATGTTTGGATATCCTTTCCATATTTAAAAATAAACAAAATGTAGTGTAGTTAGACTATGTATAGTGGTTTATATAGTTAAAATACCACATAGATGACTATGAATTTATTAAAATCATTTTAAATTAAATACAGTGGGTTTAAAGCTTTTTTAGTTAAATATTGTTAAAAGTAAGAAAAAATGGATTTCTATTTTAACGATTGTTAAGGGTTTGCCTAATATTGTATGTAGTGGTGCCCCTAGGGGCGCCAAATTTGCTGATGTGGACACAATTGAGGCGTTAAAGCCACTACGTCCTAGTTAAAAGGGGTTTCAAACTCATGTTTAACCAAACCCTTAACGGACGTTAAAATATATGAATGAATTATTTTTGCTCATTTTTAACAATCTTAACTAAAAGATGCTTTAAACCCACTACACTTGATTTAAATTATTTTAATAAATTCATAGTTGTGTTGATGTCATTTTAACTAAATAAATCACTACACATAGTCCAAAAATAAGTTTGAAGTCCCCCTTTAACTAGGACGTAGTGACTTTCACGCCCTAATTGTATCTACATTAGCAACTTTGGCGCTCCCTAGGAGCACCACTACGTCCAGTCTTATTTTTTTTTATTATATTCCCAACTATTTTAAAAACCCATGTAATACACGGGTTAAATAAAAAAATTAAATTAATAATTATTTATTAATATTTAAAAATAAAAGATAATTTTTTTTGATATAAAATATCATTGGACTTACTTATAATAGTTAATTTAGGTAATAAAACAATAATAATATTTTTCCAAACTTTCATCTTTAAAAAACTTTTGGTTTAAAAAATTTGTTTTTTAAACACTCCAATTTTTTTAAAAATACTTTTTTAAACAATCATCTTTTTAAAAGTCATTTGCTTTAAAAACTTTATATTTCATAAAACTTTTTAAAAAAAAAATAATTTTGATAATAACAAAATGTGTTTTTAAATTATCAAAAAATTTGTTTCATAATTTGAAAAGTATATAAATAGTATAATTAGCATTTAATACATTACTAAATGCTTAACTTTCATTGTGGTCGTGATACATGTATAATATCTAAGTGGAGGAGGTAAAAAAGTGTAATGAGTCACATAGGTATTTTGTTTTATTAGAATAGATAAAGCTATATTTCTTGAATTAGATGATCTTATCTTTCTAGAATTAGATAGATTTTATAGATTAACATTTAAGCACTGTTTTCAGACTCGGATCTGACCGGCGGTCGAACCGTTTGGACCGGGATTCGGAGGTCGGACCGGTCCGATCCACCCTAAATCGTTTTGTTTTCAAAGAACAGGCCGGTTCGAACCGGTTCGGTGGTCGGACCAGATTTTTTTCTAATATTATTAGTTTTTTGGATTTTAGTGAGTTTAACGAGTGGTTCAAACTATGAGTTATAGTGTTTGACATAAGATTAATGTCGAGTTTTTATATATTAACTATAAACTACACATATAATATATTTATATTGAATTATATATAACTATATGCAATATCGGTGTTTGTCTCACAACACAGGATGATCACCCAAACTCACTTAATGTCACTCAAGTTGATGAAGCAGAATCTCAACTAAGTTCACAAGTAATATAATAAGTTAATGAAAACACAAGAACACAAGAATGGTTTTTCAATATACTTGTATATGTTACTTCTCAACTCAGTTTTTACAAGACTCTTACAAGCATAGTTACTAAGTTACATGGAGAAACTATATCTACTACTGTGAATCCAAGAATCAAAACATGAATTAACAGATTGATTTTAACAAGTGCTGATTGTGGAATTATCAACACTTGATATTTAATGGATGATTAATATCAAATTGATCACCAGTGAATAGAACAATCAAACATAAATATAAAAACGCACAAACCAAGAATTGTTCAACAATCACAATCAATCGATTGTAATGCTCTGTTGCTATTGATAAGTTGCTATTGTTGTTTTGTGTTTTTCGTCCTCTCTCTAATGATCTCGTTTCTATCAATATATAGAGATCATGTTCCTATTCTGTTCCTAATTAATTGCTGATCTTTCGCTATCTGGTTGCTATACTTAAGCTAACTTCATATAGCTATGCGTATGCTTGCCTTATTTATCGACATAGGAGTTCGCGATTTACAATGAATTAAATTTGAAAACTGATGTTGATATGACGTGAAATATTTGCTTGAAATAAATATCTTCTGTCTCCATTGACTCGATGTTATTGCTCTGACATGTTGACTTGTTGACTATGTTGCGTACTTGATGATATGAAATCATACACGTTTGTTAGTCTTTCGTAGGAATTAGTCTTCCATAGGAATTTGTCTTCCGCAGCAACACTTAGTCTTCAGAGCTTGTTCTTCAGTGATTGTGCTTCCGTAGGAGTTCTTGTTCTTGTTCTTCAGCAGCATGCTCTCCTTCAGTAGCTTTACTTGTTCTTTAGACTTGTTCAACTGATGTTGTTGTTCTTCCGTAGGAGATCTACGGAAGCATAGACTTTATTTATGCTCCGGAGAACATCTACGGAGGAACACTTATTCATCAGCAGTTTGTTCTAACACTTAGTCCTCTAAATTAACTAAGTCTGATGTTTCAATGTTTTATTACAAGAGATTGCAAATCATCTAAACCTATACAAAAGATCTAGACCTAACAATACTCCCCCTTAGGTTTAGATTCTTGTAATAATCGGTTTAAATCTCTTAGTTCTTGAATTCTTCTCAAAATTCTTGTGTTGAAGTATTCAATAGCTTCCTTTTGGTCATCATACAAGTACTTGATCTTCATTCTCTTCATTTTCTTCAGTGTCTTGTAAGTCAGCCCAAAAATATCTTCTTCATTGGTAAGTGTTGCTTCTCCTTCTTCTTCTTTGAGTATCTTTTTCTTCAAACTTGAAGATGACACTTTGTTTTGCAAGTGTTTTGCTAGTGAATAGAAAGGCCAACGGTCGAGATGCCCTTTTTCATACTTTTTCAGGCTGTTTAACCTAATCTTAATGACGTGGGACCCATTTACCCTTTTTACCCTTCCGAGGTTATCCACAAGCTTATGCTTCCGCAGAACATCTACGAAAGGCAAAAACTTTGCTGTTTTAACCTTTAACAGATTAATTCATCCGTAGGAACATCTACGGAAGACAAAATTTGTTATGAATTTGCTGTTTTATCCGTAGGTTACCAATCTACGGAAAGGCGATTATTGTTCTTTTTGATGTATGATCTTAAACACAATGTTAGATCATTTGTTGTTTGCTATTGGACCTTGTTGACTCTGCTTCATGACAATTGTGCAAAATTGATTTGGTTAAAACCTTCAGATATCCTGCAGCCAAGTTAATGCTCAAGTTCCAACTTTCTTCATTTAAAAATGTAACACATTTGATACTCAGATTTTCATGCTGATCTACTACTCCCCTTAAATTTGTGATTAATCATAAAATTATGCATTTATAAAAAATTTATAAAGAATAGGATGGAAAACATTATCTGTCCAACTAATTTGTAAAGAAAAGAACAAAACTAGAAATTATTTACAAGCATTGATATCATATAATGGGATCATCCTATAACACTAAGAAACTTCCCAATGACAGTTTTGGTTGATGAAAGAACACAGATCTAGTATTGATTGCAAGGATATTGATCCTCATAAATTCAAACAAGAGTGTATATTCAACTTGTCATGCTATTTATCATATTTTAAAACTGTTTAAAAAAGGACAAGTATGGACTCCACATTCAATTCACATTGAAGTTTGTCCTCTGTAGATGAGTCAATTTATAACTTTTTCACACTTAAAACTATGTTCCATAAGTTATAAGCTCTATCTTAAGATTTCTTTGAAATCTTATTAATGCTGATATGATTGTGAGCTCTGAATTAATATACAGTTGTTCACCATGGATTCTTTTAGAGCTGTTCCTTTTGGAATCTTTTGTTACTAAGCATCAGGACACAGTAAGGTGCTATAGGTGCTTTCACACTCTTGTTTCTGGTCTTTTCATCTAGGTCCAAAGCTTCAACCTTCGCCACCAGTGTGTCTAGTCTTATTGCCTTCAAATCAATAGTGTTCTTGAACATAGACACAATCTGTGTCCAACTTTCTGGTAAGGCATGAAGCATTTTTTGTTCAGCTCTTCATTGCTGAACTTAAGTACAAAGATGTTCATCTCTGTAACAAGTTGCATAAATCTTTGCAACTGTTGAGGAACTGACTCACCCGCAATATGATGAAAGGTTTCATATTGTGAGCGAAGAGTATCCTTTTTTATGCTCCTAATCTCGTCACTTCCTTCACACAGTATGTGCAGTATTTTTCCTAACGAGTGAACTGTTTTGTATGATTCACACCTTGTGACATCCGTCACCAAAACAGGTACGTTGACTTTGGCTTTGATTTGGATCTTGACTTTTGACTTTGATTTTGTCATATTTGAGCTTGGTCTTAATGGATTGTTCATTACTTGGTCGACCCAAATTTTAGCTTATTGGGCCTATGTCTTGGTGTTGGGCCTAGGGTTTCTATCATTAAGATGACCATTGGGCTTGTCATCGTATGAAACCATGTGCATTGAGCCTAATCAAAAATTTTCTGAAAGGTGAAACATGAAATTTACATAGAAACCCAACTAATCTTATATCCATGGGCTTTGCCTAAAATCTATTAAATACACTTAATTCAATCTAAAAATTAAAAACTAAATGATTTATATGGCATATAATAGTTCGTCGGAATCGTATTAACGCATAGAATTCAAAAATGTAAAAATTAGTCGACGCGCAGATCAAGACGAGAAGGATTAGACGAGAAGGGCCAAGGGCCCGAAGGCCCTTGTCCTTCCTTCAATTTGGCCGAGGATTGGACAAAAGGGGGGATTCCTCTTGTTTTGCCTCACTTTTGCAAATAGAGTTTTCTATTGAAAACCCTAGCCACCACAACACAAAATCTCTCTTGTTCTTCACCATCATCATCGAAAATCATCATCTTTGTGCCATCCATCAATTTTTTCTATAATCAGGACATTCTCGTACTAAGCAAGATTCGTGTATTTTCGATCCTACGGTAAGTAAAAGTCGTTTCTTGATGATTTTAATCCTTGTTCTACTTGAATTTCGAATATGTTCATCATCTAAATACAAAATCTTCATCTAATCTTCTCATATTCTTTGTTTTGGGTATTAGATCGTGAATATCTAGGAGCTTCGATTGTCGGAGTCTCTAATTGGTAAAAACCCTAATCCTTGGACTTGTATATTATTTGAATCTATCAAAATTGGGTTGTAATCTTGGATGACCTTCTTTTAATCGAAATATTGGACTTATAAAACGTTTTGAAGTCATTGAATTTGTTTCTTGAAGGAATAGACGTGTTGAACGATCGAAACAACGAATTTACCAATTACCGTTGCAAACCGGGAGATTAGGAATCCAACAAACTGTTTGAGACTGAAAATTTAAAGCAATCTAAGTGTTTAATTGATGTTTTGGACAACTATAACCTGTAATGAAAGTCATCATATATTCGGGTTGATAACGGGCAAATATTGGAGTTTGGGACGCAAAGGAACGAAACTAATGAACTGAACAGCTTGCTGTCAGAAAAATGGGTCATCTTGTACATGTCATAACTTGGTCAAAATACGCCCAATTCGGTCAAACTCTGGGTCTAAATTTAATCCCTATGAGTCCTCTAACTAACCCAAGTGGTCTCGTGTCGTTTCGACGTCGTTTGGTCCTTCTAACGTAGCAAACAAAACTGAAGATCAAAACTGACGAATCTGGGCAGATTAGGCTGTATTCTTCGAGTCACAACATCCTCATATTTTGTCAAATGGATATGATTCTTTTTCTGGAGTTTAATTAAAAGTCTCCTCTTTCAAATGATACCTTTTACGCAATGATTTGTTATCGTTTCGATCTCCAAATAGTTTATACAAGACTGATGCGCAATCAGATATATGTGCTGAATTATCTTGATAAACTTAAAAGAAGAGTTGAAACTAAATAATCCAAATAAAGACAAGTTTTGTGTATAAAAGTGGTTAGATGACTTTATAAAATATTAAATTAATAAGATTGATAATGTAAAACCTTGATTAGCGTTAAGGGCTGGGTTAAAAGGATTACACCCATGTTGGTCGTTTTATGCTATGGTAATCCCTTTTGTGTATTGTACTTTTAGTGCTTGCTCTGCGAATTGTGGGATTTAGACTATATCATTTCAAGGTGAGTTTCATGGCCCCTTTTTAATATATCTTACTTGGGGGGAAAACATGCTCATGGTTTTGGACTATGCCGTGTCTTAAAAATTATTTGGGGATATTGTATGTGGTTTGGGACATGGTGTGAGTCTAGATGTTCATTCATAAGTGTGTACTTGTACTTGTGCTTGTGCTTGTTCTTGTGACCTGGACGTCATGAAGAGGTATTGTTAGTACTAACGGGTTGACACCCCCACCCATGTTGTCGGTATACTAGTCTAGACCGACTTGGCCGGGGCTTGCCCTTGGGTGAATATAATCCGGATATGTTGGACTTGGACTTATATTGGACTTGGAATGATATTGGACTTGGAATTGTCTTGGACTTGGAATGGTCTTGGACTTGGATTGAATTTGGACTTGTGTTGATATCTTGACTGTTATGTACTTCATTCACATACAATTTTCTGTACATGTTATACACGGTAAAACATTTATATTTTTAAACCTGTGAACTCATCAACGTATGTTGACTTTTTAGAGTATGTCTTTTCAGGTAATGAGACTTAGGTGCTTGGCTGTGGACATTAGTCAAGACCGCTCCTTTGGGAGCAATAGACACTTCATGAGACGTTTGGACTTGTTTTGGGCTTGTTTGTTTTGTTGAAGTGTAATTGTTGTATTTGTACTTAGGATTGTTTGATACTTCTGACGACCTGTTTCCGAATGGAACTTTGGATTATTTATGCATTTATGGTATGACTTTTTGGAATTGACTGTACTTGACACGTGTTTCTATGTGTCAGGCGACGTCATGACCCGTTTACGAAGAATACCTTTAGTTATTCTCTTAAACCCCTAATGTGTTATGACGCTCCCGTCCGTCGCGTCCTCGTGTTTCCGCTTCTAGCGAGGGTGTGACAGATTGGTATCAGAGCCATTGGTTATAGAGAATTAGGGGATTATTCGACCTAGACTATAACCTAAGTACCCACATGTAGTATGCATCATAGGATTATGTGTGTTATACATGTGAATGCTTTATGTGTATTATCTGTTGTGCTATGTTGCCTGCCTTATGTGTTATCTGTGATCTTCCTATTTAGAGAACTTTGGTCGTTGTATTATCTGTGCATACCTTGAGAAAGCATTAGGTAAGGATGTTCTCTTGTTATACGCTTGATTATTATTTGGTCCGGATTGATAAGTGCGGGTGTAAGTATTCTTTTAAAGGACTTTAGGCGTTAAGCCAACCTTTATTATGTGCGTCTGCTGGGGTTAGCTATGTTGTATGAGGTCTTATTTACATCTTTCTACTTGAATATTGGGGGATGGACATGCTAGCTTACTTGACAACAACAGACAAGGGCCATGGTGTATTCGGGTCAGGTGGCAGCTTTATTGGATCTCGGACTATACTAAATGGACTCTTTTGACCGTCCCTTACTCAAGTGAATGCTTTCTCAATCGATTTTTCTGTACAACTTCGGTTACTTAACCTTCGGTTAGTGACCATATCCTTGATTCTCCAATCATAGACAACACTCTGTACTTAACAAGACATGTTAACTCTGGTAGGATGAGCTAGTGATGACCATGCAATGCAAATTACCATTACGGGTGCACACGTAATTACAATTTGCAGTGCATGCGAAATCTGGCAAACCTTTTCTTGAGATAACAGTCATAGTTAGTACGAATCTTCCATTTTATACACGGGACAGTGGAGTTCCTGTTATTATGATAATCTATAGTCCCATTTATCCTTGAACAAGTACAAATAGATCTGGAGCTTTCATGGGAATCATACTGGACCTTTTAGACCAGTATCTATGAGATGTTTCTCTTGCTTTTGTTTCTGTGATCGTGGAAATTGACTACATGTTCAAAGTGTACTTGGTTTTTGAAGACTTGGAGTAGGGAAGTGAGACTCCTTGTACCTATGTTGCTTTGTTCAAACTGATCATAATACCTAGAGCATTGGTTGCCAAGAGATTCTAGCATTATACTTAATGGAGTAAATGGATGTCATGTAACCAGTTTAGACGTCGTCCTTGGTATATCATTGGTGTGGTAGGAACGCTGCGGGGAACCCTATACATAAACATCTTCGCTATGCTAGGGATGTGTCTGAACTGGGCCATGTGATGATCCGAGAGGATTAGAGTTGGACATGGTGAGACTGATAACATGAAAGAAAATGGCACTAGAGGCAGGATTAGTTGTATGTGCACGAAGTTCATGACATGCAAGCCAAAAGAGTTCGTCAGGAAGTTGGAGCAATAGCTCTGACCCATTGCATTAAGAAAACAGAAATGGATGTGGACATCAAGATCAGTACTAATAATCAAAATACAAAGAGTGTTATTCGGCCACTAGTGGGCAAAGCACTAACATGGTGGAATATTCAAGTTCAAGTACGAAGTAGAAAAGTTGTGATGGTCATGACTTTGTATGGGCTAAGCAGTAGTAACTGAGAGGTACTACCTCATGGACAAAATGCAAAATATAGATCATTAGTTTTGGAATCAAGTAATGGTGGGATCTAGTCATGCTGCTTATCCCTACCAATTCCATAAGTTGGCAAAGGTGGTGTCATATTTGTGGCACACAAATCAAAGCGAATGGAAAAGTACATCCGGGGGGCTGGTTCTATAGTTCGTGGAATGGTGGTCGCTACTACACCCCCAACCATTTGGTGTGCAATACTAAAGACATGTATTTTAGTTGATGAGATGGTTCGTATTAGACCCTTGAGAAAGCTAGTGAGACGTAGAAGGATGTTAAGGAATTTGGGTGAGCTAGCTGGTGTTAAAGTAGACAAGAAGGACAAGTTCATGAAAGGATATGTGGTTGTCATACTGGCAATGAAGGGCTATGTTGGCACTTGTCCGGAGAGTAATAAGTGCAATCTGCACCACCCGAATATGATGTCATGACATGTGTTGTTCAATTTCAAGCAATTGGAATGCTTAGCGAAAAGTTTTAAGGTATTTGTGAACCCAGTTGTGCCGATTAATACGGTCGAATCGGAAGGAGTTTGATATTGACATTTTGAGAGCGGAAGCCAGGAGCATTATCAAAATGCATATGCATGGTTAAATAGGGCTCTAGGACAAAAAATTTGGCCTGCAATTTATGCAAACCCAGGGCAAGGCAAGATGGCAAACCTACTCATAGAAAGGCATTCAGGATTGATGCCAACGATGTCCAAGAGGATCCTTGCATAGTGACTTTGACTTTTGTAATTAAGTTGGACTAAACCCCAGTCACGAGGAATGTGTGTTATTAATGGGCTAAAGATAGACTTGTAAACACTAGAGAGGTAATATGGGACTGTACTACGCTATTAGCAAATCATGCATTTAGAATACATTTTGTACGATTTGGGCACGAAAGTTTCAACATGGTCACGGGGATGAATTGATCGTCAAGGAATAGTGCTGAGATCAGCGGATGTGAGAAGTTTGCTGGCATACCATTGTCAAACGGTAAGACACTTAACTTGTATGGCGAGAGATCAGGAGAGGACAACACAAAGATCTTAAGCATGAAGGTGAAGGAATAAGAGTTAGAAAATTCTAAGAAGTGTTCCCGAAGGATTTTTTATGATTGTCTACTTCATAACAGGTGGACCTTTGGATTGACCTGGTACATAAAACGATGCGTGTTCCTAGGGCTTTTTATATCTTAACACCCTTGGAGATGCAAGCTCTGTCTAGTCAACTTCAAGAGTGGTTCGGTAAGAGTTTTATACGACCCACTCAGTCACTATGGGGCGCTAGTGCTTTTTATCCAGAAGAAGGATGAATCGTACAGGACGTTCATAGACTATCAAAAGCTGAATAAACTAACGGAAAAGAACCGTTATCAAAAGCAAGGATAAATGACTTATTCTATCAGCTTTAAGTATCGACGTACTTTTTGAATATTGATCTCCGCTTGGAAATCATCAACGTAGAGTACATGTGGATAAGATACCAAAGAAAACATTTAGAACTCGTTCTAGACATTACGAGTTCCTAGTTATGAATATAGGGCTAACAATGGCATTGAATTGTGTAATCTAGTATAACCTGGAAAGGCAAATGTGGGTTCAAACGTGATGAGTTGTAAGGAGCAAGTCAAACCCGTGTGATTACCTCATTGTCACTCAAGTCGAGTAAAATGAGGGGACTGAATATGGAGAATGAGGCTTTAAGAGGTCTAAACAAATAGTTTGTACAAAAAGAGGATGCAGGATTGTACTTTATTAAGCGAATTTAGGTTTCGTTTATGGGGAATGTGCAGACATTAGTGTTGGATGAAGCACACAAGTTTAAGTATACTATTCATCCTAATGCTAACAAGAGGTGGCATGATCGTCAAGACTTGTATTGGTTCTTATAATGAAAGAGGACATAGCAGACTATGTGTGCAAGAGTTTGACTAGTTCAAATGTTAAAGTGAGGCATCAAAGGCTACCTAGCCTATTACAACAGTTTGAGATTGTTGATCGGAAGTGGAAAAAACATGATTATGGACTTCATCATGAAGCTAATAAGAATTAATAGTGTGTATGATTTGATTTGAGTCATTGTGGAGAACATGACCAAATCTGGTCATCTCCTGACAATTCGTGAGGACTACAAGATGTAAATGTTGGCAAGGAATTATATTAGTGAAAATGTGGATAGAAATGGAGTACCTATGTCATTGTCTTCGATTGTGACAATCGTTTCATGCTACGATTATGGCAGAGCTTATAGAAGGTGCCAGGAATGCATCAGTACAGGTGTACAACTTGTACAACTTATCACTCACAGACTAACGGACTGAGTGTGTGAACTGTTAAGACATCGCAGGATATGTTAAAGTTTTGTATCATTGACTCTGGGGGTATTATTTTAGCACCATTCAAGGCATTAAACAAAGGTAAGTGTTGGTCACCGATGTAATGGGCAGAAGACATATAGAATTAGATGAATGGACTGTAAATCATTCAAGAGACGAATGATTAGGGGTTTTGGATCGCGGACAGACAAAAGGCAGTTCAAGATCATTAGGAATTTACGCTGACAAACCAAGAATTGTTCAACAATCACAATCAATCGATTGTAATGCTCTGTTGCTATTGATAAGTTGCTATTGTTGTTCTGTGTTTTTCATCCTCTCTCTAATGATCTCGTTTCTATCAATATATAGAGATCATGTTCCTATTTTGTTCCTAATTAATTTTGCAATCTAGTTGCTATACTTAAGCTAACTTCCTATAGCTATGCGTATCCTTGCCTTATTTATCGGCATAGGAGTTCGCGATTTACAATGAATTAAATTTGAAAACTGATGCTGATATGACGTGAAATATTTGCTTGAAATAAATATCTTTCGTCGCCATTGACTCGATGTTATTGCTCTGACATGTTGACTTGTTGACTATGTTGCGTACTTGATGATATGAAATCATACACGTTTGTTAGTCTTCCGTAGAAATTAGTCTTCCATAGGAATTTGTCTTCCGCAGTAACACTTAGTCTTCAGAGCTTGTTCTTCAGTGATTATGCTTTCGTAGGAGTTCTTGTTCTTGTTCTTCAGCAACATGCTCTCCTTTAGTAGCTTCACTTGTTCTTTAGACTTGTTCAGCTGATATTGTTGTTCTTCTGTAGGAGATCTACGGAAGCACAAACTTTAGTTATGCTTTGGAGAACATCTATGGAGGAACACTTATTCATCCGCAGTTTGTTCTAACACTTAGTCTATTTTTCAAAATTGACTAAGTCTGATGTTTCAATGTTTTGTTACAAGAGATTGCAAATCATCTAAACCTATACAAAAGATCTAGACCTAACAATTACTATCTACAGCCGGTTATACTTTGAAAAACCAGCTGAAATTTACAACTAGACAAATACTACATTGCTAGAAGTAAAGCATCTAAGATAAAATAATATCTTAGATTAGGTAGACATGACATGTCCATGACTTACCTTTTGTCACCAACTAAGAATGGTAACTGTACTAAGTTGAGAATGGTTGAACAGTGGATTAAAGTATGGTCAACTACATGGGTGTGGGAAAGCGCCATGTAGTATATCAGAGTTGCAGCGGGTTGTCAGTCAAACCATACTTATGTCCACTGGTTCATAGTTGGTTCTTCCGAAGCCAAAATGACCTCGGAAGAATTTATTCTTCCGAGGTCATTTTGGCTTCGGAAGAAATAACTTCTTTCGAACTTCTGCAAGTATTCAGGACTTTATTCTTCGGAAGACTTTGCCTTTGATATTCAAAGTTGTATACTTCGGAAGGAGAATAACTTAGTCTCTGAAGACTGAGTTCTTCCTTAGAAAGTTCTTCATTCTTTAAGCTTTAGAAGTTCTTTGACTTAGCTTCGGAAGAGCAGCTTTATTTTCGGAAGACCACTTCATTTAGCACATCAAAATCTTTCTAAGTGTTGTTTTGGTTGCACCAGCCTCGTATGATCCAACACTATATATCTAATATACACATATATATAATTATGATATCATCTAGTTCTTAAATCCAGTACGACCGGTTCGAACAGTCGACCAGTAAGATGACCGGTTCGCTGTCCGATACAGTTCTGAAAACATAACATTTAACTAAAGTTACAAACCGGTTAGCACCTTAATGACCATTAAAACGTAAACTCACTCGCTTTTTTAATATAACAATAAAATTTTAAAAAAAATGTTACGTAATAAAATAGTTGGTGTCAGAATTATATGCTTTTGTGCATATTAGATTGAATGAGAAAAAAAATGTATACATCAACTATTAAATCACTTATAGTTAACTTAGTTAATGTATGGTTATAAAACAAAAAGCAAGATGCGTGAAAAATTTAGAAAAAATCGTTATAATCATCTTTAAAATAATTTATGCTAAACATTATAGCAAAAATGTATTTAATTACTTTCATAAAAATATAAGTTTTCATTTTTCTTCCAATCAAAATTTTTCTCTTCCAATTTTTCTTAAATTTATGTTTAGTTTTGTTCATATGTTGTTAAAGACTATTCTTGAAAAATCTTTTTCATATATAATTAATGATAAACTAGTTATTTACACCCGCGCATTGCAGAGGGAGCATGTTGTGACCGGAAATTTGAAAAACTGGATATAAAAGGTACTTATGCATAAATAAACGTATTTATAAAATTTTATGAAAAGGACATGAGACGGTATTATAAGTTTTGTCATAATATCTTTTCTATTTGAAATTCAAAAGTTCTTTTGTACGACAAACAAATAAGTACCTAAATCGCTATGAATAAAATCGGCTAGTTTCATTTTATAATAATGTAGTTATATGAAATTGTTTTTTATTTAATATAATTATAAAGATGATGATAAAAGTATAAACATTAGAATAAATCTATCTATGAGAGTTTAAGGGTTTGATGTGGCAACCCCATAAATAAAAGAAAAAAAAGTAAAGTGTCTTTGGTTTATAGTTCCAAACTCATTGTATTTAACCAGAACAATAACGGATTAAAAAAATAATATTAATACTACTGTAGAAACCGACATACGTTTATTATATATATATATATATATATATATATATATATATATATATATATATATATATATATATATATATAATATTTGATAAAATAATGCATGTTGTATTCTTTTTCAGTTTTTTGTTTACTTATACTCTCAAAGATGTATATCTAATGGTCTATTACATGTCAAATATCTAAGCTTAAGTTGCAATTGGTCTGAACAAGTTATAGAAAAGATTTTTAGCATGATTATATCTGGTATGTATATATTGTTGTGTTTCTTTTTATAAATTTGAGGGTTTGAGTCTCTTAATAAACACTAATGAAAATTTAAGAGTAAAATTAGATAAATGTGTGATTTTACTAGTATAGGAAAAAAACTAAACTTATTGTTTACAAAGAATTGATAATCCTTAAATTTTTCTCTATGTTCTATGGTTAACAAACTTATTTGTTTTTAGGATGAAGCTAAGGGCGTCAATCGTGTAGGGCATACGACTTAGTTGTATAAATGTTAGCGGGTTGATGGGTTACGAGTTGCTTGGCATCAATCGTTATTTGGTTAAATTGTTCAATTCGAACATGACCCATGTTTTTATTCGTGTCAAAAAAATCAACCCTGTCATGGACACGTTTAAACTAATCTTGTAAGTTGTAACACAACCATCTTTATCATATGTGACAAACATGTTGGTGGGTTGTCAGTTAATAATCAAGAAGCAAACATGTTAATCTGGTTGGTGTCTTCCAAAATATGGGTTAAACGGGTTATTGGATCAACCAGTTCTATTAAACAGGTTGGTCGGTCGACATGTTTAAACTGGTTAAACAAGTTCACTCAGACACGACCCATATAATTAAACAAACTAGTACTAACCAACACATTCTTTAAACGCATTTGCATTAATACTCTGAGTCATTGAGCATTAAGGAGTGTGTATTATAGTTTTTTAGTATATGTATAGTCTATTAGACCACCACCGATGCGTAGAAATTCAACATAAACACTCTGAATAAGCTAACTTTAATTTGATTTCCAAAGATGAATCATGATAACCCAAATCACCTCCTCACCGGTGGCGGTGTTTCTGCTAGCGGGTTTTCCGATTTCAAGCCAGATGTAACCGGAAAATCAAAGACATCAGAAAAATTCGACGAACAAGATGCCGGAGTCGACGAGCTATTGGCAGTTTTAGGGTATAAACTCAAGTCATCTGATACAATTGCTGTCATGCAAAAGATCGAACATGTGGGCATTTCTGACAAAGTCGATGGGTCGTCACAGATTGCTTCTGATTCTGCTCATCACAATCGTAAGGATCTATCGTCAAAGATTGAATAGATGATCCGTTGTTCAAGGTCAAGAACGGATCATCAATGATCCACTTGAAACCAAGAATCTTAAAAAGATCATGCTAATTAGAATAAAAAGAAAGTGGTAAATGCAATTATTCTTGTTTTCAGTTGATGTATTTGAAAAGCGAGAAATAATAAAAGATTCAATGATGGTGTTAAGTTTGTTACTCTAAAGTTATGAAGGATATATATAAAAGCTATGGGTTATCTTTAATAGATCATAAATGGTATTCGTTTGTTTTTAAGGAATTATGTTAACTTTCTTGTAATTTGTGGTTTCATTTGGTGTTTGTAAACCCTGGTCTTCAATTTCTTGCTGATTCCTTTGGTGAAATATTATTGCCCACCGTTTAAAAAATAATATACACAAGATAAATGATACAAGAAGTTATATATAAAAACATATTTAATATATAATTTTCTTAAAGATATAAATTTCACTATTAAATTTCAATCAAAAATTTTCTCTTACAAACTTTTGTTTAGTTTTGTTGTTAAGTTTCTAAAGTTATATTGCTTAAAACTTTTCGATACTTAAATTTTCTCTTACAAACATTTTCGTTTTTTCAACAATTGAACACGAACGAAAAAATTTATTCGATAATGTGTTTGTGTTTAGTTAATATTAAATGAAAAACATAAACATACTGATGTTCGTGCTCGTTAAATTTGTTTGTAGGCCTATAGCCGTGCATCGAACAGAAGTGGATAAATTAACAAATGACTTGAACTACCAATGAACCAACTCTAATATATGGTTAAAATTTGCTTAATTACCAAATATATATCGGTTGAGTCTAATATATACTAATAAATTAAAATCTGTAAAAACCACATGTTGTTTTTTTAAGATGTCCATCTAGACTTCACTTAAAATTTAAACATATGTCCTCACTACAATAAAAAATAATTAAATTAGTATATAAATATAATTTCCTTAATAAATGCCCATCTACTATTATCTTAATCAAATTAACTTTTTTTCTAAAATTGTATATACTGTTTCAGTAAAAATATTTTAATTAAAGTTAATTTTTTTAATAATAAATTTAATTTTTAGTTAATCATTATTAATATTAAAATACTTTAAACATCGTATTTTTAAGCCATTATTTTTAAAACATCAATATACACAAAGTCAAACACAGATACAATGAGCGATTACTCACTATAAAATAACATATCCGCTTCAATGTATATCATGATTCCATCTAACAATTCAAAGTATGTTTTATTACCTTACAATCTCATATTCACAATTCCATGTTCCGCATACGATGTTCACTATTTCAACCCGTGTGACATACATGTATTTAACCTAGTAAAAAATAAAGAAATAACAAGCACCGTAGCAACGGACCTTGTGTTACAAATGTATAACTTGGTAAACGATTGGGTGTGACAATTTTTTTCTCATACTTTGACCGGTGTCTATTTTAACCTCATAAAAATTCACTAATCTAACATAACTTACGATTTACCCAAACCAATTAGTTAGTAATAAACTGAAGATCCTGTAAATTCCCTACTATTCTCCTAACATGTTCCTATGATTATGTGTTTTTCTTAGAATGTCAAACACAAACACGATCTAATAAGCATGTTATAACAACATATTTGAATTTTTATATAAATCATATTTTTAAATTACAAGACAAAAACCTTCTACTAACTTCGCCTACTATAACTACGTTTCGATGTCTTGTACATTGTTTTTCACAACTCGGTTTTTTGAAAAATAAAATGTAACATCGAACATGAACATGAAAATTGTGTTTGAACAAACATTTTCAATTCCTTAATGATCGGACATGGGCAAAAAATTATGTTCGATTATGTGTTCTTTTTCAGCTAAAATTAAAAGAACAAACACAAACATACCGATGTTCGTGTTCATTCAATTTGTTTACAAGCCTATAACCGTTTATTAAACCCAAGTGGATAGATTAACATGACTTGAACTACCAATCAACCAACTCTAATATTTGGTCACAATTTGCTTAATTACCAATATATAGTAGAGTTAATTACATAAATGGTCCATGTGGTTTATCCAAAATAACAAGTTTGGGTACTAAGCAAAAAAATTAACAGGTTTGAGCACTTACTTTTAATTTTGTAACAAGTTTGAGTATTAACATTAGGTGACGTTAAATTTTTTGTTTAATATAAGACATTTTGGTCTTTTCACATTATAAGACTATTTATGTAAATCGAAGGGACTAATTGTGTAAATTAATTAAAATAATATATTTACATATAACTCTCTACACACACACACACACACACACACACACACACACACACACACACACACACACATATATATATATATATATATATATATATATATATATATATATATGCATCTAAAATAAATTACATATGTACAATAATACTTTTACCACCATCGCGGCCGGCCATCAACGGCTGTCACCATCGTCGGTCACCATCTTCGCCATCACCGCCGGTCACCACCGCCCCAGTAGCCTCACACTACCGCACCCATCTTGAGTGCTCTCATCTTCATTACCAAATCCCCTTTCATTTCCCCTATAAAACCCTAAAACCAAATCGACCACCAACACCAACGTGTACCATTTACTTACTGTCACCACTACAAACATCTAGCCACCATGTACCACTCAATACCCTGATTGAGATCTAAACCCAGTCGCCTCATGACCTCCAAACACCCTAAATTTAGGGTTTTTATTTAAATTTAAAGGCTAACAGGGGAAGGAAAAAGGGGATTTAATGAGATGATGATGATAGTACGATGGTGGAGGTGGGGATGATGATGATGATGGTGATGTTGCGATGGTGGTGATGATGCGGTGATTGTTATGTTGTGGTGATAGTGATAATGCGATGATTATGGTGATGTCGCGATGGTGGTGATAATGCGGTGATGGTGGGTAGATGGTGGTGACTATGGTTTTCGAGGGTGTTTAGTGATGGCTGGTGGGTAGTAGGGGCGGGTGGTGGTGATGGTGGGTAGATGGTGGTGGTGGTGGGTAGATGGTGGTGATGGTGGTCGACGTGGGAAAGGGGGTTGGGTTTCTTAAAGTTATACGTAATTACAGTAATGTTTCCTGGATAAAAATATATATATAATAAAATTATAAAGATAGTCCCCAAGGGTATTTTATTCATTTTACTTAAACTTAACAGAAAAACTAACGTCTGTTAGTCTTAGTACTTTAACTCATTACAAAATTTAAAATATAGTACCTCAACCTGCTACAAAAAAGTCTTAGTATCTAAAACTATTATTTCGAATAAACCACATAGACCATTCATGTAATTAACTCTATATATTATAAGTTATATCTGATAAAAAAAAAAAAAAAACAAGCACCGTAGCAACCGACCTTGTGTTACAAATGTATAACTTATTAAACAATTGGGTGTGACAAAATTTTCCTCTTACTTTCACCGGTATCTATATCAACCTCATAAAAATTCACTGATCTCACATAACTTACGATTTACCCAAACCAGTTAGTTAGCAATAAACTGAAGTTCTTGTAAATTCTCTACTATTCTCCTAACAAGTTCCTATGATTATGTGCTTTTGTTAGATCAACAAACAAAGAAACCATCTAATCCCACCTTTAACGCTATGTTCCCGAGTTTACTTAACGAGAGAAAAGAATGGAAATATTTTCTTTTCCTTTCTTTTCTTTTCTCTTCTTTTCTCATTTTTCCTTTCTTTTCTTTTCTCTCCATTTCTTCCGATTTAGAAAGATTGTTTTTAACCCTTATTTTCCTTTCATTTTTTTTTCTTTTCTCTTCATAAGTGAACTCGGGAACACAACTTTTTTATTTTCCTTTCATTTCCTTCCATTAAAAAAAACTCAAAAACACAACTTCTTATTTATTTCCTTCCGTTTTTTTTTTCTCTTTTTAAATAAACTCGAGAACATAACGTAAATCCACTTCATTCTCTATCATAAGACTCGAAGACATAGCCTCTCGTAGAAAAACATCGTATACGGAGACTACGTGTTTACTATGTATAATAAAAATATTAAGAGAGGGGGGGTAAGGTTGAGTTGTGTATGTGTTTGTGCTGTGTTGTGTTGTGTTGTCCGCCTGTTGGTCCATCGGTTGTCGCGCCCACCCTCACGAGCCCCCTTCATCTCTCTCTCATCTCCTCACACCACTTGTGTATTTTATGCACCAATCATCTCTCTTTCACCATCGATGCTCAGATTCCCCAACCAATTCACACATACTTAACCCTATTTCCGATCACCAATAGCAAAATCCATCACAAAACCCTCAATAATATCATTTCCATTCACCAAAACAATGAAACGTGAGTACCCAAATCAAGATTTCACCCCCTTCACCGCCGCCACCTCCTCCTCGGCCGCCGCCGCCGCCGGAGGCGCCACCGGTGGTGGGTTTTCCGATTTCAAACCTGATGTCACCGGAAAGTCGAAGATGTGGTACGAATTCGACGAACAAGACGCTGGTGTTGACGAGTTGTTAGCGGTTTTGGGGTATAAAGTCAAACCATCTGATATGGTTGATGTGGCGCAAAAGATCGAACACCTTGAGGGCGTTTTGAACAACGACGATGGGTTGTCACAAATCGCCTCTGATTCGGTTCATCACAACCCTTCTGATCTGTCTTCATGGCTCGAATCGATGATCTGTGAGCTTAATCCCATGGTTCAACAACCGATTATCGATGATTCGTTCGCGAGTGCTGTTACGTCCACCGGCAGCGTGGGTGTCGACGATCTGCAATCGATCGCCGGAAACGCGATTTACCCACCGGTGAAGAAGCAGAAGCCGTCGTCTCCGGCGACATCTGCCTCCTCGTATGCTCCGAACCCGATTGTGATAGTTGATTCACAGGAAAACGGGATCCGGCTTGTGCATACGCTAATGGCGTGTGCTGAAGCTGTTCAACAAGACGATGTTAAACGAGCTGAAACCCTAGTGAAACAAGCTGGAATGTTGGCTGTATCACAAGCTGGAGCTATGAGGAAAGTGGCGACGTATTTTGCAGAAGCTCTTGCTCGGAGAATCTACCGATTGTACCCCAAATCGCCTCAAGATTCACCGGCGTTTAGGGATCTTTTACAGATGCATTTCTATGAATCATGCCCTTATCTCAAATTTGCTCATTTTACAGCGAATCAAGCGATTTTGGAAGCTTTTGCGGGGAAGAAGAAGGTTCATGTGATCGATTTCAGTATGAAACAGGGGATGCAGTGGCCCGCGTTGATGCAGGCGTTGGCGCTGAGGCCCGGCGGTCCGCCTACGTTCCGATTGACCGGAATCGGACCGCCTTCGGATGATAACACGGACCATTTGCAGGAGGTTGGGTGGAAATTGGCTCAATTGGCTGATACGGTTCATGTGGAATTTGAATACAGGGGATTTCTGGCTGAGAGTTTGGCTGATCTTGAACCGGGGATGCTTGATTTACGAGACGGTGAGGTTGTCGCGGTTAACTCGGTGTTTGAGATGCACGAGTTGCTGGCTCGGCCGGGTGCCGTGGAGAAGGTGTTAGCCGCGGTTAAGGAGATGCGGCCCGAGATTTTAACGGTGGTGGAGCAGGAGGCGAATCATAACGGGCCGGTGTTCTTGGAGCGGTTCACGGAGTCGTTGCATTATTATTCAACGCTTTTCGACTCACTCGAGAGTAGTGGGGGCGGGGGCGGGGGCGTGGTGGAGGGTGGGGGCGGTTTGGGGGCGAGTGATCGGGATAAGATTATGTCCGAGGTGTATCTCGGGAAGCAGATATGTAATGTAGTGTCGTGTGAGGGGGTGGACCGAGTTGAACGCCACGAGACGTCGACTCAATGGAAGACCCGGTTTGACTCGGCCGGTTTTGAACCGGTTTATTTGGGCTCGAATGCGTTTAAGCAAGCTGGTATGTTACTGGCTTTGTTCGCAGGTGGGGATGGGTATAGAGTGGAGGAAAATGACGGATGCTTGATGTTGGGTTGGCATACTCGGCCTCTTATCACCACATCGGCATGGAAACCGCGGTAAGCGTCGATTGAGTTCACTCGGTTGAGTCGACTCGGTGCACGAAGCATAACGAGTTGGGCTGACTCAGTGTCAACCCGGTGAGAAGATATTGCAAGATGCTGAGCTGGAAAACTAAGACTCTGTAGGTGGGGTCTACTGCCCACCAATCGGGTTTTTTGTTTATCTATTTTATTATCAAAGTAATATTTATGTTTTCTGTTTCAATTTATCAAAATTTGTAGTTTAGGGTTAGAATTGGAGTTAAGTGAAAGTTATGTGGGTGTTATGTAATGTTGTAATTTCTCAAGGGGTTGAATGAAAATAGAGTTGATGTGAATCTTTATATTATTAATATATGTTAAATAAGATGTAACTTTGTTTCAATAAAGTCAAAGTCAAAGCTTGGCAACTTTAGTTTGATCTAAAGTTCTTGAACTTTGTAAACAAATTATTTAATGACTTTTTTACCCTTCAGTCACAAGGAAAATATTTAGATATTTGGATTTGATCAGATTCTAAACGTTGTTGAGATGTCTTTTTAGCACATGTTCTTGGACCTACTAATATTAGGAGATTGAAAGTTTACTATACATAAACTGTTTATCTTAATAAATAGGCAATTTAATTATATTTGAAACACTTATCCATCGGGCCATATAATAGTGTCATTTTATTTCAATAAACGCATTCAACTGTTTTATGTCGTAGTTACATGTCAATTGATCATCTTCATGTGTTATCTGCCTCACTTATATGTCGGTTTACTTTAACACCTTCATGTGTCTTTTGGTTCATTTGTATGTCTTTCCGAAAGGTTATTGACATACGAGACGCCCATTTCTTAAACATAATATTTGAATGAGAAAAGAAGTCGAGATATGTTTGTATAGTCTTGAGAGGCGATGGTATAAAGGCAATTACATCCCCTTCACAATCTCCTCCGACTTAAACACAATCTTTTTTCGATTTGTTTTTCTTGAATTCACATTACATTTTACACCCTCTCCCGTCTTTCAGTTTTTCATTGAACCCCCATATATCTTTCTTTTTTATACAAGTATCGCGTAAAACAAGATGATAATTGATAAATGCAGGTAAAAACTCAAATGGCTACTCCTAATTCATATTTAACAACGCAAGACAGATTTCACAAGAATATGTACTTTGTATATTATCAAGAATTTAAAGAAATATATTATTTTGATGTAAGGAATCGAGGGAATAACTCAAAAGAAGAGTAAGCATAATCAAAGTAGGCGTAATCAATTTGCAACATACCTTTGCTTCAACAATTTTTTATCTTCTTAATTACTTTGTAGACTTAGATGTTAAATTTTGTACAATTTATAATAATTTTCATGTTAAGCTATCTTGTTACGATTCGATAAACCTTGATAATTTTTTTAAAAAAATAACTAGAATTTGTATAGGATATCAATATCTACAATTTTATTAAAACTCTTTTTATATAAGTATAGTAATTAATATTGTTTATATATGTAATATTTAACTATTTTCTTTATTATATTAGGTTTATAAGAAAATAGAAGGTCCCTATCCTATGTATTTGATTATTTGTCTGTAAAGTTATTGAGGAATAAAGCTAGCTCCAACCTTTCATTATTTTAAGTTATGATTTAATTGAAAGAACATGTAATTAAAGTGAAAATGACTCTAATATATTGTATAACCCCCATCAATGTAATTATTGATGTGTCACTATAAACATTAATAAGGTCCTTATCAACTTTACCTCTTTCATTTTCTAGGTACAATTGCTTTATCACTCTTAACAAAGACATGTTGGAATATATCATCTTCAACTATGCATCAAATTATTCATAAAATATAAAGTATGATGTAAATCATTTATAATCAAGACAATTGAGATAGTGTAAATTTTAGATGTAACGTACTCTATCATATCATGGTATATTAGATTAAATGTAGGCATTGATTATGATTTGAGTTATATGAACACCCAAATTTATTATAAAACACTTACATCTCTCTATCTCTCTTTATATGTATTTATATATTATATATCTATAGAGAGATAAAAAGAAAGAATGTATAATTATAATCATTGAATTTATCTGTAACAAACCCTTTAAATGTATCACTGTTTATTATAAGGTGTTATCATGGATACACCAATTATGTTATTGGGACACCATTTCACCTTTTATCTTTCCTTTACTCTTATATATAATACATATCTCCTTTTCTCTTGTATATAATACAAATTATTGGGACACTATTTCACATATAACATATATACTTATAGAGATGTTTAAATAACAGTCTTATCATGTTAAAAGTATAATCTTTTTTTATTTTAACCTTTATGATTATATAATTTGCTTTTATAGTTTTTTCATAGTTTGGCTAGTTCAAAAAATCATATAACATTTCACATAACTTAAAAATTGTTTTGTAAAGAATTTTAATATTAAAACTGTGTCATTGAGATTCCTAAGATAACCCGATTTGAATAAAAATTTTAATTTCCTTATGTTAGATTTAGAATTGCTAATTTAAGTCACTTGCGTTGACAGTCTGAGTGTAAGAGTTAAAGACTCTTTATAGAAATACTAGAGATTAATTCTTGAGATGAAATAGATTACGAGTGTAAGTTAAAAAAAATAAGAGCAAATTAGTGTATGAGTCATTGTTTAAAAAAATTAATTTATAAATACAAAATAAATATAAAAAAAAAGATGTGATGGCATTAACTAGCTACCAGGCTATTAGACACACATGTATATTAGCTTACAAAAAGAACCTTTTTTGTAAGTGTAAGAAGATTTCCGGTTAAACATATCTTTCTTTGCATTTTTGTACTTAGGTTAATCCCTTTACATAAATGTTCTGACCCTTTAAATTAACCCATTTTTTTCTCTTTCTTCCTTTTTTCCTCGTACCTCTCATAATTATATGTACCACCCTTCAAGTTTTCACAAAAGCCTTATCTTGATAACCGTTTTTATTATAACCATGATGCTTATTAAATTATCAAGTTCTAGTTAGTGTTTCAGTCGAATTCGATCGAAGAAGATCCGAATCATGTTCTGTAGGATTTAAACCTATGACGTCGGGTTTTGAAGACCCGCGTTCTACCGAACTGAACTAAGAGTGCTTTCTTGTCATAAAAGATAAGACTGTAAAGAAAAGGATTGGTCATAATCTTATAACAATGTTTTAAAAACCAGATTGAATAGCGAGTTGGTCGTTTAACGCTAATCTGGTCAGGCCAATTACCTTTCCGGTCCACGAGCCAGACCAAAATTTAAAAAAAAAAACATTAAGTTGCTATTGGTATACAAAAAATTAAACCGAATATATACATATCCAAATTGAAGCATGAAGTAATAATTAGTCAAATGAAATCTTTAAAGAAAGGGTTATTGGATTTTAATAATCCCAACTTTCATTTATTAGCCGGGATTAATCCCAACTCACAAAATATTTACACACACTCCTAACTTTAAGCTTATTTTCCTCCAACGATCTCTTACTAACTGAGAGTTAAAACCGTTAGTTTTTTTATGACATGAACTACTTATATGGCCAAAACGCTAAACCGAAGGTTAAAATCAACAATCAGATCCGTCAATCTGAACTTCTGCACTCTGAAACCCGTTAATCTTCAACTCCTGATCCGAACCACTTGACTCGTTGATGGTAGATTTCAGATCACAATGAAGGCTAGACACCCAAAAAAGACCTGATAAAGGATAGGAGGCGGTGGAGTTAAAAATTGGCTCATAGTTTTTCCCATTTTATAAAAAAAAACTAACGGGGGTTAACTATCAGTTAGTAAGGGATCGTTGGAAAAAAATGAGCTCAAAGTTGAAAGTGTATGTAAAAATTTCTTAAGTTGGGATAATCCCGGCCTATATATGAAAGTTGGGATTATTAAAATCCAATAACCTTAAAAAAATATATATATATAAAAAAAGTAAATAAAAAACTTGAAATTTGGTTCGACCGATTTGGTTCACCAGTTCGCGTAGTCCGGTTCACCGGTTTGACCGACCAGCTCATTGGTTCGGCTAGGTGGTGGGAGCGCAGGCGCCGTGAGGCCACGGCGAGCCTCGGCGCTGCCCGGCACCACCGCCGCCGCCGCCCTTCACACCGCAAATTTTCTTTTCCACGGCATGTTCTCGCCGTACATTTGTGTTTGTTGTTTGTGTGTGGGTGGTATAGTGGTGTAGTGTGACATGATATAGTAACACTGTCGTTATCAAATTTGAGTATATGATGTAGTGTGACGTGACAAATTATAATTGATATGTATATTATATAGTGTGGTGTGTATAGTATTGGTGCTTTCACCACCCTAAAAATTACTTAATAGATTAACGGGATTGGTAGGGCATCCAATTCCAGTCTGACATTAGCCTACAACTCATTCTTTCTAAACAACAGCGATTTTAGTCCATTTTTTATTCTCTATATTAGATTTACAAAAATGTTTCTTTGTTGTGATACCCTATGAATGTTTTTACACTCTAACTGACGAGAAACATGAATTGCTAGATTATTAATGTTTGCAAATATAGAATTTATGTTTTTGCTTGTGAGAAATGTAATAATTGTTATATCATTTCATGGTTGTTTTTTGGAAATATATTCTTTTCTTAATGATAAAAAAATATTATAAACACACGACTAGCAAGAAGCCTGATGGTTTTCTAGCCGGTCTACCCATTGAAACTCATCTTGTGCTTTTCCCATTGAAACACCCAACCTATTGCGAAAACATCCAGAGCCCATCAAATTGACATTAAAACAACCTCAATAAACTTTTTTTTGCATTAACTTAACTCGAAGGGAATCCAACCAATTAAGTAAGAGGTCTAGTCCTTTATAGTAGGATATAAAGATATCCAACCCCACACATACTCAACGACCGCGCAAGTATTAAACATATGATTCATAGTTTCTAGCGAGCTATTACACATAGGACACAAATTAGAGGGGATGACCAACCGTTTAGAAGACAGTTTAAACCTTGTAGGAATACAGTTCAGTAACACACTCCATGCTAGAATGCTTACTTTTTTTATGGAAAAACCAGTTCCATAGAGTGGATCTAGAAGCAACTTAAAGTATACAAAAATCACTCACCTTTTGACGCTTTCAACCGAAAAGCCATTCTCATTACCCATAACCAACCTAGTTTAATTTATCATTAAACTTTGACAAAAACGCCACTATTTTAACCATGAATCAAGTTAATCACTTTGACCTATACATGGTCTTTGTTGTTGACATACTTCCATCTTCTTTTTTGGAGCAAAGTCAAATCGAATCATTCAAGAGAATCGATCCCTAACACACCTTTCTCTTTAGAGTCAATAACAAGATTCTAATTAACCCAATGCAACTTACTATATCTTCACATCCTTCTCAAAAGAATCAAGTCATCATAGTTTCAAGAAATTTGTTTACCTTATTTGGCTTAAGGAATGAAAAGAAGTAGAGATTCCAAGAGAAACCAACACTCATGATATAAGCATAAAAAATATCCACCGTTACTCTTTCCTCATACTTTCTCCAACCGGAAGGCCTAATTAAATAAACGAAAGTTTGTCAGGTTTACGAGTTGATAGATGAGCAAAGGAAACCACATTATCAAAGTTAATGCACGAGCTAAGTTTAAGTATCATTATTGTCTCAAAATCTAAGTTTAAATATCATTATTATCTTTACCCTTCTCTAAACCCAATCCAAAAAGCTCAATCATAATAGGGGCTCGTCAATAATGATGTTCCTAATGAAGGGCTGTTGATGAGAACTAATTAAATAGTCTATAGCGGAAGCTAATCTGTTAGCCCCAATTTTAGCACTTATCTTGTCCAAAATCACAATAGGACATATGGTTTGAAGTTTGTGACAATCATTGGGCTGGATGTTTTCGGGATAAGTGTGATGAAAGACGAATGACAGCCCGTTAGGATAATGAAAGAGTTAAAGAACTCTCGAACAAATGCATAGGTATCCGAATTTTGAAGAACATCCCAGACGCTCAAGTGAAAGCAAAAAAGTGAAACCATCTAGACCTAGAGATTTATTTCTGCTACAAGACCAAATAGCTAGCTTAAATTCCTCCATCAATCCCTCAGAATCCATAAAAACCGTTTGAACATTAGATAACATTTTGAGCCACCATTCTCTAAATAACATTTTAGGACCTTTGAAGTTTTTGAACCTCCCTTCTATAAATATATATTAATTTTATTTTATAATACATACGGTTGTAAATAAACTTTTTTTGTGTGTAATATACGTTTTCCCAGCAACCTAGAAATTTCTTAGTTAACATCAAGGGTGTAAATACATATGATTATAAACTAAATACAAAATATACAATTTTACTTTATTCTAGTTAATATTTTCTTTATAAACCCAACCAAGGTGCAAGAAAACTAGTGAATTAATAGTTTAAAACCTAGAAAAGCAATTTGAGAAATACAAAGTTGATCCCACTTCCTCTCTTCCTCAATATAATTAGCAAGATAGCCAAAGAATGAGAAACATAATGGAAGGATGATTAGTTCTGTGTCATCACACTAAAATTAAATCCCTAACTAATTAAAGAACGGATTATGCGCTATATGTTCTTCAATTTTCGTGGTGATTATTATAACTTTATTTTAAGCACTATCATTTAATATTATAAAAGCTGAAATCTATATTTATATCTATATATATATCTACATCTATATACATAATAAAAGAGTGTTTTGAAATGCCATGTCTCGTAATACCAGGCTTCTTCATTTTAAATTTTTCGCTTCTCTCTCCTTATAAATGATAAAATATTAATAGTTAAGGGTGTTTAAAATCGGATATCCAAAATTTCGAGTTGTGGATTTTTTCTATCCGAATCCGAATCCGAAATTACGGATATCTGAATTCTAAAATAATATGTATTTTTTAATAATTTTTATTATTAAATAATTATTCCGATATCCAAATTTTTTATAAAAATATCTGAAATAGTTAATTTATATTTATTATTTAATAATTTTTATAAAAATTTTTGGGAAAAATTGGATAACCGAATATCCGAAAATTCTCAAAAACACTATCCAAATTTGAAATTTCCGATATCCAAATTTTTAGATACTTCAGATTCGGATTTTCGGATATTTTGAATTCGATTTCTGATACGAATATTTTTAAATATCCCTAGTAATAGTTATATTATTTAAAATATCTCCATATTAATAAAACATATATTGAAAACTAGAAACTAGATTTATTTATTAAAAAAGACACTTTATTAAAAATAAAAAGATACATAAATTTTTAAACAAAAAATCTTTTTAAGAATATGAAATATTTTAAAACCGTTTTCTTAACTTTTATAAGGATGATTTAGAAAAATGAAATATTTATAAAAAAAATGTTAAAAAAAACAATATAAAAATCAATTTTATTAAACAAAACTTTAAAAATGTTACTATTGTTCTTTTAGTTGAATTATTTACTTATATCTAACTCAATCACATCTTATCAGAAAATATTGATTTTTATTTTCTTAATTTTTATTACAAACTATTTAATATTTTATTTATTTAAACCGTATAATACACGATGTACTAAACTAGTATTTTATAATTTAAACTGATTTTGTATATATGTAATGTCAACATACTTTGTGCTGATAACTAAGTATATCGTAATACAACTTAAGGGTTAAGTTAGATGCAAAACTAAATTGTTGTGATAACAAAAAGAACATATCTAAATCGTTTAATATTTTCAGTGAATATTTAAAAATTTCAAAATCTATGCTTCTTACATGCACATGTGTAAATTATGCATAAAACAATTATCAAACAAATTTGTTCATGTATTTTATTTTTATTTTTTAAATCTATGAGCTATATATGGGTAAGCTATATATATATAAGGAAAATCAAGGTGATTTATTCATATATATTTTTAATTCTTGGAGTAAAAAATTAAAAACGTACATCTCAATTTTATTTTTTCACCCACTCTACTTTTTAGTAAGTTCGTAAACTTCACTTCTAACGTCTCTAAGTTTTAAAATGTCATTTTCACCCTTTTATTTTTAATAGTTTTGTACAATGTCATTCTAACCTTCTCGAATTTGTTCATTAACTTAAAAAAGGTAATTTGTTGCATGTTTATTTTTATATATATGTCGGCATAAATTCAAGTTGATGTATCTTTCGATGTAAATATTGTTTGCAAACGAGCAGAGTCAAATATCATATGTTCTTTGTGCTTATTTTTATATACGTTTCGAGTTGATTTATTGTCTGGTGTAAATTCTGTTGGAAACGAGTCATGTCAAATACAAGTATGCTATGATTGGACAGTATAAATTCGAATTCGTCTACTTTTCAATGTAGTTTTTGTTCGGAAATGATTCAGGTCGATACTAATCTATACATATTTGTTAATAAGTACAGATGTATGCAAAGTGGAGTTTGTTTGTAAATGGTTTTGGGTTTGCCGATAACGGGGTTCGATTTCGTGGCATACAACGTTTTTTTTTGGTTTCCTTTTTGACGTGTTATTTTATTTTTTCTAAATAAGTTACATTTTTAAATTCTTATAGGGAAACATAGTTTTCCAAAAATTACATTTTTAAAATTCTTATAGCGTAAAGTATTTTTCCAAAAATTACATTTTAAAACTCTTATAGCGTAGTGTACGGGGCGTAATTGTATTTTCTATCTACGTTTCAGTTTATATAATCGATGAGCCACTACTTTATTTGTTTTTTTAATCCTCCCACTACACTGTCACGCGTGGACTTTAATCGTACAATCCCGCCACAACACACAGTAATTTTGCTCGTTTAAACTCATAAAATAGTTTTTTTAGAAACACACTCTCTTAATGTACACCACCTAAAATCACCCTAAATACTTCCAATAATGTTTAAACCCTCACCATTTGGTTAACATTTATTCTGCAATTATGTTTTCAAGTTCATTTAAAAAGAGAAAAGAAAGAAAATGAAAGGAAAGAAATAAGTAGTTGTATTTCAGAGTTTTTTTAAAGAAAAAAAGTAAAAAGTTATGTTCTCGAGTTCACTTATGAAAAGAAAAGAAAAGAGAAAATAAAAGAAAGAAAAAAAAATGTTTCATTTTTTTACTCGTTAAGTAAACTCGGGAACATAGTTAAGAAACCATATTCTTTATAAAAAAATATATTTTAATATAAAAGGTAGAAGCAATATATCTAACACAAAAAAAGGTAACTACATTAGAATATGACAAAAAATTTTGAAAAATCCAAAATCCAATGAAATACATCTCCTCCTCCTTCCCTGAAAAAAATAAGTTGATGTGAAAATCCAATGATTTTTCCCTTTAATTTTAAAGAAAGAAAAAGCCAATAATGACCCAAAAATAATATTAAAATACTTTATTTATTCATTCAAATGAATAATTGGAGCATCTTGATTAAAAAATGATATGGCTATAGCTTGTCACAACTACCTTTGGTTGAGTTTCCAGCTCAAACTTTGCAGTTTTATATACTTTTTCGATTGATATATGACTAATAAGTATTGATGTTGATTATTGGCTAATGAAGATTCATTTACCGTATATCTTTAAAGATAATTCTAAATACTTTTGTTTTCACTATATATAAATCCATTTTATAAAATATTAGGCCTTACCATTTGGACACCGAGACTAAAATTGGGTTGCAACTTACTTTTTTTTAATTAAAACAAAAAACTGTTACTACTTACTGGAAATTCAAGGAACCCTCATAATACACCGCTACCTAACGAAACCAGGTAAATTATAACTTATACTGGATAGATGACCTTAAAGATGTTATGACAAAAAAACAGTGAAAGAAAAATGTGAATCCGAGACATTTATTGCGGGGGAATTAAACCGCTTATCACTGCACCATCTCTTAAAGAATACAGCGATGTGATTTCCGACATACTATTGCCAAAGATATGTATCTGCCAACTTGTCTTTTTCTCATGATATGGTTGTAATACAAAAGATTGTTAGATGAAGATGTGTGGAACATATGCGAGGATTTTACGGCTCAGGCTCATAAATTTAAGTTCATGTTCACATTTCTTCCTCCAAAAATCCTACATATTACAAACATATCATGATTACAATATAATTTCCCATCTAAACATAATTTAAACCTTAAGAGACGAAGCTGGTAATTCAGTTCACACTGATGTGTCAAACAAAATCATCGTTTGTTTGCGTTTATAAAAGAATAACATCTTTTTGTCACATGAAATCTACATAGAAGCGAGGGTTGTTAAAAAAAAACTCAAGTATATGTCTGTTGTTTACATGTCACGTGACATGTCATCAAGGGTAGACAATATTAATTTTTTTTGTTTTAAAATGAGAGTGCTCTTGACAAATAGAATGAAAGTTAGAAGTTTCTCTGGTTAAATTGCTACTATGGATTATTAAACGTTAATTGAGTTAGTATGGAGAATTAGAATTCAATTTGCCTAGAAAAATCTAAGTAGATGACACGTCATATACCATGTCATCAAGGTTAGGCTGCAATGCTTTTCCAATTAGAGTAAGATTGTCTTTGGTAACATAAGTGAAATTTACGATAACATTAGTCAAATTGTTAGTATAAGTAATTATTGGTCAATGAATAATAGATTAAAATATTATAATCTATTTTACCAATTTCATACTTTCTTCTTGTAGAATAATAACTATTTCTCATAATTACGAATATTAGTTGCTAATGTGCCATCAATTACTCCCAACCTACAATTTACTAGGAATTTAATGATTTTATCCTATGAACAAAACATATGGGCCTAGCCCATTAGCAACTTATAATCGTAATTATGAGAAGTAGCTATTACTCCAAACCTACAACTTATTCGTATAGGGGATTTTATTTTATCGAACAAAACATATGGGCCTAGCCCATGGTTTATAAATTTGATCTCACGTCTCAATTAAGCCCGAATTAAACTAGCATGCTAAATTGCTAATGTCAAATCACTAAAATGGTTTCTTCTTGTTTTCGTTAATTTGTTTTCTCATATTTGTAGTAAGGTGCACAAAATATGTATAAACAAAATGCAAACTTTTGATTTACTGTTATCATATGCATTGTCGGGATGTTTGAGTGCGGAGAATACCAAAGATTATGTTTGGTTGAGATGAAACAACACTTGATAATTCGTTTAGGAAAGAAATTTGTTAGAGAGAATCAAACAAAACGCCTTGTGAATCTCCGTCAATGGTTAGATCAGCAATGGTAGTGTAAGGTGGGAGAGTTGTTCGGATTATTTCAACATACATGCGAAGTAAGCTTAACCTTTGTGTTGTATTTTTAGTGTTTTGAAGTAACCTTTTATATCTCTGATGAAAGTAACCTGTAGTTTTGTCTCATTACTCCAATGAAATTAATAACTTTCATGCTAAATCATACTGATAAGCCCTATACATCAAAGCCTTGAAATTTACCATCATTGCCACCATCTTCAACATATTTTTTCTTTCAAGCATAACCCTTGACAAGAGCCCCAAACAATCAAAGTTGTAAACCCTCACCGAGTCATGTTTCCTTTTTTCAAAAACACCATATATCACGAGTTCAGTAATAAAATGAAAAGGGTACGTGTCATGGAACTGAACAATGGATCGAATGACAAACATATCTAAGAACAAACTCAGTATTCCAGACTAAGACTGTTACAATGATTACACTCCTATGCACATTCATAGCCCTCACAATGCTCAAAACCCATGTATGTTATTACTATAAACAACCAATGCATTATATAAAGATATGTGCAACTCGTATTGGAAACTCTGAATTTTTGATCAAGGGTACCGATCGGAAAGACTGGAATGAACTCTAGTTTGTAAGCCTTGTTCTAAAGAAACAGGCATGTGGGAATAAGAAATTGTTTAAACCATTGAAAAACTCTTGTGAAATTGAAACTTATGTTGAAAAATCAACAAAGCATATTTCATAGGAACGAGTCAAGTTGAATTAAACTGTAATGGTGTGCAACGATTCAACGAATCATTGAATACGTTTTCTACGTCCCTACTCTCAATCGGAATGTTCTTAGCCTCAAACAGTTACAAAGAGCAGTGAATCTTAAAATGATATATGCAAAGTGCTTAGAACTCCTGCAATGGTACTACTCTACTTTAAATGCAAGGAGATGCAGTCCCGGAATTCTTGCAATGGTCTCAAATGGTATATGCAAAGTACGTTTCATACGCATACGCAGGTCTTATGACAGTTTACAGTTAGATTTACCTGCGTGTTCTAGAGGTCATGACAGTTAAGATTAACCGCCATAATTATACCTATAAGTACCGATGTACCCAACATATAATCAAATGCTCAACTTATAGCTATAGGAAAGTGTCAAAACACTTGAACATAAATCTATTTAAGACATAGGCAACATATAACCAAATGCTCAACTTATAGCTATAGGTTTAAGTGTCAAAACACTACAAATGTTACTTCTAAGCTCACCAATATATAGCCAGCCACATAATGTTTCTTAAAGCTACCTTTATAATGTTTCTTAAAAGCTAAACAAGATATAATAGTGTAGTGAGCTTTTATGACTCATGTAGAACAGACAATCTCAATCATGTTGCACATGCAACCCACCATTTTACCAAACTCCAAACAAAAGAAGATGACAAAAAAGACACATGCTTCTCACATGGTTGTACTTGTGCTCAAACAATCACACATTCATCCTCTGTTTCAACAACTTACACACCCAAATATAAAAACAGTAGCTTTAATCCAATGCAAGACTTCAAATTCACAAAATGCAAATCACCATAACATCATTATTCATAAAGATCCATCAAAGATCATGAACATAAGAACATGAATGTCTTGATGATTACATGAACCAATCAAGAACTTTAAAGCCTTTAATCAAGAAACACAAAGCAAATCAATATCTGAACTTGTAAAACCTTACTGCATCATTCAAGCATTCAATGAGTAGAAACTTTGAGATTGAGTGATTTATTGAACCATGACTTCCAGCTGCCGCAGTTGTTCCTTGTTATTCCAATTGTCACCAGCTTTCCGTCACCGACCTTATTAAAGTAACCCATCAAATCCCTTTTTATTAGTTTTCTATCTCATCACTTCAATGAAACCCCATAATTCAAATCCTTGATATATACAATCACCGCTGCCATCTTCACCGTGTCATGTTTCTTTTTTTCAAAAACAACTAATATCGCGACATCAGTAATAAATTGAAAAGGGTACGCATCATGGAACTAAACAATCGATTAAAAGACAAACATATCTAAGAACAAACTCGGTGGTTACTGTTACAAATAGTGTTTCAATGCTTACACTCTTAAGCATATTCATAACACTCACAATGCTCAACTCATGGAGAGTAAACTATTTGTAGAATGAATAATTTACTATGAAGCTAATGCCATAAAATTACAAATAGAGGTTAAGATTTAAAGATAATTTGAAGTCGTAGATTACTTTGGAGGATGGTTTTTGATTCTTTCTAGATAGCAATAGTCAACATATTCAATTTAAGAATTTGAAATTTCTCAGTGTCCACATCTTCCAAGTGTTTGTGAAACACTTATAAAATTTCACAAACACCATTAGGTCATAGGTTTAAGTTGTAAAAGATAGTCTCATACACACGGTAGGAAAAGATTGTGTAAATCAGATCACAAAGCAATCTGACTCCTCTGTAACCCTTGTGCAAAGGGGAAAATTAGTTAAGCAATGGGTATACCCATCCATCTACTCTATTTTAAAATATCTTTAGGTTGATCCAAGTGCTGACATAGACAATGTTATCATAGAAGACCCTACCCTAAGATGAACATATAGCGAGAGGCGGTGGAGAGAGGGCGGACTTCCATGAAGTTGGGTTCAAAGATGGCTCCGTTTGTGTGCGTCGAGCATTAGATGGCTAACATATAGCGAGATGCACACCTTAGGTTATAGGATGAGTTTGAAAGCGCTATGAACATATTTCTATCTAAGCTACAACAAACAATAACCCAACTAATAACTATAGGTTAGTGTCAAAACACTATACATATTTCTTCTAAGCATAGCTAGCCACATAATGTTTATGTGCTTTTATGACTCAGATTGAAGAGACACCTCAACCATGTGGTGTACAATGCATTGGCAACCCACCATTTTACTCGACTCCAAACAAAACATGATGACAAAAGAAACACATACTTCTCACATGGTTGTATTTGGGCTCAAATAATACATATTCATCCTCGTTTCAACAACTTACACACCCAAATAAAAAACAGTAGCTTTAATCCAATGCAAGACTTAAAATTTATAAAATGCAAATCACCATGATGATTCTGCATAAAGATTCATCAAACATCGAAGAACATGAACGTTCTTGATGATTACATGTACCAATCATGAAACTTAAAGCAATTATTCAAGAAACAGAAAGCAAATCAATTTCTGAAACTGTAAAACCTTATTGCATCAATCAGGCATTCAATGAGTAGAAACTTTTAGATTGAGTGATTTATTGAACCATGATTTCCAGCTGCCGGAGTTCTTCCTCGTTATTCCCACCGTCACCGGCTTCCCATCACCGACCTCCTCCACCGGCTGAGGCTTCTTGCACAGCATGAAGTTTCTAACCCCAAATGATCCAATTGCCTCCACCGGACTCAACGCTGCAAATCAAACTCAACAAATAAATACCAGCACATAGAACGTGTGAAATATAGAAAAAAAAAAATTTCTACATAGCTTTGCCAAATGGTAATCAACAGTTTTGGGGCCAAAGGCGAATTAAGTACACACAACATTCTTGAAGTGTCATCCTTATAAACAGTGGCACCTTTATGATAATTTTTGTAAATCAAAGTACAAATGGATTCGTTAAAGTAAGATTATACAATTTATGATCATAAAGATTAGGCTCATTTTTTTTTGGTTAAAGTGATAAAAGTAAATTAAATTGGATATTTTTAAAACTAAAACAAAAATCTGAATTGAACTACAATATAAATTTCTTTTAGAATTCAGGCCATGATAATTTGAGGGTCATAGACGAAAGCCTAATAATTAACACAATAAAGCCGCTTATAACGTTCTCTAAACAAAATTTGTGTTTGTTTTGGTTTAACTCGTCTATAAAACCTCATTTACAGATGATGCTTACGCGGTAAAGCATGTCAGATGTAGTGTAGTACATCGATAATATGAATTATTAATGTTCCATCTCTACCTATCACACGTTCATATCGTAAGCATCATCTGTAAATAGGTTTACGGATCACCTAGAAACCAAAACAATACGCGTATTAATAATATATTAATACGCGTATCAATAATATTATTATACCTTCGGTACCGGCGATCGGACAATAAAGAACGAATTCATTGATATTGGAGCCAAGAACAGGAAGACGACCCTCACGGGCGTAGGATTTAAGCGCAGTATCCATGACAGAAGCCACGAGCTCCTCAGCGTTAACCACAAACCGGATCGGACCGGCGCTTCCGATGACGGTGATGCTAATCAGCAGTCGGTTTCCGGCACCTTTCGCCGGCTGATTCCTCTTTGGCTTGTACATCAACATCTTATCAAAAACACAAAACCGTATTCCTTGAAAAATGAACGAACAATTAAGCAAATCGAATCTAACAACAAGAACAAAAACAACGACAACGGCGGTGGCAGTGGTGGTGATAGCGGTGGTGGTGGTGGTGGTGGTGGTGGTGGGTTCAGGGATCGACGCCGACGCAGCGGTGGTACCAGCCCTCTTTGCAAGATCCGTAACAGAAAGCGGTGGCGAGAAAAGAGATCCCCCTTGAGGAAAGGGGGGAGATCATCAACCGATTACGGAGGATTTCCACCATTCACAATCGGAGAATCTCAGGGGTGAATTGAGGGATGAAGGATGGGGGAATTTGGGGATTAGGGTTAGGGTTTGATTGTGGATTTTGATGATGAATGTTGGAAATGGGTGTGGGGGTGAATAAAAAGGTGAAGGTTGGTGAAAAACACGTTAGCCTAATGTTACGGCGTTTGTGTTGTTACGTAAGGTGTGACGTCGTCAATCTTGGAGTTAGGGTTGCCTCTTGATACATGTCAAAACAAATTCTACACGTGTTTTCAACACGAACTCGATTGGAAAACGGAAACTTGAAATATTAATTTGAACGGCTAACATTTAAAAAATTTTAAAAGTTGAAATTTATCTTGGCAACTTTTTGAAGTTATAATATTTTGGTTGCGACTTGGGAAACCTGAAATATTTAGAATGAACTAGTATCTAATCCACGCGTTGCGTTGGGAGCGTAAAACCGTGTCAAATAACGTCAATGTCACACCGTTGCTAACAACAACCAACATCAAAAAAGCTCGTAAAACAAAAGAATAAAACTGAACGAAAAATAGACGTAAAAACTTTAAACCATGCATGTGCGTTGTGACGTGTTAATGTGTATAAATTAGAACGAAGTGTATTACACAACACGATCGTGAAAGATAGATGTAAAAACCTTAATCCACATACGCATGTGCGTGTATGTTAATTCGAAAATTTTAGTACGAGACGTAAAACAAAAAAATTGTAAAAGATAAAAAGTATAGAGACCATACTTGAAAATAAAAAATGTATTATGTTTAAATGTAAAAGATGAAAACTATAAGGTTAAAAATAAAAAATAAAAAAAAACAAAATGAGATACAATCTATAAAACATAAGCCACAAATTATTATGCATAACTAAGGTGATAATTAGTATTATATAAATGGTTTTCTTTTTAAATGGCAGATTAGTGGTTGTAATTATCCATTCATGTCAAAAGGATCATTGATATTAAAACAGATAGTTAGATGTGTACTCACCAATGATCCCTATTCCAATTGGTTAATGTGAAATACTTGTGATATGTAAATATGGAGAGGTCATTGGTTCGAGTTTCACTCTGAACAAAAATAGTCGAAGTTGAGCGAGAGGGTTGGGAGTATGGTCCCGGTTGAGAAATGAATAGGAGGACTCGTTTAAAATAACATCTATCATCCGAAACAATATCATACATTTGCCGTTAAAAAAAAGTTAGATGAGTATTCAACTCTAATAAATGATTATAAAATATGGCATATGTCATTCTTTACTTTAATCTCATTATTTTGTTCCGCCTAGAACTCATTTACTCATTTATTTATTTATATGGATTTTTTGATCTCATTTACCTTTTAGTTGAGATACCCGTAATCTTCTGTCTAAGGATTCCGTTTACGAGGATCATTTAGTTTCTTTCATTTTCTTCAACTTGAATTACAATGTTATTATTACATGATATGTACAGTTTATACTTGATGCAATACATATTGTAAGCAAGTTTTTATGGTTTAAAGCAAATAAAAGGATGTTTGTTCGTGCCAGGTCATCTTTTGTAAGGAATATCATTTATATAATTATGTGAATGCATGGGTCAAAATAAAAAAAATGAAATATACGTTTAACCATCGTCACCATGTTAAAGTGTGGGTAGTTCTAGCCATTCACCACTAGAATAGTGTTAGTCAAAGGCTTAATTTTAAGCTCCTTCAAATCTTGTATGTTTAGTTTGAACACATTTAATTATTGTGAAATTCATTTTTCCTAGAAACCAATTTGTATAAAGTTAATATTTATTGACTTACATTTGTTAATTTTATTTTTACTTATTATGTTTTTTCGAATTGATAATTTGATAAGTTTTCTTATTACACTGAAAGACCTAGATTTTTAATTGGCATAATAATTCAACACGTATAACACACATTATAAAGTTACATAATTTGTATTATACAATCACAAATAATACACAGATATATATATATATCCTAGTTTGAGGAATAAAAAAGTGAAGGTTGTTGGTGAAATACGATGATGAGTGTTTGGAATACAAGTTTGGCTAATGTAGTGGGTTTTGTGTTAGGTCGTCAATCTTGAAGTTAGGGTGGGTGGTTTTGTCTAACTTGCCTCCTAACACATGTCACAAGAAGTTTTACACGTGGCTTATATTGGAGATAAAGTAGGTATAAACTTCATTAAAACATAAAGATACAGTATCAGGTTTCAAGTAATTGTCACAGTAGATTATCTCACTAAAGGTGAGTTTTCTTATCAATTTGATCTTAGGTTTGATATTGATGAGAACGAATTGATATGCAAACCAAAAGACACAAATTGGTTCTTTTTTAATGTTTCAATCACCAAAACCAAAAGACACAAGCTTCATATGTTTATCGTATATATTTAATTACGTTAGTTTCAACAGGGCAACTAACAAAGTTTCCCGAAAACGGCGCAAAATGCCTTTAACCACGTTGATATCATTGTATGAGTTTACCGTAACGTGCCAATTACAATTTCTCGTTTTTCCATTCTCTTTTGCATTCTTAATATCATGTTAACAAAGTAAAAAACCAAAAGAAGTAAAAAATAAGACGCTGTTGCAAACCAACCTTCAATTTTAAATATATACTAGTTGGTACTTATCCGTGATACATGACACTTGATTTTCAATCAAATTAAATGAAAATGTAGGTAACTAAGCAAGTCGTAATGATATGTGCGGAATTTAAGCAAACATTTTGTTGTTGTGAAAATACAATAAAAAAACATGGAGGGAATCCAAAATAAAAGATGTAAAAATATACTATACTCGACCCATCTTGATATGTAGATAAGAAGAAAGTAAAATTATATTATATTTAACACATCTCGGTTTTTTTAAATAAAAACTATATCGAAACGTAGATAAAAATAAATGTATTAATAAAAGTTATACGAGAACGTAGATAATTAAGCATATTGCAAAAATATGTCTAGTATTTAGAAAATGTTAGCGAATTCAAATATAAAACAAGTAAATAATATAATATATTCATCATGTTTCGGTTGTGGACATATACTATCAAAGTAGATAAAAATAAGTGTATTATAACTATGCATGCAAAAATTTAAAGCACATTGTATTTAAAAAATAAAAAAATTATTAAATACGTGTAAATTTAGTTATAAAGAGTAAATTAATAAAAGTTGAAACAAAAAAATATAATAAAACAAAACCACAAAAAAAAGGTGGCAACAGGGAATAATAAGAACCCATTTGATGTGAATCGAAACACGTTTAAGGTCTGAGCATTCAACCACTACACCTAAGGTTACAAACGAACTGAACGTTCAGCGAACAGTTCGTGAACCGTTCGGCGGAAAGTTCGTTTATGTTCGTTCGTTTAGTAAATGAACGAACACGAACAAGAAAATTCCGTTTGTTTAGTTAAACGAACGAACATGAACACAAGCCGCGTTCGTTCATTTATGTTCGTGAACGTTCGATAATGTGTTCGTTTATGTTCATTAATGTCCGTTCGTGAACGTTCGATAATATGTTCGTTAATGTGTTCGTTTATATTCTTATTTTTGTGTCAATTATTTTTAGGACTATTATATCAAGTATTTTTTTTATATTTATGTTAAGTACTTATTTATTTTTGATTGATTTTGTGTAACGTGTGTAATAAAAATGTAAATTTCATTCTAAAATAAATCTATAATCATTTGTATTCATTTGTGTTCATGAGTTTCTTGGTGTTCGTCATGTTCATGAACAGTTATTTATGTTTGTTTGCTTTTGATTGTGTTAATTTGTGTTCGGTAAGCGTTCGTGAACAGTTCATGAATATGTTCATTTTCTTAATGAACGAACACAAACAAAAAAATCTCGTTCGGTAAGTGTTCGTGAACAGTTCATGAACAAGTATATTTCTTAACGAACGAACACGAACAAAGCCTTGATCGTGTTCGTTTGGTTTGTTTGCGGTCCTAACTACACCAACTAAAATAATTAATGATTAGGTTATCTTTGTTTATATATAACCTTAAATATAAAAAAATAATAAAAGTAATCAGCGCTATCTAATAGTAATAGAATATATCTAATAGTAATAGAATATAACAAGTAGTTACAAAAAAACCTTTCATATGTTTTATTATGACAATTTCCTGTTAATTATGATTTTGAATTGATATTTTATGATACTTTGTGACAATTAAATTGACAAGTGGATGCTACAAAAGCCAGAAAAAGGTTTCTAGAGAATATTCTGTTTCAAAAGTGTTTATGAGGAAATATCCTTTTTAATGACATGCGTTTTTTGCATTTTTAAATGACATTTGACGTTTGACAAATTGAATAGTGACAACTAAGGATGTACGAAATGTCATCGCAAAGTAATTCACTGTTCTTAAGCAATTGTTCTTAAGCAATGGAATGAGACAAACATAAACATATGAGATTTTCAAAGCTTACTCTTATATGCGTATATCTATAGAAAGGTTTTGTTCCTAACTTGTAAATCTAGCGTAACCAAGCCCCCGGGCTCAGGTCCGGTGTGACCCAAGTTAGAGCTTTAGACCTTCAAAATATAGGGCCTTAAATTTAGGAAAAAAATTAAATGTATATGTGTAATGGGCCTCAAAATTCAACGGCCCATTTATGAATACGGATTAGGGCTGTTTTTTTTTACTTTTTCATAAAAAATGAAGGGTCATGGTAATTTTCAAGCCTACGGCGATTACAGTTTACAAGATCAATAGCAGTGTTGTTTTGATCGATAAATCCTCACTCGCGACTCACTCTGTAATTTCAATTAAAGCGAACGATTACGGTTTGCTTTCTTTCTTTCTGATTCAGCTTATAATCCTTAAAACAGTGTTGTGACCATTGTTTCTTAGTTCTGTGATTGTGTATTGCTATTTCAAAATTTCAATTGCGATCGGAGTCACCAAAACTTTTATTTTCTTTATTTGATTTGAGCGACGAGCACAGGGCCTGCAAATAGATATCCGACGAGATACTCTAATCGGGTTAGTGCTTCTAGTTTGCTCTTTGTACTTGAATAAGGGCCAACAATTTGATTGGGTATTTGATAATCGGATTGGGATTTGATTTGTTTTTAAATTACTTGACTTTGATTCTATGAATTAGTGGTTCTGTGATACTGTGTTGATCTGAATTTATATGATTAGTTTATTGCTTTTATCTAATTTATTTTGATTACTTAATAGCTTGAGTTTGATTTTTTTGATTAGTTTATTGGTTAATATGATTTATTTTGATTACTTAATAGCTTTAATATGATTAAGTCTATTTCATACTAAACTAGTTTTTCCAAATAAAAATTCTTAACCACCATAACTGTTCCTTTAGTAGAACGTAGCTTTTTCAAATAAAATTTTAAAAAAATTATGTACGATCTACCATATAATAAGTAAGGTTAAACGGTTTAGCCTTTTTTGTAGATTGAAATTTTTTTCAAAAGAAATTGATTATGAAGACTTCATTAAAAATTAGCATCAAATAAAGTTAGAAAAATAAATTTAATCTAAATATATTTATACACATACTATAAACTTCAAAAAACAATTAACTCTGCCAAATTGTAAAGTTATTAGTTTCTTATTGTGGATCTCAAGCCCGGATAAAAGTAAGGGTTTATAAAAATAGTTTTAAAAGAGCCTCATTTTTTTGGATTGCTTTGGGCCTTTAAATACGTTAAGCCGCCCCTGCCCGGGCCTAGTTTGGGATCGATTTCATTTTTGTCCTTGGAAACTATGGTTCTTCATGAGGTCTTTCTAGCTAAGAGCAACCTCTTTATCGTATAGAATAATGATTATTTTTGTTTTCATTCACTATTTTTAAACCTTACTCTACAAGTAAAATTTTCGTTAAGTATGTTTGTTTGTATGAATATATGTGATCCTTGACATTGGCTAACATGGAGGAAGAGGGAAGCAAGAAAAGAGGTTGTTGGAGCAAAAATAAACAAAAAAAAGAAATTAAAGGGTGTGGGGATTGAATTCATTGCGATAAGTTAAACATGAATTACCTTTTGAACAAATATATAAATGAAAACACATTTAAACTTAATATATAAATTAATTCATAAAGGAAATTACATTGTATTTGTAGTGTGCAACTTATGTAATATGTTTTTTTATAAAGACAGGCATGTATAAAAACTTTAGCCAAGAGCTAGAAAGAGAGAAACATTCAAATATAAAATATAAATACATAAGAAATTCAAAAATTAAAAACACACCAATTAGACCCTTCCAAAGATTGCATCGTAGACTTATTTTTTATCCACAGGAGCCCGCTAGCTTTTATATTTTGTAGCATCCATGACACCAAGTCCGTTTTTAGAGACACAACTTCGTTTCGAGTTATGCATATGTACCAACAAGCCAAAAGTACAATCGTCTGAACAAGTCTTCTTTGAGGTCATTAGTTTCCGAAGTGTACAACTACTTAGGCATTTATGATTAATGTAGCTTTTATAATAAGTGTAATTATTGTAAGAATGATAAACTTTGGTAAATCTTACATATCTACACTTGAAATGGATAGGGATGGTTATTTTAGTACAAACAAAAATATGTAGAGTTATAAATAATCTTAACACATTGGAAATAATACAAAAACCTCTTCGATTCGAGTATTGAAAAAGAAGTTACTAGAAGTCTAGAACATATATATCTAACGTTTTATATTTTCATCTTAAAGATCTTTGTTAGCATATGAGCCAATTCACATATTATTTCGTCATCCTTTACCATTTTTGGAACTCATAACCTAATGATCAAATACAACATGCATAAATAAGCAAGTAACTAAAACTTGTTTACTATAAAATCACAACGTAGTTAGAGTTGAAATGTTATTATAACAGTAATTATATCACAGATGTTATTTCATACGTGATTTTTTCCTTTCATAATTTTAATGGAACTACAAAATAAATTTCCTTACATTTGTCCTTACAAGGTTCGTTTAACTCTTGAGTTCTTTTCGGTACCTTCTTCAATGACCTTGACAACATAACACACAAAAATCACAAGTAAGCATGTTGCATAGTGAGCGGATAATGAGTAATTAAACATGAACATGTTATTATAGAAAAAAAATCTTGTCATATGTAAATATAGCATATCATATATTCAAAAAGCATAATGTTTCATCAAGTGGTAACCGCACTACAACAAAATCAAGCTAATGCAACTCTAGTAATATGTTACATTAGCCGTTGAAAAGTTACATTAGGCTTTACAAAAGTTTCATTAGCTTAAAACAATCTTTTTATGAAAGACTGTGTTAAATAAAATTGTATTAGACATAAAACAATTGTTTTCTTAAATAATGTAACCTTTTGTTTAGATACTGTAACTTTTTTTGAAAAGTTGCATCAAAAAGATTGCATTAGGTTTATTTTCTGATAGTGCATAAGTATATGGGGTTCAATTAGTTAACATGGGCAAATCACATTAACCCATCCCTTGAGGTAAAATGTTCAATCTATACACATCCATTATTTGTATAAAATGTACCATGTTGCTCCTCGAGCCAGACAATCAATTACTTTGGAAAGATGTGAACTTTTATAACAGTCACGGTATGTCATATCATTTTATGCCAAAATGATGGCCATGTGGTTATTTCTTGAAAAGGAGAATGACTTGGGTAACATATGTATGTGTATAACATGATAGTAAACTTACAACTTGTTAACATGTAAAATTGTACGTATAAATATATAAACTTGTTAAATTTGTAAGCATGTATACCATATGAAGATATAAACTTGTAAGCTTGCATATTCATAAGTTTATATTATTTAAATATATATGAAACATAAAAAAAGATGGTTATAAGAGATAGGTTTTATAGAAAATAAATGTAAAAAATAGGTGATGTGATGGTATTATAGGAAAATGAGTGCCTGTAGAGAACAATAGAAAATCTAATATGACAACTAGGATGATGCGTTTGTAGGTGTTGTTAGATTTAGCATTGTTGATGCTAACTTTTTAAACCTTCTTGTTGAGGATACCTTGTGATTAATAGTCTCCAAAACAATCTTGTAAAATTCCAAATTGATCGGCTATTAATTGCTTGTTTGGTGAACATCACAATTGTGCAAGTATTTGATTACTACACAAACACCTTTTTCACATAGAATTTTGACTATTTTAGAATGTACAAGCTCTAATGATCATACAAATAGTACAAATAAGTGGTCCCATAAGTTTGTCTATAAAGATATTGATTTCATTGAGTAGTTTCTATACGCTTTTCCCCATCTTAGTAATGAGAACATGGTCACCATGTGGATATTAATAGGTCTATTCCACAAGTACAAAATAGACACAACAAGAGTTCATTAATTTTACAAAAGAAATATGTTATTAGTAATCACAATATCCCATGCTACCAATTAATATTTAAGCTTACAATCCTAAAGTATTATATCAAAATGTATTATATAATTAGATCAATAATCGATTCCCAAATCATAACAACATTCATTGTTGAAAAAAAAACTTATACAACAATAATCAATTTCCCCAAAACTAATGCGCGCGCGCACACACCTAAGAGTTTTTAGTAAACATTTCAATCCATATTTATTATGTTGTAATGATGATGTCTTAAACGTGCACGCTATGTTGGTAATTTTAATGTTATCAACGTGTGTTTTAGTATATTGAATTAACTAGTTGATCGAGAAAATAAATTAGAGATTAAACGAGTTAGGTGTCGCGAGAGTGTGAGCTCGATTTAATTATAAATGTTATTTTGACAATTAACTATTGGGCTTTACTCATAATGTTAATCGGGAATTGAAGTGGGCTTTGTAAAATTTTGTTGGGCTCATCTATGTTCAAGAAATGAGTGGTTGGGCTCACTTTTGAATTAGTTTTGATTTGGCCCACGATGAGACTAGCCCACCCGAAAATACAAAACGGAATATGCAAGAGTTCTTTTTGCGATATTTGCTCTCTCTCGATCAAATAGAAAAACTGAGACAATATTGTTTTCCACGTTACGACTATCTTCAAGAACAACTTCATTTTTGAAGATCAGATCCTACTTTTTTAAACATATCTCTGTCTAAACCGAAAATCATTTGCAAGTAACCTGCGTAATAGGTTTTATCAGATAGTGTTCATGATTCAGATATTGATCCGGGATTTGATTTGATTACATAACGTTTTCAATTCACGTTCAAATTCTAGGTTTGTGTTTCATTTGAAATTCTTGTTCTAGACTACAAATACACAAAACGCTATGGAGGATAATCATTCATATTGAGATTGGATTTTTACTCTTAGCAATACAATATTATATAACCAATCATATATAGATAAGACATCCTCATCACATTCATAAGGTTGTTTAAATTCTTAATTTATTCTTACACTTACATAAGAAACAATTGATAATTTCTTGTTTCCTTGGAGGCAAAATTTAACACCAGTGTTCCTTTTCAGACACTAGTCGAGACTTGCTGATTTTGCTCATCCATCAAGTCGCTTATTTGCGCCCCCACTCCTTGCAAAACTACGTGAATATTCATACTTGTGGATTGTCGTTGACGATTATGGTTTTGAAGATCCTTACAAAAGTTTTGACTCACACGTTGAGCGGTTAAGGATTAAAACTAAAGGCCTTCTTTTTTAGTGTTTATAAGTATTTTGTTTTATTTTTTTTTTAGTGCGAGCTTTGGTTTGCTTCCGTTCTGACTACAAGGTATTATGTTTTTTAAATGTTTTTATTAAGTGTTAGCTTCTAATTTTGACTATGGATTGTTTATATATTATAAGACACCATTCTGATCGGTAATGAATCATTATAATATTTTCTATTAGGCTACCCTAATAGGTCTGAAGTATATGACTAGATTGAGGCACATGAAAAGTTTTAAAGAAAAAAAATAGAAAAGAGAAAATTACTATTCTAGTATTCTATATATTAAAGATTATTAACTTAAATTATTTTAGTAACTATGGATAACTCAATTGATACATTTTTATACGCTAATCAATAACGTGAGGCAAACAAAGGTTATTTTGTAAGAAGTTAAGGTAAAAAAACAGTGGAAACAATTCAGACGGGCAAAAGAGGAATACACCACCCTTAAAGGTTATGAATAAATTAACTTATTAATTAATTCAATATATATATATATCAGTTAACATAACTTGTTAATTCACATCATATTTTGGTTCAATGGTATATTTAGATCTTTAAAATCTCAGCTTAAACCTGATTCAATGAGGTTTTTTTCCTACGTGGTCGGTTACTAGGTTACATCCTTCATGGTGTTTTGGGTGAGTCAGGCCCAGAGCGTCAAAAGAAGTATGAACAGTTAAAATATCGTCTTAAGGAGGCTCACTCGGGTATCAAATGTAATACTGGTTGAAAAATGGCATAATCTTTTCATGGTTATCATTTCATCCAAAAAGCAAAAGATCTAAAAAGCATATTCTTATGGTATATGGAGGACCAGATGCTTTGAGATTAGAGGTCCAAATCTCTTACAGAAAGGAGAGATAAGTATGTGGTAGTGAGTGGTGACGATTTATTCTTCTCTCCCCTATATTCAACACCATATACATATAGTTTGAACAAGGAGAAACTTAAGTTAGGTTGTGTTAGTTTTTATCAAAGTTTTGGGGATACCAAAAAACTAGTGGCTATATTAGAATGGAAGGAGTGCTGGGACTACTGAAGTTGCGAGTGAAGAGAGGGATTAATCTTGTGGTTAGCGATACCAAAAGTAGCGACCCTTATGTCATCGCAACCTTGGATACCAGGTCTCTCCTTCTTCGATCACCGATTCTAAAATGATAAGTTGCTTGCTGGACAAATTATATAGTTACCTTTGTTGGTTTGTAATATCTATCCCATATGATTATTGTTTGATTTATTCATATATAATCTAGATGTTGCAAAGAATTGTGATAAAAGTTGTAATCTAGGAACAAATCCTCATTTAGATTGTTAGATGCATTTATAATACGGTAACAAATAAACTTACCACAAAAATCCCACTCGTACAGTAGCTATACATTTTGGTTTTGGTAAAGTAAGATATGAGAAACGGTAGAGATTCAACTTTCTTGGTAGTAATAGTCGGTTCCGGTAGCTTCCCGATCCCCTGTGCACCGAAACCGATATAACCCTACTCCCGATTATATGTTTAGGGTACGGTATTCGGTCTTAATTTAGGTGCAATGTCGGGTTCGGGTTCGGGTGCGGTATAGCCGAAATTAGCCGGGTTTACCGATTTGATCACCCCTACCCCTATATAATCTACGACCCTTATGGAACTTTGAGACCGACCCACATGAAATTTTAACATTGACCTCTAAAAATATGTATTTTTTAGTTTCAAGTTTTTACTAATATAAATCTATTATAAACAAATTAACAAATATAAAATATTTTTTAAATAATTCAAGCCCATTTGCACAATTTAAAACCAAACTAAACAACGAACTCTTATAGCTAGAATTTATTAAGCTCATTTGACTTAACCCAGTATATTTTATATTTTAACCTACTAACTTGTAAATCAGATAATAAAAAAAAAACCGTCCATTGTTCAGTTATTTCAGAATCAACGAGATGAAATTAGAAGTGCGGTCTTAACTTGGTTTTATCTTTTTATTGTATGCCTCACTCCACCCAATCCGACTCAAACCAAACCAAAAATATTTAATATTTAGCTATAGTCAATAACGCTCAAAATTTTCTAACTTCAGTGAAAAAATGTCTTCATCCACCAATGCAGAAAACAAAGACTAAGGTCATCAAGAGAAACTGCAATCCCGTGTGGAATGATGAATTGACTCTCGTCATCAGGGACCCTGAAGCTCCAATACATATTGTGAGTACCCGCATTCTAAAAACTGGAACCAAACTATAATCATATCACAACTTTTTGTTGTACAAAACTAGAGTTCCAAAATGATCCTTTTTTAATAAAAAAAACCTTGCTTGTTGTATTTCAGGCCGTGTACGATGAAGACAGTTTTAGTAACGATGATAGCATGGGAGACGCGAAAATAGATGTAAAGCCATACATAGAATGCCTTAGAACGAGTTTGAACACGAACAACATCGCGAATGGTACTAAACTCGATTGTGTTCATCCCACGGAGCACAACTGCCTAGCTAATGAGAGCTCTATTGTTTACGAAGACGGAAAAATTGTACAAGACATGGTCCTTAGATTGAAAACGTCGAATGCGGTGAGGTTGAAATCCAAATAGAGTTGGTTGTACTTGCTGATAGTACATTACATGTGTAGATAACCTTATGGTTGGATTCCCCTTCCTTTGGAGTCTATTTTGTGTATAATATAATCAAGAGTTTAGCATTTCAATTAAACAAGGTTATAGTGTGATTTGATTAACAATTGTAATACGTTTGAAAGAAAATTTTCAGGTGTTGTATTTGGGTATGTTTTTGAAAGATACCAGAGTGAGAGAAAACTGAAACTAGATATGTTAATGTTCTTATTGAAGGTAAAAGCATACATAGAGAATTACAATAGGGTAAAAAGTTGCAAAACAATAATTTACATCTAAATTGAGGGCTATACATTTATCTAGTTTCTTTCTAACTTAAATACTTGATAGAAACAAACTGCCTTCGTTCATTTGCAATAAAATATTTTATTGCAACAACTCCTCTCTCCTAGCAGTGTCATTCGATGTCATTAAACATAGGCATCTGAAACATGATATGGAAAAATCATCTCGACATGTCTAACGCGTATAATAAACATTTCAAGGTCAAGATGTATCTTAAAATTAATCAAATCAACCTACATATATTTAAAATGAAAATAAAAACAGTTTGACTTGTAAAGTAATTTAACATTTCGTTAACCTTAGGAGAATAAACGGGTGACACAAATTGTGTTTAGATTACATAATTTAAGTGTGTCTGAGTTAAATTAGTTAGTATCTTTAAAATCAATATATATGTAGGTTATATTTTGAATGTTATAGGTTTGTATGTCAATATGTCACGTTCATGAATTTTAAACGATCCAAAATATCAAAATCAGTGAATGTTAATACATCAAGCTCACCATTACAAGAACCTTATGTTTTAGAAAGTGTCTTACTTTAATTAAATAGGTCATGGTAGGTAGGGGTGTTCAAAAATATCCAAATCCGAAACCGTATCCGAAATATCCGAAAATCCGAAATTCGGATATCCGAAATTTCGGATTCGGATAGTGATATTGAGAATTTTCGGATATTCGGATATCCGAAATATCCAAAATATTTTTATAAAATTTTAAAAATATTAAATATTAATTAAATATTTCGGATTTTTTAGATATTAGGATATTTTAATAAAAAACTTCGAATATCCGAATTTTTTTTAATAAAACTATTATATTTTTATAAAATTTATTAATAATACAATTTTTTTTGAATTCGGATATCCGAACGGATATTCGAATCCGATCCGAAATTTGGATATTCGAAATTTCGGATTCGGATTCGGATAGTGAAATTCACTATCCGAAATTTTTGGATATCCGAAATTCGGATATCCAAAATTGAACACCCCTAATGGTAGGTATATGATAATCCAAGGATCGTTGCAGGAATTATCAATTTGATTTTAACAAGTATTGATTGCGGAATTATCAATACCTGATGTTTAATGAATTGTTTATCAAAAGTTAAAATCAATGAACAAAAAGAACAACTAGAAAAACTAAACATAATAATGCAATACACAGATTGTTTTCAATGCTCTTCATTCACAATCAATCGATTACAATTGATTATAATGCTATATGTTCTTGATGCTTGATCTTGCTATATTGTTATTATTCTGTGTGTTGATCTCTGGTATGTTCTATTGATATATAAAGATCGTGTTTCTATTCTGTTCCTAAATCATTGCTGATATTTTGCTATTTTGTTGTTATACTTAAGCTACTTCCTCTAACTATGTGAATCATTGCCTTGTTTATCGGCATAGGAGTTCACAATTTACAATGGAAATTATATTTTAAAAAATAGAATGTTGTTGATGTGACGTGGAGTATTTGCTTGAATTAAATATCTTCCGCCGCCATTGACTCGATGTTATTGCTCTGACATGTTGACTTGTTGACTATGTTGTGTACTTGCTGATGTGAAATCAATACAAGTTTGTTAATCTTCCTTAGAAATTGGTCTTCCGTAGCAACACTTTGTCTTCAGCATTTGTTCTTCAGTGGTTGTGCTTCCGCATGAGTTCTTGTACTTTTATTCAGCAACAAGCTCTCCTTCAGCAGCTGCACTTGATCTTTGGTCTTGTTCAGCAGTTGTTGTTCTTCCGTAGGAGATCTACGGAAGCACACTTCAGATATGCTCCTAAGAACATCTACGGAAGAACACTTATTCATCCGTAGGTTGTTCTAACACTTAGTTAATTTTTCAAATTGACCAAGTCTGATGTTTCCTGTAATAACATAAACTAACACACATAATAATATGGGTTACCATATAATTCATACATTATATTATATTATTAAAAGAGAATTACAATGATTAATTACAAGAGTTGACAAGTCAACTAAACCTATACATTTGATCTAGTTCTAACAATACTCCCCCTATAGGTTTAGCCTCTTGTAATCAGCTGTTCAAGTCTCTCAATTCTTGAACTCTTGTAAAAATTTTGGTATTGAAGTATTCCACAGTATTCTTTTGATCTTTATACTGATACTTTATCTTCATTCCCCATTCTCTTTAATGTTTTGTAATTCAAGCCCAGGATGTCCTCTTCAGTGGTTAACGTTGCAACAACACTATTATTAGACACCACTTCCAACTCATCCTGTTTTGAAATTCTCAATTCTGTTATTGGCTCTATCTCTGCTCCCATCAGCTGCCCAGCTTCAAACTTCCTTCTCTTGTGAGCCTTGGTATGGAGCTTGTCAATAACTTGAATGATGTGTACATACAAGCACAACTCATTTTGAGCAGATTGATCATTGAGCTTGGGAAAATACTTGTCATGTAGATATGAGGTATAGCTCGGATGAAGCAGCTTGATCTTCATAAGGTCAAATAGCCTTATGCTAGGACCTTCAGTGGATCATTTCTCTACAACACCAGCTCTTTCGTCCTTTCTATGTATCCCCATTCTGTGATAGGGCAAGAGTACTGATTTCCCTTAATAACTTTGATTGATGCTTCAGATCTGTCCTCATATCTAATTCTTTGTAAAAATTCATCATCCACCTGTTGAGAACTGGAATAAGACCTTTTCTATTTTATCTTCCTTTTGTTGTGTTCTGTATCTTCTCTCTTGGCTTCTTTAAGTACATCTCCCTTGAACCTGTGACTCAGTTTAGCCACAAGTCCAGAGAAGTCTCTTCCCCGTGAACTGATTGGGAAGTTTGTGATGGGAATGTTTTGCAAAGTAGTGAGGTTTGCATCTGGAAGTGTAAGGAGTGTTTCCACTCTTAGAAAGTATTGAATCATTCCATATGTTCTCTTTAGCACAGCACAATCCCACTCTGCGTCATATTTCCAAGAAATGATAATTTTCTTCTATTGATCTTGGAGTTGTCATGTTTGTCAAACAACTGAATCATTGTGGTCCTGATCGATGTCGAAGTATCAATCAAATAAGATGTTAAAATGTGTGTTTCTATTCACCTTAAACTAGTTAGGGTAAGTAGGGTTGTCGATTCTCGTGGAATTAGTGGTCGGTGTATTGTACTTTGATTTAGCAAATAATGATAATTAAATTAACAAATTACTTAACTATTGCCTCTTGGCTGTGAAAATTGGATTTTTGGAATAATTAATAAATAAACTAAGAAAACAACTTGGAAAGAATCAAACTTGATTAAGAAAACGATTATAAGAGAAAGTAATCCACTTCGGTTCTAGGTTTGGTTTTCAGCAATTGTTTAGTTTAACTTCAAGGAAAATCCTTAATAGGGACTCTATACGTGCGATGATTAAGTGATATCGATAATCAGGACTTAATGGGTCTTGATACACAATGCCAATTCAATTAGAAACCAAAACTTGCAATCATATAATTTCCGGAAGATTAAATGATATTCAAATAAAAGTTTACCAACGTCGTTGTTTAAATAATCAAAAACAAGTTAAACTCATAAAAGAACTTAACGGGTTCTAAAGTTTAATCCCAACAAAGTTAAACAAAAACAAAAACCTAATCACACAAAACCTAATACCCGAAGTCGATCACGAGAGGATTAGCCGCTCATTGTTCTTGAATGATCTTCAAAACCGTTGTTGATTTGCATTCCGGATGATTGAATCTTGTTTTTGAGGGTTGGAATGGTGAAAAATCGATCCCAGAACTTCCAAAAACGTCTTTTTTCGTCTTAGGTCGAATGAGAATCAAGTGGTGGCTAAACCTAAATAAAACGCGTATTTAAGGTTTTTGAAAAGGGTCCTGGCGTAGGCTACGCCAGCCAGCGTAGCCTACGGTGGGTGTATTCTGCTGATTTTTTACTTGAGCTGGCGTAGCCTACGGTGGCTACAGTAGGCTACGGTGGAAGCCTTTCTGCTGCACTTTGAAACTTCGTTTCTTGACCCCTCCAATGACTTGTTTTATCATGTAAGCTTCCAAATTCCTTGTTTTTCCTACAAAATCACTTCCAACTCATAGTCAACCTATTCAACTCAATCACATGCATATAAACGAATAATCATACGTAATATTTGACGTTTAAACACTTAAAATCTCATTCCAACGCACACACATCACATCCCCACACTTAAGCTTTGCTTGCCCTCAAGCAAATCTAATTCAAAACATTTAACACATTAAACATTAAACCAAAATCCCTTGCACGCCTTAGCGATAGTCCAAAGTCATGCCCATTCCAGAATTGCAATAATCATATTTGGCTAGCAAGTAAAGGATGTTACATTTAATTCAAAATAGAATCCGACTAATTAAACCTAACAAGCTTCCGGCTTTTATTGTCATGCAACACACCCCTCACCATTTGTCACTCATCTCAGTTTATTTCTGGATCGGTGAAAATTGCACCAATATATCACTCAAAAGGTCCACATATAAACTTTGTTATCATATGCTTGGGTGACAATCAAACTTCCACGATAATAAATTGACAATGCACACATCAAAAGGACTTACGGGTTTTGGGCTTAGGTTAAGGTAGGAATGATTGGCTGTGAGTGTGGCTAAAATATAAATTAAGGCAATACCAACTGTTGACATCCTCTATTGACATAACTATTATTCAAACAAAGCAAACGCATGGGTGCATATTTAACCCATAACCAACAATTTGCATCTTTCTTTCTTTCTCTTTTTTTTTTTTTTTTTTAGTTTTTTATTATTTTTTTTATTTATTTTATTTTTTGCTTTATCATAAATCAAATACTGAAGCTAGTCTGAATGTTATCAACAGTGGTAACTTGGTCACATTGGGTAAAATTTGATTTGGGTTTTATTGATATGGGTTTGTCAAAATAAACAGTTTAAGGCTCGAAAGTGGCTACTAGGGGGAATTTTAGGTAAAGTGGTGAAACACAAAAATTGGTATTAAAAGAAAAAGGAATCCTAGATTGCCTTGATCATCTATGTGCATTATCAAATTCACCGTCTCAATATGTATCAAATCACACAAGTTCTAAAACAAAGAATCATATGGCCTACACTCAACAATTGAAACAATTTATATGTGAACTAACAATCTAGTAAGCTTCAAAATCTCACCAAGTAGGAATTAGGGTTGCCGGTGTGTGCATGTTTTTATTACACCATTAGCCTGTTAACCCTAACTAGACAGTTCTTAATTTTTTGTAAAACCTTGCTAACATAATTATTTTTGCTATCGTAGAATTAGACCATGACTAAGGACCCTTACATCAAACATGGCAAGAATCAATTGATTGCTTGTCGTTTTCGTGTTCGATTGGATTGCTTAAAAACAATAAAAATTTTCCAAATTTTCCCTCATCCCCACACTTGAGATACATTGTCCCCAATGTGTGGTATTTAAGTTAAGTGTGTGAGTTTTTTTTTTTTCTTTGAAAATCAATTTATTCAATTAATCAACACAAACGACTTTTCCAACCCGAACCACCCAGACACAAACGTAACGATTATCAAAATAAACTACTAAATAGACATATCAAACACAAAACATAAAAATTAAATTCGGGTTGCCTCCCGATTAGCGCTAAGTTTTAGGTCTTCAGCCAGACCGTACCTGCGACCACTCATGGTGGTCGAGTAGGATGCTTGACTCCAGTATTCTTCAAAAGATCTGGCAGTTCTTCAACTAGATCGTATTGTGGCCCAAACATTAATGCCTCAACTCTGTCTTTTATAGGATCAAGTGGATCGCCAACTTTTTTCTTCATTTTAGGTTTCACATCTTTTGTTTCCAACTTCATAATTGGCTCTTTCTTTTCTTTTAAATCCACCAATTCCTTCAACTCCACATGCTTATCCCTATCATACTCAAAATCATTCTTAAAAGTGGTGTTCATGCTTACATGTGAAGTATAAGTAGGAACACACACGTTAGTCATATCTGCCACAAAAACTTTATGATTAACAAAATAATTAATCGACTTGGAAAATACATTAAAACGTAACTTACGAGTTTCGTAAGTCATGTCAATTGTTCCATCCCGACAATTGATTTGAGCATTCACAGTTGCTAAAAATGGTCGACCCAATATGACATTCGGTTGCTCATTCGTCCTCACTGGTGCAAAATCGAGCACCATAAAGTCCACAGGGTAGTAAAATTCTCCCAACTTGATTATAACATTCTTTACCATCCCCCGAGGACATTTTTGAGTCAAGTCAGCTAACACCACAGTGGTGTCAACTTTCTCTAAAGGACCGAAGTCATACTGATCATATAACATACCTGGCAAGATACTGACAGCTGCTCCATAATCCAAAAGTGCTCTTTTTATCTTCAACTTCCTACTTTGATTGGAATGATGGGTGCACCTGGGTCACTCTCTTCCATCGTATCGGCTTTCTCTTCCTTATCTGTAACTTGTTGTGAAAAAGAATAAAGTCATTATCAATAATTTTAGAGTCAGGAAGGATACTAACCGAATTGATATGAACAGTTCTCATGTTTTCTGTGTTGGTTCCTTGATGTTGAGGATTGACCGTGGTATCACTCGGTAGCTTTCCATGGTTCCTTTTAATTTGAGCCACATCCTCTGCAAGTTGACCCACTTGTTTATTTAAGGCTTCATAAGCCTTGTCCCTAATTTCATTTTCTCTCTTGTTCTCTTTCATATTCTCTTTCATCATGTTCATCAAAGCATCCAACTTTGCATTTGTAGACTCTTCACCACCAAGTTGTCCAAATTGAGCATTACTTTGATAGTTGCGTGATGAACTACCTTGTTGATCCCTATGATTGTAGTTTCCTTGATTGTTTCCTTGAGAATATGAAGTTCTTTGATAACCACTTTGATTATATTCCCTTGTTCTCGGTTCTGATAAGCTTGACCACCTTGATTATCCTTGAAAATTAGGGTTCATCTGGTTTGAAGCATTTCCATACTGAAAGTGTGGATGATTCCTCAAACTAGGGTGATAAGTATTGGAGTTCATATCAAACTGTTTTTCTCTCTCCATATACTTGATTCACCTCTTCATGTTGACCTAAAAGCAACGGACACCTTGCACTTGCATGCCCCAAATCACCACATTCATTGCATACATTAAATCCAATTGAAGCTACATCTTTAGTCCTCGCATGTCCTAACTTGGCCAATTGTCTTTCCAAAGATGCAATTCTTTCTTTACTCTCATAATCAATGGTGGTTGACCTTGCCGGAGCGGGCTTTGACCGTCTACTAGCCGAAGCTTGAGCTTTGGAATTCTTGCACATTCGTTCTAGGAATTCCCAATCCATATCTTCATGATTAGATAAGAATGTTCCATTACTTGTAGAATACAAGTATTTCCTTTCTTCTGGTGTTAGTCCATCTGAAAATGCCTTAATCAATTCCCAACGTTCAATTCCATGATGTGGACACATACGAATAAGTTCCTTAAACCTTGTGAATGATTCATGAAACTGCTCCCCTGCTCGTTGTTGGAAAGATCGAATGGCCTCTCTTGCATCACTTGTCTTTCCCATAGAATAATATTCTTCAAGGAAAACCCTTTGCATCTCTTGCCAAGTATGAATACTGTTGTCAGGCAAAGTGAGGAACCATTGCTTAGCTCTATCTTTCAAAGTAAATTGAAACAATCTCAGTCTTACTTCATCTTGTGTGAAGTGGTTTCCACCGATAGTACTACATATGGCATCAAATTCAGCAAGATGTACATATGGTTCTTCCGTTGCAGTGCCTCTAAATGCAGGAAGAATGGTTAGGTAGAGGACGTACATCAAAAGATCTTCCCCTACGGTTTGGAGGTGCGATAGGATTCGGGTTTTCAGAAATAGCCGGTCTAAAATGGCTATCCACACCTTGTACTTGAGCTCTGTGAGGTCTTCTTGGTTGATTGAATTATTATTGACTCCACCTCGTTGTTGATTGATACGTGGTGCATTCCATCCATATTGGTTGTTCCTCCCATTGTTATTTCCATTTTGTCCATTACCTCCGCCGAAATTCCCATCCCAAGCATCATAATTTGCACCATTATAGGGTTTCTTCATTGTTATCCACTCATCTTCATAATCTTCATCACCCGTGTGAACACTATGCATGCTCACATGATCAAAGTCATCTCCTTGATTGAGGTTATTTTGATTCATATTATTGTTGGGTAGTGGTTGATTTGGGTTATCGTTGCGGTTGTTATTTGGTGGTGGGGGTGGATTTGGGTTTTCGATTTTGGTTATTGGGAGGAGGGTTTGGATTTTGAGGTAGTTGGTTGTTTGGATTATCCATGTGGGTTGAATCGAACAAACTATCAGCTGCTTGATCAATGGCTTGTGAAATTGATGTAGTTGGTAACCCTGATGATGCAAGACACGATTATACCTTGCTGATTTCTCTATCTCTGGATCAAACACTAGCGGTGATTTCCTGCTCGAATATCGAGTATGCATACAATCTGTCACCTGCACACTTAAAATACCAAGCGTAACACGAAAATAAAAACAATTAAAATAAACAAGTAACAAAAAAGATTTTTTTTTATAAAACAAATAAAATAACAAAACACCAAGCGCACCGATTCCCCGGCAACGGCGCCAAAATTTGATCGATGTCGAAGTATCAATCAAATAAGATGTTAAAATGTGTGTTCCTATTCACCTTAAACTAGTTAGGGTAAGTAGGGTTGTCGATCCTCGTGGAATTAGTGGTCGGTGTATTGTACTTTGATTTAGCAAATAATGATTAATTAAATTAACAAATTACTTAACTATTGCCTCTTGGCTGTGAAAATTGGATTTTTGGAATAATTAATAAATAAACTAAGAAAACAACTTGGAAAGAATCAAACTTGATTAAGAAAACGATTATAAGAGAAAGTAATCCACTTCGGTTCTAGGTTTGGTTTTCAGCAATTGTTTAGTTTAACTTCAAGGAAAATCCTTAATAGGGACTCTATACGTGCGATGATTAAGTGATATCGATAATCAGGACTTAATGGGTCTTGATACACAATGCCAATTCAATTAGAAACCAAAACTTGCAATCATATAATTTCCGGAAGATTAAATGATATTCAAATAAAAGTTTACCAACGTCGTTGTTTAAATAATCAAAACACAAGTTAAACTCATAAAAGAACTTAACGGGTTCTAAAGTTTAATCCCAACAAAGTTAAACAAAAACAAAAACCTAATCACACAAAACCTAATACCCGAAGTCGATCACGAGAGGATTAGCCGCTCATTGTTCTTGAATGATCTTCAAAACCGTTGTTGATTTGCATTCGGATGATTGAATCTTGTTTTTGAGGGTTGGAATGGTGAAAAATCGATCCCAGAACTTCCAAAATACGTCTTTTTTCGTCTTAGGTCGAATGAGAATCAAGTGGTGGCTAAAACCTAAATAAAACGCGTATTTAAGGGTTTTTGAAAAGGGTCCTGGCGTAGGCTACGCCAGCCAGCGTAGCCTACGCTGGGGTGTATTCTGCTGATTTTTACTTGAGCTGGCGTAGCCTACGGTGGCTACAGTAGGCTACGGTGGAAGCCTTTCTGCTGCACTTTGAAACTTCGTTTCTTGACCCCTCCAATGACTTGTTTTATCATGTAAGCTTCCAAATTCCTTGTTTTTCCTACAAAATCACTTCCAACTCATAGTCAACCTATTCAACTCAATCACATGCATATAAACGAATAATCATACGTAATATTTGACGTTTAAACACTTAAAATCTCATTCCAACGCACACATCAGTCCCCAGAGGCCAGAACTTATTGGGAATCACATCCCTTGGCTCTCTTATCAACTTTTCTTTACCTCTCTGCATGTCTCTGCTCTGCACTATAGTTGGTCAGCAGGAGTTTGTTTTGCTTGTTGTTTGTATGCAGATTAGGAGCTCCAGTCCTGAATCTTACTCCTATGTCTAGGTCCACCTTCATTACATGCTCCATCATTTCCTTTAGCTCACTTATTGATCTTCCTTTAAGCTCATGGGCTTCATAGTTGCATATGGGCAGCATCAGCCCTGCATGTCTCTGCTCCATCATTCCAAATCCTTCTTGATTTTCTCCATATATTTGTATTTTGAATAAGTTTCATAATTGCATATGGGCAGCATCAGCCTTGCAGCATCGAACTCCTTCAAAACTACAATCATCTCATTCATGTTCATTCGTTCAACCATGCCATAAGGGAATCTGTTACTTATTAAGTCCATGAACATGGTAGATTGAGCTCTTTCTTCCAAAATGTCTTCAGTTGATAGCATGCCAGATTCTTCTTCAGTTAGCTGCTTAACTCATCATCACTTTCTTCTTTGATTGTGTCAATTTGCTGATAAGCTGCAGGATCAGCTGATGGAGTGTGAATTGGGGAGACCCTTTTTTTATTTCAGTTGATCTTTAGATTCAGCACCTTCATCTTGAGTTTTGCCCATATATTTTCTTTTCCTGCTGTAAAAGATTGTGTGTTCCTTTTCCTTCATTTTTGAACTCACATCAACTTCTTTCTTTTTGCTCTCTTCTTGTTCAGACAACCTTTTCTTTAACTTCTCAAGCTCATCATCTTTTGCTTTTAGTTGTTCTGATTGTTCAGAGATTAGCTTATTCATTGCATCAATTACCTCGTTATCAGTCTCAATATCTTCTCTCAGCCTTTTGATTCGTCCTTCCAGTTGAGTGATTGTAGCATCTTTCTCTGCTATCAGTCTGTATTTCTCTATCAGCTCCTTCTTCATTTTCCTTAACTTTTCTAGCTTCCTGTTGCTTTTAATGATCAAATTGTTGTATTTTGCTACCAGGTAGCTGTTACTCACATCAATCTCTTCTTCATTCAAGTCATCCTCATTGTAAGCAATGATGTCAACATTACTACCCTCTTCTTGTTCAACTTCTTCATCTTTCTCCCTTTCAACCTCCAGACATATCTCCTCAGTATCACCATCATTAACAGCTTCATGTTCATCCTCATCAAGGTTGAGTTTCTCAGTAGATGTTGCGCTATCAATGGGTTTAGTAGGTGTGGCTAGGGTGGTTGGTTCGGTTTGAAGTGGAGGTGTAGATGTTTGAGTGAGAAGTGGTGAAATGGGTTCTGTTGCACCAGAGTGTAGTGATGACTGAGATTGGATGGGTAAGATAAGTTGGGTATGCTCACTGGAAGATGATTTTGATAGTTCTATCACAGTGGCTGGTGATGTAAAGTATTATTCATGTTGAGTTAATGGTTGTGGTGGTGATTATTGTGGTGATGGTTGATGGATTTGATCAAGTGACACTACTTCACTTGAAGCAGAGTTTATTGATGTTTGAGAAAGTACAGGTGATAAGGGTTGTGTGTTCACTTGGTAATGAAGGAGGATTGGGTTCATGATGCAGTGATTCAGGTGATTCGGTTGAAGGTGTTTGTTGTTGTGGTTGTTTAGGGAATATGAGTTCCTGAGGTATGTCAACAGTCTCATCTATCACATGTGGGAACATCTCCACCTCTTCTCCTTGATACTGCCCAGTCAATTTGTTTAGTAGAGATCTTCCTAGTTGTGTTTGCACAAACACATCACCCTCTCTTTCAACATTGGGCATACATTCGTTTATGATCAGCTGGATGAACCTTGGGAACATGTACATCTTGTTGTCTTTCTGCATTCTTATATGGTCATACAGGCAACCAAGAATGTACTTGGAGTAGTTGTACTTTCTTCCCTCAAAGATACCAATGGTTCCCGATGAGATGTGCCTCGAGAATCTGTCCAATCCGGACTTCCTGTTGGAGATGCACTTGAGATAGGTGTGGCATAAGAATCTATACGGCTTGCATAATCTTCCCTTTTTAATCTCACCGTGTTGATAGTCTCCATCATACCCCATTAATTGAAAAACTTTCTGAATGTATTCGTGATCAAATACATCAGGGTGACCTACTTCACTTTCTCCGAACTCCAACGCCCATCTTATTGTTTGTTCATCTACCCTCAACTGTTCGTTTATGATTATGGCATGAATCACCCGCTCACCATCTTCTTCTTCAATCCTCGCAGATTTCCAGAAATCTATGATGTGTGATTGATAGATAATGGGATCCGCAGATAGTGCATAAAACAATCGTGATCTTCTCAAATAGCGGATGATGTCTCTGCATCCATCTTCCACTTCTGGATTCAGGAATGCGCACACGTTTGATCCTTAACAAATTTATTTGCCATACTGGCTGTGATGTTCGAATGGTGTGAGGATTAGTTGTGTGGACAATCGATTTCAATGAAGATGAAGGGGGTTTTTGGGTGAGAGGATTTCTAGGTCTAGAAAGGTTTTTTTGTGAGTGGATAGAAAGGCCAACGGTCGAGGTCTCCTATTATACTTTTCCAGACAGTTTAAATTTTATTTTAATGATGTGAGACCCATCTACCCTTTTTACCCTTCCGAGGTTGTTTTGATAATTCTTCCGCAGAACTTCTACGGAAGACAAAAACCTTGGTTCCAGTTTGTATCTTCCGCAGAACATCTACGGAAGACAGACACGTGTTTCAAGTTACTCTTTCGAAGATAAAATTTTCTTCCGAAGTAAATGTTTGTTTTTCTTCCGAAGTTAATGTTTGTTTTTCTTCCGAAGTTAATTTTGACAAAAATTTTCTTCCGAAGCAAATGTTTGTTTTTCTTCCAAAGTTAATTTTGATAAAAATTTTCTTCCGAAGCAAATATTTTTGATGTATGATACTAACATATTTGTGACCTTTCGTACTTTTTTTAATTATTTGTTAATTCCGTTATCTCTTGTAAACGTTATCTATGACAATAATGGAACAATGGAGTTCTTTTGCAATTCTAATGATTTTAATTTATCCATTAATCTGTAATTTTGATTACATTTATTTAAGATTCTTTTTAAATTTATCTAGTTACTAAATTAATGAAAATGACAAAATATTAGTCAAAAATTTGTAGAAAAAATAAATAATTATGTAAATAAAAACTTAATTGATAAAGGTAAATTTGTAATTTCAAAACTTTATACATAAAATATCAAAAGCATGAAACCCCAGGGACCAAAGTTGTAAATTCTTAAAAACAAAACCAAAACCCACCGTCGCCACTTTTCCCCTCCGGCCAACACTCCGGCGACCCCCTAGACATCAAAATTCGTTAAATTTAAACCCATTTAATCCATCTTTAAGCTCATACAAGAGTTTCGAACCTTGCACCGGTCTCAATTCGAGGTTTACCAACGGTTTTAACACATTTAATCGAAACCGAACCACAATCAATGTATCACCATCAATTGACCTGAAACGGATGCAATCATGGGTAATTAACGAGAGTTAATCATCTTAAGGACGTTTCTAACTTAACACATCTCTAATTTCGTTTAAATTGTACACAATCATCGATTAATCACCCGTGTAGCTATCGGACCTGCAACTTAACCGAACACCAACTTTTGCACACCTCAAACCAAAATTGACCGAGGGCTTTCAATTAAAACACCATTAGAAGCTTCTTGTACAACAAATTCGATTGTAATCATCAGTATCTTGTGAAATCGAAGCTACCACAGTCACGAACTCATCTCTTCTAACTACCATCGTTTCATCTCCTTTTACAGGTAATTATTCATATGTATACCTTCGTTTTCATGAGGGAATCAAAAGCCCTAACCTTTCGTTGATTAACTTAAGGAATTCAAGGTCAATTTGAACGATTTCGATCTAGGGTTCTTGGATTAAATTTGGGGATCATTTCAGTTATAGGTTTTATTATTTGAACTGCGATTTTAGTCAGGAATAGGGCCTTGGCCCACTGGTTAAAGCACCGGAGGGATAGGCAGAGGGCCCGGGTTCGAACCCGAGCCCTTGCAATATTTTTTAAAAATCCGTTTTATTAAACAATAAATTCCAGAAAATCTTAATATATTATTAAATTAATATAAAAATCATTATAAAATATATTTACAATTGTATAAAATTTTAGTGAATTAAATATAATACTTTCTTAAAATTTTAACTTAACCATTCATTTGTATTTTTAAAGTTGTTATGAAATATATTCTTTCAAAGATTTTAAATGAATAAAGATTGTTACGAATCAAATAGAAATATATAAAGATCTAATTATTAGATGTATCATTTCATAAATCATTATTAATAATTAAATATTTTTCTGTATAAGAATGTTTATCTTATTATTAATAATCTCTAAATTTCGTTTTTAGTTAAATCGTATCGTTTCATTCCCTCTAACAAAGTTAAATAATAAATATATATATTTTATCAAACTACTAAATCAGGAACCCAATTACTATTGAAATCCTAGTCTTCGTGAATCGTCTTTCGGCCTTACCGGCTAAATTCTAAATCTTAGAACGCTAATTGTTAGGCAATTTGTGAAGGCATCGTTGGAGTTACCCCCATCTTTGTCATTTCTAGAACATCATATATCATGTGAGTTTTTCCATACCTCGTTTTACTTTCTTTCACACGTTTTGGGGTGAAGCATGTTAATCGTATTAAAACTACACTAGAACATCATATATCATCTTAGAACGCTCATTGTTAGGCAATCGTGCCTTAGATGTTTGACTCGAATGACAAAATCCCTAACCTTGTATACCCCTAACTTCCTGGTCCTCTTCACACCGTCCTTAGTTCTATCACTCCTAATCTCTTTCTAAAACTTATTCTCGACTACGTGTGGAATCTTACGCATTATAGCGAATGGATAAATCCTTTAGACAATATGTCTAAATCTTGAAAATCTCATCAAGGTTTTGATTCTAATAGCCTATAGGGAAGTGTGTGACACATAAACACCTGTATCCTGGATTTCCTGGCAAAAAACCCCGCAGGCTAAGGTAAGCATTTCGCATAAATCCCAATCAACTGTGGGACCTGTTATGCTTACCTGGGGACTTTCGGGATCAGTGATAAATTATGGTCAAAATACACATCTTCCCCAAGGTAAATTGGAAATTAAGTCACCTTGACGTGTCAACGTTCCTAATGGCTATGTGTTACCTAATGGAACCATCCTGTATACGTTTGTGAATTCCAAAGATTTGTGTCTATATGAACTGGTTTCATCTCCAAAACTCTAATATCTCCTCTATTTTTGCATTTTAGAATGTCTCGTCATCATGGAAAGCGTGGTAGCTCCGACCGAAAACTAGCCGCTATGATTGCCCGACAAATGGCTGCTGTTCTTTCAATCATGGTCGCTGAATTAAGTAGCACCCTAATGGCTAATAATAGTAACAATGCAAACAGGAATAATGGTGGTGATAACAATGGTCAAAGGGAAAATAGCAACAACCAAGGAGGAAATAACCGAACTTGTACCTTTAAACACTTTAACTCTTGCAAACCCACTAGTTTTAGTGGAAAGGAAGGAGCCACTGGACTTCTCAAGTGGTTCAAGGCATGGAGAACACTTTCATCAATAGTGAGTGTCCTGAAGAACTCAAGGTTCGTTATGCCACGAGTGTCCTTCAACAATGGTGGAATAATGAAAAGAGGAACCGAGGTACGGAAGTGGGATTGGCACTCACTTGGGAAGAGTTCAAGAACATCATGATCCAAAAGTTCTGCCCATGGAGTGAACTGCAAAAGTTGGAGGAAGAGTTTTGGAACCTCAAACAAGACAGTGGTAACCACTTGGCATACTCCACCCGACATCATGAATTGAGTATGCTTTTACCTCATATGGTGGATATCGTGCCCCGTAACATTAAAAAGTTTATCAAAGGGGTACCACCACAAATTCAAGATGCTGTTGTGGGAAGTAGGCCCACAACCTTAGAAGAAGCAATAAACATCACTGCGCAGCTCACCGAGAATCACATAAGAACTGGCACCTTGACGGTGAAGGGTGCAAAACCAACTGCAAGGTGACTCCCGAGGCAACTAAGGAGGTGAAGGTTGAACCCTCATTTAAGGGCAAGAAGCGCAAGTTTACACCTGCCCGCAACTTTGTTGTGACAGCACCCATGCCCCACAAAAGCAAGCTGTTATTGCAAATCAAGCACCTGTTGCTAGAGCTTATACTGGTCCACATCCGATGTGCAATATCTGCAAGTATCACCATGCGGGCAATAATCCATGTCGTATTTGCTCACTCTGCGGGAAATATGGGCATTTAGTGGCTACATGTCATCGTTGACCAAACAACGATGCTGTAGTCGCCAATCGAGCTTGTTACAATTGTGGCGAAACCAGCCATTTTCGCCCACAATGCCCTCGTCTTGTGGAAATGTCACCACCAGCTCAAGGACGTGCTTTCAACATCAATGCAAACCAAGCTCAAGCAAATAACGACGTGGTGAACGGTACGTCATTCCTTTCTATTACTCGAACTCATGTTGAATAAAATTTCTACTCTGCTTTCCATGTACCAACAGTAGCTCTATATCTGAGCAGGTATGTATCTTGTAAATAATTGCTATGCTTCTGTGTTGTTTGATTCGGGAGCGGATAAGAGTTTTGTGTCCTTAGAGTTTGAACCCGCCCTTGCTAAGTCGCACTCTAAGTTAGAAAAATCCTTTACGGTCGAAGTCGCTGATGGCAAATCTTTCGTTATTGACGTTATCATTCGTGATTGCACCTTGAGCCTTAACGAGCATGAGTTCCCTATTGACCTTATTCCTATGCAACTGGGGAGTTTTGACATCATTATTGGCATGGATTGGTTAGCCAAACACTATGCGGAAATTATTTGTTTCGAGAAGTGTATCCGAATTCCTCTACCTTCGGGTGATACTCTAAAAGTTTTTGGGGAGAGATCGTCTAAAGGACTCAAGCTTATGTCGTGTACCAAGGCCCGAAAGTGCTTGAGTAATAATTACATAGCCTTTATGGCTTACGTAGTCAACACGAAGCCAATGAAAGAAACTTAAGGATATTCCTATCATACAAGACTTTCCAGATATGTTTCCTGAGGATCTTAGTGGATTACCTCCCGTTCGAGAGGTTGAGTTTAAGATTGATATGATTCCTGGTGCAAACCCTGTGGCTAAGTCACCTTATCGTTTTGCACCTTCGGAAATGCAAGAACTAGCCAGTCAACTACAAGAACTGTCTGATAAGAGCTTCATTCATCCTAGTTCTTCACCATGGGGTGCACCTGTGCTATTTGTGAAGAAAAAGATGGCTCATTTCGCATGTGTATCGACTATCAAGAACTCAACAAACTCACCATCAAAAATCGATATCCTCTCCCTCGAATTGATGATCTTTTTGATCAACTCCAAGGAGCCACTCAATTCTCAAAGATCAATTTACGCTCTGGATATCACCAATTGCGAGTCCATGACAATGACATTCCAAAAACCGCCTTTCGTACCCGATATGGACATTATGAGTTCTTGGTCATGCCTTTTGGTTTGACTAATGCTCCTGCTGTTTTCATGGATCTCATGAATCGGGTATGTAAACCGTATTTGGAAAATTCATGATTGTGTTCATTGACGATATTCTTATCTACTCCAAGACGAAAACCAATCACGAGTTGCACTTGCGACAAGTTCTTGAGCTTTTGAAGAAGGAAAAACTGTATGCAAAGTTTTCTAAATGCGAATTCTGGCTTGAAGAAGTCCAATTTCTAGGTCATGTGGTGAATAGCCAAGGAATTCACGTTGATCCTGCTAAAACTGAAGCCGTGAAAAATTGGTGTGTTCCCACAACTCCCACTGAAGTCCGCTCTTTTCTTGGATTAGCGGGTTACTACCATAGATTCATTGCAAATTTCTCTAGGATTGTGAAACCACTTATAATGCTAACTCAAAAGAATAGACTTTTTGAATGGGGACCCAAACAAGAGGAGGCTTTCGAGACTCTAAAACACAAGTTGTGTAATGCTCCTATTCTAACCCTCCCTAACGGGAATGACAATTTTACTATGTATTGTGATGCATCTAGTCAAGGACTTGGTTGTGTTCTCATGAAACGAGGAAAGGTCATAGCATATGTGTCAAGACAATTGAAGGTTCATGAAGTGAACTACACAACCCATGATCTTGAACTTGGTGTCGAGGTTTTTGCTTTAAAGATTTGGAGGCTTACCTTTATGGGACACAATTTATAGTCTACACCGATCACATGAGCCTTCAACACGTGTTCAGCCAAAAGGATCTCAACATGAGGCAACAACGTTGGGTTGAGTTGATTTGCGACTACGACTGTGACATTCGTTATCATCCTGGAAAGGCGAATGTTGTAGCCAACGCGCTAAGTCGCAAAATCCACAATAAGACCGTCTCACTTCAAGAAATTCAAGATCGACGACAATGGTTTGACACACTGGAATAATTTGACATGGAGATTCACGTGGATGTCAACGAGGCTACTATTATGCTTCAAAATATAAGGATTGATAGTGACCTCGAGTATGCATTCGTGAGGCTCACAAACGGCGTTAGCTGAAGGAAAGGAGGATGAAGAACTGGCATATAATGTTTGGTCACAACTGGAAACAAAACCGAATGGTATGTTTTGTTTATTGAACCGACTCTAGATTCCGAACCCGTAACTTCATCATGAACAAGCTCATCAAACACGCTACTCTATTCACCCTGGGTCTGATAAGATGTATATGGATCTACGTGGCCAATATTGGTGGCCAGGAATGAAGAAGGACACCGCTTCATACGTAGCCAAATGTCTTACATGTGCAAAGGTCAAGGCGGAGCACCAACGACCTAGTGGATTACTTGAGCAACCCGAAATCCCTATATGGAAATAGGAGCACATATCCATGGATTTCATAACCAAGTTACCCCGTACTTCTCATGGTCATGATAGTATATGGGTGATCGTCGACCGTTTGACCAAAATAGCGCACTTCATACCCATATGTGACACTTACAAAACCTCAAAGTTGGCTCGAATTTACATCGATGAGATTGTGAGTCGTCACGGCATGCCCTTACACATCATATCCGATCGAGATGCCCGTTTCACTTCCTACTTTTGGTCATCCATGCAAGAACTTTTGGGTACTCAATTGGATCTAAGCACCGCTTACCATTCGCAAACAGATGGTCAAACCGAGCGAACCATTCAAACCCTTGAAGATTTGCTACGTCTTTGCGTTCTTGATTTTGGTGGTGACTGGGATACGCATTTACCTTTAGCTGAATTTTCGTATAATAACAGTTATCACTCAAGTATCAAAATGGCACCATTCGAAGCTTTATACGGTCGTAAATGTCGTTCACCAATTTGTTGTACTGACATTGGTGAAAACTTCATATCGGCCCTGAACTCATTCAAGAAACGACCGATAAAGTATCTAAAATCCGTAACAACCTTGAGGTGGCTAGGAGTCGACAAAGAGTTACGCGGATAAAAGACGCAAGCTGTTAGAATTTCAAGTCGACGATATAGTTCTTCTTAAAGTCTCACCATTGAAGGGCGTTGTTCACTTTGGGAAGAAGGGTAAGTGATGTGTGTGCGTTGGAATGAGATTTTAAGTGTTTAAACGTTAAATATTACGTATGATTATTCGTTTATATGCATGTGATTGAGTTGAATAGGTTGACTATGAGTTGGAAGTGATTTTGTAGGAAAAACAAGGAATTTGGAAGCTTACATGATAAAACAAGTCATTGGAGGGGTCAAGAAACGAAGTTTCAAAGTGCAGCAGAAAGGCTTCCACCGTAGCCTACTGTAGCCACCGTAGGCTACGCCAGCTCAAGTCAAAAATCAGCAGAATACACCCCACCGTAGGCTACGCTGTCTGGCGTAGCCTACGCCAGGACCCTTTTAAAAACCTTAAATACGCGTTTATTTAGGTTTAGCCACCACTTGATTCCCATTCGACCTAGAACGTTTAGAGACGTATTTTGGAAGTTCTGGGATCAATTTTCACCATTCCAACTCTCAAAAACAAGATTCAATCATCCGGAATGCAAATCAACAACGGTTTTGAAGATCATTCAAGAACAATGAGCGGCTAATCCTCTCGTGATCGACTTCGGGTATTAGGTTTTGTGTGATTAGGTTTTTTTTTTGTTTAACTTTGTTGGGATTAAACTTTAGAACCTGTTAAGTTCTTTTATGAGTTTAACTTGTGTTTTGATTATTTAAACAACGACGTTGGTAAACTTTTATTTGAATATCATTTAATCTTCCGGAAATTATATGATTGCAAGTTTTGGTTTCTAATTGAATTGGTATTGTGTATCAAGACCCATTAAGTCCTGATTATCGATATCACTTAATCATAGCACGTATAGAATCCCTATTAAGGATTTTCCTTAAGTTAAACTAAACAATTGCTGAAAACCAAACCTAGAACCGAAGTGGATTACTTTCTCTTATAATCGTTTTCTCAATCAAGTTTGATTCTTTCCAAGTTGTTTTCTTAGTTTATTTATTAATTATTCCAAAAATCCAATTTTCACAGCCAAGAGGCAATAGTTAAGTAATTTGTTAATTTAATTAATCATTATTTTTTAAATCAAAGTACAATACACCGACCACTAATTCCACGAGGATCGACAACCCTACTTACCCTAACTAGTTTAAGGTGAATAGGAACACACATTTTAACATCTTATTTGATTGATACTTTGACATAGATCAAATTTTGGCGCCGTTGCCGGGGAATCGGTGCGCTTGGTGTTTTGTTATTTTATTTGTTTTAAAAAAAAATCTTTTTTGTTACTTGTCTTATTTTATTTGTTTTTATTTTCGTGTTACGCTTGGTGTTTTCAGTGTGCAGGTGACAGGTTGCATGCATACTCGATATTCGGGTAGGAAATCACCACTAGTATTCGATCCAGAGATAGAAAGATCATCAAGGTATAATCGTGTTTTGCATCGATCAGGGTTACCAACTACATCAATTTCACAAGCTATCGATCAAGCAGCTGATAGTTTGTCTGATTCAACTCACATGGATAATCCAAACAACCAACCACCTCAAAATCCAAACCCTCTTCCCAATAACCAAAATCAAAACCCAAATCCACCCCCACCACCAAATAACAACCGCAACAACCTGAATCAACCACTACCTAACAATAATATGAATCAAAATAACCTCAATCAAGGAGATGACTTTTATCATGTGAGTATGCATAGTGTTCACACGGGTGATGAAGATTATGAAGATGAGTGGAATAACAATGAAGAACCCTATAATGGTGCAAATTATGATGCTTGGGATGGGAATTTCGGCGGAGGTAATGGACAAAATGGAAATAACAATGGGAGGAACAACCAATATGGATGGAATGCACCACATATCAATCAACAACGAGGTGGAGTCAATAATAATTTCAATCAACCAAGAAGACCTCACAGAGCTCAAGTACAAGGTGTGGATAGCCATTTTAGACCGGCTATTTCTGAAAACCCGAATCCTATCGCACCTCCAAACCGTAGGGGAAGATCTTTTGATGTACGTCCTCACTACCTAACCATTCTTCCTGCATTTAGAGGCACTGCAACGGAAGAACCATATGTACATCTTGCTGAATTTGATGCCATATGTAGTACTATCGGTGGAAACCACTTCACACAAGATGAAGTAAGACTGAGATTGTTTCAATTTACTTTGAAAGATAGAGCTAAGCAATGGTTCCTCACTTTGCCTGACAACAGTATTCATACTTGGCAAGAGATGCAAAGGGTTTTCCTTGAAGAATATTATTCTATGGGAAAGACAAGTGATGCAAGAGAGGCCATTCGATCTTTCCAACAACAAGCAGGGGAGCATTTCATGAATCATTCACAAGGTTTAAGGAATTATTCGCATGTGTCCACATCATGGATTGAACGTTGGGAATTGATTAAGGCATTTTCAGATGGACTAACACCGAAGAAAGGAAATACTTGTATTCTACAAGTAATGGAACATTCTTATCTAATCATGAAGATATGGATTGGGAATTCCTAGAACGAATGTGCAAGAATTCCAAAGCTCAAGCTTCGGCTAGTAGACGGTCAAAGCCCGCTCCGGCAAGGTCAACCACCATTGATTATGAATTGCATCTTTGGAAAGACAATTGACCAAGTTAGGACATGCGCGGACTAAAGATGTGGCTTTAATTGGATTTAATGTATGCAATGAATGCGGTGACTTGGGGCATGCAAGTGCAAAGTGTCCGTTGTTTTTAGGTCAACATGAAGAGGTGAATCAGGTATATGGAGAGAGAAAACAGTTTGATATGAACTCCAATACTTATCACCCTAGTTTGAGGAATCATCCACACTTTCAGTATGGAAATGCTTCAAACCAGATGAACCCTAATTTTCAAGGTAATAATCAAGGTGGTCAAGCTTATCAGAACCGAGAACAAGGGAATTATAATCAAAGTGGTTATCAAAGAACTTCATATTCTTAAGGAAACAATCAAGAAAACTACAATCATAGGGATCAACAAGGTAGTTCATCACGCAACTATCAAAGTAATTCTCAATAGGGACAACTTGGTGGTGAAGAGTCTACAAATGCAAAGTTGGATGCTTTGATGAACATGATGAAAGAGAATATGAAAGAGAACAAGAGAGAAAATGAAATTAGGGACAAGGCTTATGAAGCCTTAAATAAACAAGTGGGTCAACTTGCAGAGGATGTGGCTCAAATTAAAAGGAACCATGGAAAGCTACTGAGTGATACCACAGTCAATCCTCAACATCAAGGAACCAACACAGAAAACATGAGAACTGTTCACATCAATTCGGTTAGTATCCTTCCTGACTCTAAAATTATTGATAATGACTTTACTTCTTTTTCACAACAAGTTACAGATAAGGAAGAGAAAGCCGATACATTGGAAGAGAGTGACCCAGGAGCACCCATCATTCCAATAAAAGTGGGAAGTTGAAGATAAAAAGAGCACTTTTGGATTATGGAGCAGCTGTTAGTATCTTGCCAGGTATGTTATATGATCAGTATGACTTCGGTCCTTTAGAGAAAGTTGACACCACTGTGGTGTTAGCTGACTTGACTCAAAAATGTCCTCGGGGGATGGTAAAGAATGTTATAATCAAGTTGGGAGAATTTTACTACCCTGTGGACTTTATGGTGCTCGATTTTGCACCAGTGAGAACGAATGAGCAACCGAATGTCATATTGGGTCGACCATTTTTAGCAACTGCGAATGCTCAAATCAATTGTCGGGATGGAACAATTGACATGACTTACGAAACTCGTAAGTTACGTTTTAATGTATTTTCTAAGTCGATTAATTATTTTGTTAATCATAAGGTTTTTGTGGCAGATATGACTAACGTGTGTGTTCCTACTTATACTTCACATGTAAGCATGAACACCACTTTTAAGAATGATTTTGAGTATGATAGGATAAGCATGTGGACTTGAAGGAATTGGTGGATTTAAAAGAAAAGAAAGAGCCAATTATGAAGTTGGAAACAAAAGATGTGAAACCTAAAATGAAAAAAGTTGGCGATCCACTTGATCCTATAAAAGACAGAGTTGAGGCATTAATGTTTGGGCCACAATGCGATCTAGTTGAAGAACTGTCGGATCATTTGAAGAATACTGGAGTCAAGCATCCTACTCGACCACCATGAGTGGTCGCAGGTACGGTCTGGCTGAAGACCTAAAACTTAGCGCTAATCGGGAGGCAACCCGAATTTAATTTTTATGTTTTGTGTTTGATATGTCTATTTAAGTAGTTTATTTTGATAATCGTTACGTTTGTGTCTGGGTCGGTTCGGGTTGGAAAAGTCGTTTGTGTTGATTAATTGAATAAATTGATTTTCAAAGAAGAAAAAAAAACTCACACACTTAACTTAAATACCACACATTGGGGACAACGTATCTCAAGTGTGGGGATGAGGGAAAATTTGGAAAAATTTTATTGTTTTTAAGCAATCCAATCAAACATGAAAACAACAAGCATACCAATTGATTCTTGTCATGTTTGATGTAAGGGTCCTTAGTCATGGTCTAATTCTAAGATAGCAAAAATAATGATGTTAGCAAGATTTTTAGAAAAAATTAAGAACTGCCTAATTAGGGTTAACAGGCTAATGGTGTAATAAAAGCATGCACACGCCGGCAACCCTAATTCCTACTTGGTGAGATTTTGAAGCTTACTAGATTGTTAGTTCACATATAAATTGTTTCAATTGTTGAGTGTAGGCCATATGATTCTTTGTGTTAGAACTTGTGTGAGTTGATACATATTGAGACGGTAAATTTGATAAGTGCACATAGATGATCAAGGCAATCTAGGATTCCTTTTTCTTTTAATACCAATTTTTGTGTTTCACCACTTTACCTAAAATTCCCCCTAGTAGCCACTTTCGAGCCTTAAACCGTTTATTTTGACAAACCCATATCAATAAAACCCAAATCAAATTTTACCCAATGTGACCAAGTTACCACTGTTGATAACATTCAGACTAGCTTCAGTATTTGATTTATGATAAAAGCAAAAAATAAAAAAAATAAAAAATAATAATAAAAAAACTATAAAAAAAAAGAAAAAAAAGAGAAAGAAAAGAAAGATGCAAATTTTGGTTATGGGTTAAATATGCACCCATGCGTTTGCTTGTTTGAATAATAGTTATGTCAATAAGGATGTCAACAGTTGGTATTGGCTTAATTTATATTTTAGCCACACTCACAGCCAATCATTCCTACCTTAACCTAAGCCCAAAACCTGTAAGTCCTTTTCAATCATTCCTACCTTAACCTAAGCCCAAAACCTGTAAGTCCTTTTGATGTGTGCATGGTCAATTTATTACCGTGGAAGCTTGATTGTCACCCAAGTATATGACAACAAAGTTTCATATGTGGACCTTTTGAGTGATATATTGGTGCAATTTTCACCAATCCAGAAATAAACCGAGAGGAGTGAAAAATGGTGAGGGGTGTGTCGCATGACAATAAAAGTCGAAAGCTTGTTAGGTTTAATTAGTCAAATTCTATTTTGAATTAAATGTATCATCCTTTACTTGTTAATCAAACATGATTATTGAAATTCTGGAATGGATATGACTTTGAACCATAGCTAAGACATAGCAAAGGATTTTGGTTTATAATGTTGTTAAATGTTTTGAATTAGATTTGCTTGAGGGCAAGCAAAGCTTAAGTGTGGGGATGTGATGTGTGTGCGTTGGAATGAGATTTTAAGTGTTTAAACGTTAAATATTACGTATGATTATTCGTTTATATGCATGTGATTGAGTTGAATAGGTTGACTATGAGTTGGAAGTGATTTTGTAGGAAAAACAAGGAATTTGGAAGCTTACATGATAAAACAAGTCATTGGAGGGGTCAAGAAACGAAGTTTCAAAATGCAGCAGAAAGGCTTCCACCGTAGCCTACTGTAGCCACCGTAGGCTACGCCAGCTCAAGTAAAAAATCAGCAGAATACACCCCACCGTAGGCTACGCTGACTGGCGTAGCCTACGCCAGGACCCTTTTTAAAACCCTTAAATACGCGTTTTATTTAGGTTTTAGCCACCACTTGATTCCCATTCGACCTAGAACGTTTAGAGACATATTTTGGAAGTTCTGGATCAATTCTTCACCATTCCAACTCTCAAAAACAAGATTCAATCATCCGGAATGCAAATCAACAATGGTTTTGAAGATCATTCAAGAACAATGAGCGGCTAATCCTCTCGTGATCGACTTCGGGTATTAGGTTTTGTGTGATTAGGTTTTTTTTTTGTTTAACTTTGTTGGGATTAAACTTTAGAACCTGTTAAGTTCTTTTATGAGTTTAACTTGTGTTTTGATTATTTAAACAACGACGTTGGTAAACTTTTATTTGAATATCATTTAATCTTCTGGAAATTATATGATTGCAAGTTTTGGTTTCTAATTGAATTGGTATTGTGTATCAAGACCCATTAAGTCCTGATTATCGATATCACTTAATCATAGCACGTATAGAATCCCTATTAAGGATTTTCCTTAAAGTTAAACTAAACAATTGCTGAAAACCAAACCTAGAACCGAAGTGGATTACTTTCTCTTATAATCGTTTTCTCAATCAAGATTGATTCTTTCCAAGTTGTTTTCTTAGTTTATTTATTAATTATTCCAAAAATCCAATTTTCACATCCAAGAGACAATAGTTAAGTAATTTGTTAATTTAATTAATCATTATTTTCTAAATCAAGTACAATACACCGACCACTAATTCCACGAGGATCGACAACCCTACTTACCCTAACTAGTTTAAGGTGAATAGGAACACACATTTTAACATATTATTTGATTGATACTTCGACATCGATCAGTAAGTTAGCTCCACGGTTTGTAGGACCTTTCAAGATTCTGAAAAGGGTCTGAAAAGTTTCCTATAAACTAGAACTACCCTCCGAACTTAGCGGGGTTCATCGTGTCTTCCATGTCTCAAACTTGAGAAAATGCTTGGCTGATGAAAGTTTGCATGTTCCTTTGGAAGAGATCCAAATAGACGAGTCCTTGCATTTTGTTGAGAAACCTGTCGAGATCATGGATCGAACAATGAAGAAGACACGAACAACTACCACACCAATTGTCAAAGTTCGTTGGGACAATAAACGTGGAGCCGAGTTCACCTGGGAACGCGAGGATCACATGAAGAAGAAATACCCCCATCTGTTTTGACTAATCTTATTTTTAATTTCAGGATGAAATCTCTTAAAATTGGGGAGACTGTAACCTTTTGTACTTTTATTAATTATTTGTTAATTCCGTTATCTCTTGTAAGCGTTATCTATGACAATAATGAAACTATGGGAGTTCGTTTGCAATTCTAATGATTTTAATTTATCCATTAATCCGTAATTTTGATTATTTTTATTTAAGATTCTTTTTAAATTTATCTAGTTACTAAATTAATGAAAATGACAAAATATTAGTTAAAAATTTGTAGAATAAATAAATAATTATGCAAATAAAAACCTAATTGTTAAAGGTAAATTTGTAATTTCAAACTTTATACATAAAATATCAAAAGCATGAAACCCCAGGGACCAAAGTTGTAAATTCTTAAAAACAAAACCCAAACCCACCGTCGCCCCTTTTCCCCTCCGGCCAACACTCCGGCGACTCCCTAGACATCAAAATTCGTTAAATTTAAACCCATTTAATCCATCTTTAAGCTCACACAAGAGTTTCGAACCTTGCACCGGTCTCAATTCGAGGTTTACCAACGGTTTTAACACATTTAATCGAAACCGAACCACAATCAATGTATCACCATCAATCGACCTGAAACGGATGTAATCATGGGTAATCAAACGAGAGTTAATCATCTTAAGGACGTTTCTAACTTAACACATCTCTAATTTCGTCTAAACTGTACACAATCATCGATTAATCACCCCTGTAGCAATCGGACCTGCAACTTAACCAAACACCAACTTCTGCACACCTCAAACCAAAATTGACCGAGGGCTTTCAATTATAAACACCATTAGAAGCTTCTGGTACAACGATTTCGATTGTAATCATCAGTATCTTGTGAAATCGAAGCTACCACAGTCACGAACTCATCTCTTCTAACTACCATCGATTTCATCTCCTTTTACAGGTAATTAATCATATGTATACCTTCTTTTTCATGAGGGAATCAAAAGCCCTAACCTTTCGTTGATTAACTTAAGGAATTCAAGGTCCAGTTTTAACGATTTCGATCTAGGGTTCTTGGATTAAATTTGGGGATCATTTCAGTTATAGTTTTTATTATTTGAACTGCGATTTTAGTAAGGAAATGGGGCCTTGGCCCATTGGTTAAAGCACCGGAGGGATAGGCAGAGGGCCCGGGTTCGAACCCGAGCCCCTGTAATATTTTTTAAAAATCCGTTTGTTAAACAATAAATTTCAGAAAATCTTAATATATTATTAATTTAATATAAAAATCATTATAAAATATATTTACAATTGTATAAAATTTTAGTGAATCAAATATAAATACTTTCTTAAGAATTTTAACTTAACCATTCATTTGTATTTTTAAAGTTGTTATGAAATATATTCTTGCAAAGATTTTAAATGAATAAAGATTGTTACGAATCAAATAGAAATATATATAAGATCTAATTATTAGATGTATCATTTCATAAATCATTATTAATAAATTAAATGTTTTTCTGTATAAGAATATTTATCTTATTATTAATAAATCTTTAAATTTCGTTTTAGTTAAATCGTATCGTTTCATTCCCTCTAACAAAGTTAAATAATAAAATATATATATTTTATCAAAACTACTAAATCAGGAACCCCAATTACTATTGAAACCCTAGTCTTCGTGAATTGTCTTTCGGCCTTACCGGCTAAATTCTAAATCTTAGAACGCTCATTGTTAGGAAATTTATGAAGGCATCGTTGGAGTTACCCCCATCTTTGTCATTTCTAGAACATCATATATCATGTGAGTTTTTCCATACCCCGTTTTACTTTCTTTCACACGTTTTGGGGTGAAGCATGTTAATCGTATTAAAACTACACTTGTAAAGACGTTTGTATTCTTGTAACACACGTGCAATTCATCTTATATTTTGTCATGGTTATTTGGAATCTTGTAAATTTTATGTGATCGACACTTGTAAATACAATCATTAACTATTGCTAGCCTAGCGACGCCATAGATCTATGGGCCTGACAAGCCTATTTGGTGCTAAAGCCGAGGTTATTGCCGGCTCCTGGTGACGTATTCTTGATCATCATGGGAACCAAGTACACTTAGCTAATCGTATAATTTCGTTGTGGCTATATTTTTCAAGGTTTGATTGTTACATTTGTTATCCATTTATATTTGCGTTATCCTTTAATCTATGACATGAATTGCCATCCTAAAAGGTTATATATTTATGTATGTACAATCTATGGGAACTCACCAATATTATATGTTGACCATATTTTTAACATGTTCAGGAAATACTCAAGCTTAATATTGCTCTTGAAGATTTGAAAACATCTAGGATTGAACCTATAGAAAATAAAGACCATGCCATAAAACTTGATGTCTATATTTCACTTATGTTTTGTTTGTTTGAATTGAGACTTTTTTTATGACATTGTTAGACATGAAATGGGTATTTAATCATATTTACACTTTGAAGTAGCGTTGTGTGGCATTAACAATCTTAACCCTCACATCTTAACGTTTCCGTCGTTAAGGTTAGGGTGTGACAATATTGTTAAATCATTTGTTATTTGTTATTGGACCTTGTTAACTTTGCTTCATGGCAAATGTGCAAAATAGATATTTAGTTAAAAACTTCAGATATCCTGCAACCAAGTTAGTGCTCAAGATCCAACTTTCTTCATTTAAAAATAAAACACATTAAACTCAGATTTTCATGCTGATTACTACTCCCCCTAAATTTATGATTAATGATTAACTAATACATTTATCAAAAATTTATTAAAAGAATAGTATGAAAAGCAATTATCTATCCAACTTATTGGCAAAGAAAAGATCAAAAACTATTTACAAGCATTTGCATCATAAACGGGATCATACTATGACACTAAGCAACTTCATGAACCAGTGTTGTTTGATGATAGTATACATAGATCTAGTGCTGATTGCAAGTATTATGATCCACATAAATTCAAGCAAGAGTATAGTTTCAACTTGTCATGCTATTTATCATGTTTTGATATTGATTAAAGATAGACAAAGATAGACTCCACATTCAATTCACATTAGAGTTTGTCCTCCATTTATGAGTCAATTTATCACTTTTTCACACTTAAAACTATGTTCTTTAAGTTATAAGCTCTATCTTAAGATTTCTTTAAAATATTATTAATACTGATATGATTTGTAAGCTCTGAATTAATATATAGTTGATCACATTGGATTCTTTTAGAGTTGTTCCTTTTTGGAATCTTTTTTATCATCATTAACTGGACACCAGGTCCTTACTTACGTAAAACAAAGGTGCCTATGAACCCAGGTCTTTGTTTACACAAAAAAAAAGGTCCATGATGTGCAAAGATAGAGGTTATAAAGTGTCACAACATAGTGTGCTTAGGTGAATAAGTTGATCACAGCAGGATAAGACTTACTTGCTTGTTTCTCAAAATGGAATTGTCCACAATTAGTCACCTTGGCATTATGTTATGCATGAACTTGTATAGTTTCCACTCAAGCTGAACCTACTCACATATTAAATCACATCTGATCAGTCTTTATTGTGTGATTAAATTCAGGAAATTAAGCAAAGGTATAGTGTACTATCATTTCTCATGATATGAACTGCTTATTCAAGAAAACATGAAACTAAGACAATATATTTTTTTTTTTGGAATTTTGTATGTTTTATGAATGTTTTTTCTGTTTTCATATTAAGAAATTTAAGGACAGATCATGATTTTCTTTGTGTTGATTATTTAATCTAAGTTGATCATGCCTAAAGACTCAATTAAGAAATTAAATCTCACTGAGTCAAAGGCTTTAGTGAATAAATCAGCAAGCTGATTTGTTGTATCCACTTTAATCAACTTGATTAAACCTTTTTCTGAACAATCTCTCAAAAAATGATATCTAATTTCTATGTGTTTTGTTTTACTATGTTGCACTGGATTAGCAGTGATGAACATAGCAGCTGAGTTATCAATGTGTATTGGTGTTTGAAGAAAGTTGTAACCATAATCAAGTGATTGGTTTTACAACCATAAAACTTGAGAGCAACCAGCTGAAGCAGCTATGTACTCAGCCTCAGCTGTGGATACTGATACATTTGTTTGCTTTTTGCACTATAAAGAAACAAGTCTTGGTCCTATGAATTGACAACCTCCAGTTGTTGATTTTCTGTTGTTGTTGCACCCTCCAAAGTCACTATCTGAATATGAGTAGAGTTTAAAGTCTCCTTCTTTGGGATACCAAAGTCCAAGAGCTGGTTTTCCTTTAAGGTATCTGAAAATTCTCTTCACAGCATTCAAGTGTGACTCCTTAGGGTCTGATTGGTACCTAGCACAAACACACACAACAAATATTATGTCAGGTCTACTGGCAGTTAAATACATTAATGATCCTATCATAGATCTATATAATCTTTGATCAGCAGACTTCCCTGTAGGATTTGGTACAATCTTATCTATTGTTGATGCTGGTGTTTTGCATGAAGATGAATCAGCAAGGTTGTACTTCTTTAGAATTTGATTCATATACTTCTCCTGATTGATGAAGATGCCATCTGGTTTCTGATGAACTTGCAAACCAAGGAAGAATTTTAGTTCTCCCATGGAACTCATTTGAAATTCAGATTTTATCAAACATTCAAACTCTTCACACAATCTCTTGTTTGTTGATCCAAATATGATATCATCTACATATACTTGGACAACTAAGAGATCTTGATGTTCATGTTTCAGGAAGAGAGTCTGATCAATTGTTCCCCTTTTGTAACCATGCTTGAGTAAGAAAGATGACAATGTTTTATACCACTTTCTTGGGGCCTGATGAAGTCCATACAAAGCTTTGTCAAGCTTGTATACCCTGTGTGGATAATCAGGATCTTCAAAGCCTGGTGGCTGAGCAACATAGACTTCTTCATCAATTTTACCATATAAGAAGGCACATTTTACATCCATCTGGTAAACTGTGAACTTCTTATGTGATGCATAGGCTAGAAAGACTCTAATGGCTTCAATCCTTACAACAGGAGCAAATACTTAATCATAGTCTATCCCTTTTTCCTGAGTATAACCTTATGCTATCAGCCTTGCTTTATTTCTCACAATAATGCCTCTATCATCTAGTTTGTTCTTGAACAACCACCTTGTGCCAATTGGATAATGGCCTTCAGGAAGATCAACTAGATTCCAGACTTTTTGTTTTTTGAATTGCTGAAGTGCTTCTTGCATTGCTTCAATCCAGCTGTTATCTTTCAATGCTGCAGTGATGTTGGGAGGAACCACTTGTGAAAGAAAGCAAGAGAACAGAAAAATGTTGGCTGCTCCTCCTTGTCTTCTTGTAGTTCTATCATTAAGATCACCTATCGTATTTTCAATTGGATGATACTTGTGAATTCTGGATGTTGGTATGGATTCAACTTGAATGGATGAATCTAAGTTAGTGATGTTGGTTGATGGAGATGGAGTCAGCTGGGATGGGGAATCCACAAAGTAGTGAAATTCTCATGTGGCTGATCTTTTGATGCTGAGTTATGTTCATATGTATCAGCTTGTATTTCTGCAGATGTAGGCATAGCATCCGCATCAGCTACAGGTACAACTACAGATGATGTGGTTTGTTGAACTGCATTTGTGGGTGGTGGTTGTTGAATGTTTTCTGTTGAATTGTGAATTGAATACAATAGGTCATCTCCAGAAGTAGTAATATCTACGGATGTAGAAGGAAATTCTGCGGATGTAGACCTATTGTTTCTATTAGGATGATCTTTGCTTGTTTGAATTGGAGGGCTAGGATCAGTAGCATTTTGAGTAAGTGACTGGACTACTCTTGGTGGATCAGCTGTCAGTGGCACTTCACCCATGTTTGGAGGAACATAAGGATAACATGTATCCACAGGACCTGCCACATTTAAATAACCCGAGTTAAATGAGTTTGTTAATGCATCTATATAAAACAACCAAGATGATCCTTTTACAGATTTTGGAAACAAGGATTCATTAAAAGATACATTAGGAGTTTCTTCCATAATGTTTTCATGTGGAACATAGACTCTGTATGATTTAGATGTTGATGAGTAACCAACAAAGAAACCATCATAGGCTTTTTCTGCAAATTTTTCTAATTGATCTTTTGTGTTTAAGATGGACATATGACACCCAAAAGCTCTAAAATATCCTATGAACGGTTTTCTTTTAAACAAAAGTTCATATGGTGTTTTATTATGTTCTTTGACAATTAATATCCTGTTTTGAACATTGCATGTTGTGTTCACAGCTTCTGCCCAGAATGTGATTGGCAGATGTGAATCAGCAAGCATTGTTCTTGCTGCTTCAATAAGAGTTCTATTTCTTCTTTCAGTAACTCCATTCTGTTGTGGTGTTCTTGGTGCACTGAATTGTCTTGATATGCCTTTGTCCCTACAAAAGGAATCTAAAATATGATTAATAAATTCAGTTCCATTATCACTTCTTAAGATTTTGATTTTTAGATCAAGTTGATTTTCAATCTTAGTGATAAACTCTATCAATGTTTCTGATGTTTCACTTTTATGTTTTAAAAAAAAGACCCATGTGAATCTAGTGAAATCATAAACAATCATCAAACATTATTGCCTTTTTCCAATGCTCATGACATTGGTTGGACCAAAAAGATCCATGTGCAATAGTTTAAATGGTGATGTGTTTGTGTTAATTGTTTTGGATTTATGAGACACTCTATATTGTTTTCCTTTAAAACATGATGAACAGTGACTAGAACAATAAAATTCTTTCTTTGGAAGGCCAATGACTAAGTCATTTTTGACCAACTTATTCATGTTCTTCAAGTTAGAGTGAACCATTCTTCTATGCCATAGTTGAGATTCATCTTCGGATGACTTAGAAATCAGGCATGTTTCATTACTTGTTATAGATGTGTTGTTCATATCCAAAACATATGTGTTGCCTTTTCTTGGTGCTTTAAGAAGGATCCAGTCTTCTAGAATTTTAAAACCTGGCTTAAGAATGTAACAATAGTTAGTATCAAAGAAAGTAGTATAGTTTTGATCATAAATTTGAGAAACACTTAATAAATTGAATTGTAAATTTTCACAGAAGTTAACTTTCTCAAATTTTAGAACACCATTGGTTACCATTCCTTCATTAATGATTTTGCCTCCCTTCTTATCCCCACCAAATGCTACATAGGAAGCATTTTTATGTTTGAAGTCATGCAGGAGGGAACAGTTTCCCGTCGTGTGCCTGAACAGCCACTGTCAACATACCACTTGTTGTCAGTCCTCCCTGGATGTTCCTGCAAACATAATAAAATTTGTTAAGCCCAAGCTTTGATGGTCTTGGGCTTGCCATTGTTATCAAATATTGTTATTTTCTCATGAATGAGCCTAGATGACTCTAGATTGATTTTAGATTCCATTAATTCATTATGTTTTGTTTTGGGTGAAGATGATTCTTTTGATGATGAAGATGAAGCACTATCATCTTGATTTACACTCACTTCCTCTTTCACTTCTTCTTTCATTAACATTTTCTTTGAACTAGAGGCTGAGGCTCTTTCTGAAAAGGTTTTTGTATCCTTTGTCCTTGACTGTGGTACATGATTACCTTTTTCAAAGTGATCAAAGAAGGTATCATCTTCTTGTAACACTACCTTTTTATGAGGTGTCTTACTTAGAGATAGTTGTATCTCCTTTTTCTTTGATGAATTATCAGCAGATGTTTTTGTTGTCTTTGCATTCTTTTGCTTTTGTTGCTGATTCTTTTGCTTTGGTATTTTTGATTCATCATTCTCTGAAGATTCTGAATTTGATTCAGAAGTCTTAGCTTTTTGCTTCTTAGGGACCTTTAATTTGTTCTTTTTGTTGAAGAAACATTCTTGAGTGGAATGATTGTGCTTGTTGCAGATGGCACAATGCTTGTTGAAGTAACAATCTGAGGTCATATGATTGTTCATATTACAGATGGAGCAATAGCTGCTAAAGTAACACTCTTCTGTGCTGTGGTTGTGCATATCATACCATTTGCAATACTTCTCTTCAGCTTCACTGTCAGAGTCAGCTTCTATCTTTGTCAGTTTCTTCATCAGTATGTTCTTTTGCTTCTTCAGTTCTTTCTCAATCTTTGCATCTGAAAGATCCTTTTGTTTAGCTTTTTGGTTAACAGTTGAATCCTCAGGTATTTTCTTCTTCCGTAAATCTTCTACGAATGAATGTTTAGGTTCGGATGATTTCTTCTTCCGCGGATGTTCTACGGAGACTGTTTTGTCTTCTTCCGCGGATATTCTACAGAAGACTGTTTTGTCTTCTTCCGTAGATCTTCTACAGCTGACACATTTTTCCTTTACTTTTCTACGGATGTGTGAGAACCTGACTTCTTCTTCCGCTGGTGATCTACTGAAGTGAGACTATCTTCTTCCTTCGTAGTTCTTTTTGCTGCTTTGCTGTTGTGCTATTTGGTTAGTTCATGTATGCCTTCATTCAACTGACCAATTCTTATATAGATGGTCTTCAGCAAATTTCTTTGTTTTGGTGGATAGGGTAGCTTGATTTCATCCTGAACTTTGGGGATTATATGTTCTTTTACTACAGTTTTACCCTTACCCAAACCAGCACTATCATGTTCATTAGGTTCATCACCCTCATCCAGATCATCACAGTTATCATAATCAAATTCTGATTCATTTTGTTTTGAAAATTCTGATTCAGATGAATCAGTTTCACATGATCCAGTGTCATTATTTACCACTTCATTATTTTCAACTTTTGACTCAGTTTTGGTGCTAGACACAAAATGATTTGATAAACTGTTAGTCATGGACTCAGTAGGGTGGTGTAGTTGTCATTTACTGGTGGTGCAACTACATGAAATCTCAACCCAAACCTGTTCTTTGATTCAATATGAGAGTTTAACAGTTTCTCATACTTCTGTGATGATAATTAAAATTTCTAAAGCTTTACTTCAGTAGATGCATGCTCAGACATGGATTTTGTTAATGAGGTGGTCAAATGCTCAACTTGTGCTTTCAGGTTGTAGTTTTTAGACATAAGTTTGTCTAAATCCTTTTGTAATGAGTTGATTTTGACTTGATAAAGTTTATGTTCTCTTACATGAGATTCATTTAAAAGCATAGTTTTTTTGACTTTATCAGCCAATTGTTGAGCATGATGCCTATATCTTTCAACTTCATCAATACATAAGGAAGTACATAATCTTTCTCTTACCTCTCTGGCCATTGGTGGAACTTTATTTTCCATGTTAGCCATCAGTGCCTGGTTTTCTTCTAGCACTTCCTTCTCATGCAAGCTCCAATCACAAGTACCGTCCTGCAAAATAATCAAACCAGTTTCTTTAGAATTACTAGTACCTGTTGAAGAACCTGTGGTTGGTGGGGATAAGTTTGTAAGATGTGGTTGCTTGAAGCTCCTCTGATTTGCTTGTCTTGTGTCTATTGTGGATTGCTGATGGTTCTTGCATTCCCTTGAGAAGTGTCCATATAGATTGCACTTGAAGCATCTCACTTTGGACTTATCAACGCCAATTTTTGTTGTTCTTCCTCCTACTGACAGTCCCTTGTTTCTCTTCATGTATATTTTGGCTCTGTAGGCAATCATGGCCATTTGCCATTGCAGATCCATCTCTTCTACTTCATCAGGATGAAGTTCTTCAAGGTCTTGCTGACAGAAGTGGGCAGGAGTCAAAGTACTTCCCAAGTAAGCCTGGAAGCTTGAACTGAAAGCTGCAAAAGCTGCCTTCTGTTCTTCTGATTCCAGAACCACAGTGATTGGTTTTGTTTGATTGTTGTTCTTGTTGATCTTGGAGTCATCAGCCCTTCCTTTTGACTTTATATTTTGATTGTTTTGAGAGCTCAATTTGGAGGGCTTGGCGGCATAGAAGCCAGTTTCCTCTTCATTATCACTCTCAACACAAGAATTTTCTTCATCTTCATTGGAGATGAATGCACTTCCAACACCCTTTGACTCTTTGAATTGGTACGGTGCTATAGGTGCTTTGACACTCTTGTTTCTGGTCTTTTCGTCCAACTCCAAAGCTTCTACCTTTACAACCAGAGTGTCTAGTCCGATTGACTTCAGATCAAGTGTGTTCTTGAACATAGACATAGTCTGTGTCTAGTTTTCTGGTAAGGCATGAAGCATCTTTTTGTTTAACTCCTCATTGTTGTACTTCAGTTCAAAGATATTCATCTCTGTAACAAGTTGCATAAACCTACGGAGTTATTGAGGAACTGACTCACCCATAATATGATGAAAGTTTCATATTGTGAGCGAAGTGTATCCTTTTTAATGCTTCTTATCTCGTTACTTCCTTCACACAAAGTGTGCAGGATTTTCCATAACGAGTTTGCTGTTTTGTATGACTCACACCTGATCAAGAGATCTTCAGGCAATGCCATTGTAAGCATACTATAGGCTTTGATATCGATCTTGACCCTCTTGGCATCATCAGGTGACAGATTTTTTAGACTTACAGGTTGATTGTTATCCTTATAATCCGGTCCTAAGGCAGGTGGAATATAAGGACCTTCAGTAATAAAAACCCATAGATCGGAATCTGTAAATTAACATGATTCCTAAACCTGATTTTTCAAGTTTTGAAATCAGATTTGTTTTCCAACTTCGGAGGTTGATACGCACCAACCACTGAATTGCTCATGATAATTAATTCCGTTAAATATCAAAAGCAACAACTTTGTTTGAATAAACACCAATTAAACAAATCAAACTGATAGATCAATTGATCTAGATCAAACTGATTTTCCAAGGATCGTTGCAGGATTTATCAATTTGATTTTAACAACTATTGATCGCGGAATTATCAATACCTGTTGTTTAATGGATTGTTTATCAAAAGTTAAAATTGATGAACAAGAAGAACAACTAGAAAAACTAAACATAATAATACAATACACAGATTGTTTTGCTCTTCATTCACAATCAATCGATTACAATTGATTATAATGCTATATGTTCTTGATGCTTGATCTTGCTATATTGTTAATGTTCTGTGTGTTGATCTCTGTTATTATTCTATTGATATATAGAGATGGTGTTTCTATTCTGTTCCTAAATCATTGCTGATATTTCGCTATTTTGTTGCTATACTTAAGCTAACTTCCTCTAACTATATGAATCATTGCCTTGTTTATCGGCATAGGAGTTCACAATTTACAATGGAAATTATATTTTATAAAATAGAATGTTGTTGATGTGACGTGGAGTATTGACTTGAATTAAATATCTTCCGCCGCCATTGACTCGATGTTATTGCTCTGACATGTTGACTTGTTGACTATGTTGTGTACTTGCTGATGTGAAATCAATACAAGTTTGTTAATCTTCCGTAGAAATTGGTCTTCCGTAGCAACACTTTGTCTTCAGCATTTGTTCTTCAGTGGTTGTGCTTCCGCATGAGTTCTTGTACTTTTATTCAGCAACAAGCTCTCCTTCAGCAGCTCCACTTGATCTTTGGTCTTGTTCAGCAGTTGTTGTTCTTCCGTAGGAGATCTACGGAAGCACACTTCAGATATGCTCCTGAGAACATCTACGGAAGAACACTTATTCATCCGTAGGTTGTTCTAACAGTTAGTCATTTTTTTTCCAAATTGACCAGGTCTGATGTTTCCTGTAATAACATAAACTAACACACACAATAATATGGGTTACCATATAATTCATGCATTACATTATATTATCAAAAAAGAATTACAATGATTAATTATAATAGTTGACAAGTCAACTAAACCTATACATTTGATCTAGTTCTAACGGTATATATATCTTTTTATTACTTCTCATAGCTTCATTAGACAATACATTAAGATAGGATTGAGGCCCGTCACATATTCACATGTTTTAAAATTGCTTCTCTCTTAAGGTTGCAATTAATTTATTAAAATATAGACAACTTGAACGCACTCATGATGTTCTCTTTTATGTATTAAGGCTCGTGATGTTATCTTTTATGCATCAAGTAAAGTAAATGTGTGGTTTCACATCATTAATAAGAAGTTTATTAATTTAATTTTGTTGAATTTCACGAATCAATTTACAATGCTTTGTGACGGAGAAGTACAAATGGAGGGTGACTACCACTTCCATTAAAATTTCTCTTTTATCTAATAAAAAAGATTAAATAAAAGTTATAATATTATTTTAAATTATATATTTTTTATTGTAACACATAAAGTTACCTTGTACTAAAGTTATTAGCTTTATAAATTGTTAATTAAAATAACATAATTACTGTGTATTAAACATTCAAAAAATTACTCTTATACATATTTACAATATATTAAATATTAAATAGTTTATTATAATAAATATTTTAATTATGAAGCATGTGGAATGAGGGAAAATAAACTAACTAAAAGTATACTAATAATTGTATAGACAAATGCTTATAGGATTTTACAAAATAGTCATATTTAAAAACAAACGTGACATAATCATGACCAGTAACTATTATGAACTAAACTAGATGCTCAATCCTTATGTTTTTGTTTAGCTTAGGGAACTTCAAATTATAGTGTTTAAAGTGGTACCATGTCATGTTTTGGACCTTATGTTTTTTAGTGTCTTGCCCTCATAAATAGGTCATTGTTAGTATGTCTTTATATTACTTCTCATAGCTTCATTGGAAAATACAATAAGATAGGATTGAAGCCCATTACACGTTTTAAAATAGGTCCTCCTCTTGAAGTTGCAATTGATTAAAATATAGATAACTTGAAGGTACCTCATGATCTTATCTTTTATTATGTATCAAGTATAAGTAAATGTTTGGTTTCACATCATTACTACTATATAAAGGTTAATATCATATATATGTATATATCACAAAACACTTTCAAAGATAACAAGTGGCTTCTTTAGAATAGCTAAGAGATGGCTCTAACCGGAAAGCTAACCGGGCAAATGGAGATGAGTTTAAGTTGGGATGTGTTATATGTTCTCCTACTACAAACCCCAGAAAAGATATCTTCCATTCGCCCCGATGGTCTTCATGGTTGCGATCTGATTAGTGGTGAAAAAGGTGCTGTTGGATCCACCATTCGCTGGATTTATACCCATGGTATGTTAGGTGAAATCCATTTAGCTTTGTTAGTATTTCCTTCATAATCTTGTGTATATAATACAATTATGATGTATCTGACTTGATTAGTAGATTATAGTCAATTCTAGCATCATCAATAGTAATCATTTGATTGACATGAATCATATTCACTCTTATCCTTCAACTTTTTGCTTATATAGATGGGAAGAAGAAAAGTTCAACACAAATAATTGAAGCAGTCGACTTGATAAACCACAAAATCGTGTTCAAGGTAATTGGAGGAGAGCTAGTAGAGATATACAAGACCTTCACTATAACATTTCATGTTGAACCAAAGCTGCTTAGACAGTTGGCTACTTGGACCTTTGAGTTTGAGAAACCGGATGCAAGCGTACCGGATCCAACTTCTTTAATGGACCTTATGTGTAGTATTATCAAAGATTTGGATGTTCTTCGCAACATTATATAAATCTTTGAGTTCTAATGAGGTTATTAAAGAACATACTTAGGTGCATATGTGCATCTACAGCGCGCGCTAATAAACTCATGAATTATTTCTTAAGTAAAAATGCTGCATAGATGGATGTTTGCGATATTCATGTAATAATTCGAGCTTCTCTCTCTATTTCTTGGTTCGTGTTTGTAGCATACATGTAATAAACTAGTAAGGGTTTGATGTTTGTTTTTTTTTGTGATTTTGAAGATTGTTAGTCTTATTTTATTCCTATTAAACTTGGTGAAACATCAAATTATTTTACTAGTTATTGGGAAAAAATATTACCATCAAAGAAGAAATAATATAGTGCCCAAAAACTCTTAGATAATACAAAACAACAAAAAATCTACGCCTCACCAGAATTAAACATAGGTCTAATATTATAAAAAGCAATGCTTCTTACCAACGGACCAAGGTCTTAGCAGTTTAATGTCTAGTTTACCTATATATGAATAAGCCAAGTTATCAGCAGTGACTCTTGTTTTGTTAGTGGTTTGCCATATATCTATTGTGTTTTTGCACTTTGGTCCTCACCACATACTATATATATTCATTTTGTGAAGCTTTTGGAGACTGATGGTGCCGGTGACGGTGGAGCGGAGGTGGTGGTCGCTCCTACGTGGCCGTTGCTTCCTCTTGGCCGGTCGTCCGTCTTTCTTATACCACATGCAGAGGAGGGTTTTCTTGATGGGGTTTACGAGGTGTGTGTGGGGTTTGTGCTCTCCGGATAAAAGGGTTTGAGGGTTAACGATGGGACATCATGGCGACTTGGGTTGTCGGCCTTTTGTTTCCCGCTGCACAGATGCGGCAGTGGCAGTGGTCGTTCGGTCTCTGACAGATCTCTATTTGGTAGGTCTTTGGTGGGCTAGGGACGAGCGTTGTGATGGTCGATTCCCGTTGGCCACCGTCATGGAGGCCGCTCCTTTGGGGACAGCCGCCGCTCAGCCTCCAGTTTGTGGTTGAGGTAGAGCGTGTGACAGTTTTCATGTTGGTGAGGTGTCGGTGGTGATGGTTTGACAACTATCATGGCTTGTCCTCGTCTGTTTCTCTCTGATTCCCTCTTTTTTTGACCGATTGAGGCATTAGGGTTTTCTGATCCAGCCTCTTCTGGGTTTTTTTGAATAAATGTTGTTACCCGATGCATCTGAGACTTTGTTATGTTGATGATGATGAGGATTACCTCATTTGAAGCTTTGTTGTTTGATGCTTCGTTATGTCAATAATGATGGGGATTTGCTCATCTGAGACTTTTAGCGTGATGTTCATCTTAGGTTTTGATGTTTTGGGTTTTGGATGTTGTAAGGAAAGATGTCAATGATGATGATCTTGGCTCATCTGAGACTTACTTGAGCTCATCTGATTGACCTGATGCATCCGTTGGTTGAGAGGGTTGTTGCCATGATTCAGCTATTCAAAAAATTGTTTTGTCAATGGTGCTTAAGAACCGCAACTAGACTAAGCTAATTTGTGGTGATCCTTCTGTTGCTTGCATCATTGTTTCAATGTTATTTACCTTGACCATGTTGATGTCATGATGCTGCAGTTGGGAATATTGTTGTGTCATTGGTGATTCTACTTCTATTTCAGGTCGATGGTGATAAACCCGTATTCATCTAGGTTGTTTGTTTTGTTATTACATGTGGTACAATGCTGGGCTGTGATGATAGCCAATGATGGTATCAGTTGTTTTTGGCATGGCTGTCATTTATGGTTAGCAGCCGCAACTGAAAGTATTTTGTGAGCCCAATCAATCACACGCCCAACGCGTGTGGATGAGTACACACTAGTCTACATAAATTAAGCTTTAAAGAGTGTCGAGTAAGTCATTAAGGGATAAAAACATCTCAATAAGGTGAGCATCACAACGATCAACATATTTCGGGCTCTGGAGCTAGATTTTAAGGTCTTTTACACTAATAAAAGATTTTAGAATAAAATTATTCTAATAAAATTTTTGCAATCAATTTCTTGTTACTAAAACTATAAATTGCCATTTTACATCTATTATCTATGATAAAAAGAAGGTTTGAGATGTCAAATGTAAATATATCAGGTTTTATCATTTTTATTTTCTCGTCTATTTTATCTAATAAATGATAATAGTACATATAGTAATTATATTATTTTAAACATTACTAAATTAAAAAATAAAATATAGTAAAAATTAAAAAGTAGAACTTTCTTTTATTAAAAAACATATTTAAAAAATATATAAGATACAAAACTTTTCTTAAACAAAAGTCTTTTTAAAAAATAAACTATTTTAAGCTGTTTTTTTCACTAAGCTTTATAAGGATTATTCTTTTTTTAATAAAATTTAAAATAAAAACAATATATTTTAAAAAACAATTAAAAATATAATATCATAAAATAAAAGTTTATAATGATATTATTTTTATTTTTATTTGAAGTACTTAGTTATACGTAATTCCATCATATTTTATTAAAAATTGTCTTTTTATCATTTTTAAATTTTTTATTACAAATAATTTAATATTTTATTTATTCAATTTATGTAATACATGAGATACTATACTAGTTAATATATATTTAAATTAGACACCTAGGTCACTCCCGATTGGTTTTGGTTTTTCTATTTTTTTTTTTCTTCTTCTTTTCCTTTTACATTTTGCCTTTAATTAACTTCCTCGGTGTTTTTCCTTTTACTTTTTCCCCTTTTATCACACCTACTTTTTTAGATAAGTTTTTTCAAACTTTAACTCTTTGATTATTTTTTGGATATTTTTCGTTTTTGTTGATCTTATGCGACATTTTTATTTTTATTTATACCTTCATATAAATAATTTATTCAAGATCGCCCGGTCAAACACAAATGTAGATCGGTTTGCCCTTTTATCATAAAAGTAGACATTAATTTTAATCAAAGCAGAAATGTAGTTTTGTTTTTTAGTTTACACTTCTTATTTTGTTCATTGTGATGTTTTTCCTTTTATTTACCTTTGTCACAACCCACGGTTTACGTCTATTAGTTGAAAAGTGTAGGATCTAAGATCTCTTGTTTGATATAAATTTATATGATCAAGATGAAGAACACGAGATGGGTGTGTGTTGATGAATAATGAAGAACAGATAGATGAAAAGGATGGAAATCATAAGATACGCATGAGGATATATATGAAGAAGAAAATCATATTTCATTATAGATTTCATCACCTTCATGGAATATTCATCCATGGAGTTTTCCAATCAAAGATCCATCACCCATATACAGAGCACAAACTAAGGCACACTAAATAGTGTAGGCTACCACTATTTATATGTGTACAAAACTCCACAACCCTAGAACGATAATTACAATTTAGTACCACAACTATATATTACATTATGACAAATATAACAAAGTAACATAAATTGTATTTCGGGTCTTGATATTAATTAGTGGCATGTTGCTGTAAATTAAATAATGTAACTGTTGCTCCCTCTCAACAGTTCCAATGTGCATGTTTCTATGTCAATGATGAACGATTATCATTTTATCAAATCCATGTCGATTTCTGGTTAAAATGTAAAACCCAACAATCACTTTCTATTTGGCAAGATGAAAAGACAATCATAGAAGTTTTAATAAGAAAAAGTGACATGCAAAATACAAAAAATTAAGAAATAGTTTTTAGGTATACTAAAGTGATGTAGTCTTGATGAAAATTAACCAAGTGACGTAACTTTTAGAGATTTCACATCCAAGTTTCGTGACATTATCAAATTCACTATGCATATCTATAACCTTATATAAAAAGAGAAATACGTCAATTATTATAATTTAATAAAAACTATCAGAACGTTTAGCGATAATTTAAATTAATAATACAAACATCATTTGATACATGAAAAATTAAATGTCCCACGTGCACCTTTATCAACCTCTCACCAAATCTTATGCTAAAATACGACCTGCATCTTTCACTCTCATCGAATCTTATGTCGAAATAAGTTACCTTGAAAAATATCAAAGTAAAGGTAACAAAAACAAAAGAAATTAATTGTCCATAAAATCTCTGCTAAATTTTTCATCAAAGTTGACATTGTTGGATAACAAAAAATCTTGAGTGACAGAAACATGTCATCTTGTTTAGGTTCTGGAGGACTAAATTTGTAAACTTTTTATAGGAGTTTATTTGTAAAAAATGAAAACCCTATGATCTATTATGTATTATTAATGAACTATATGTAGAAATACAATAATGATAGTTACAGAATACATGTAATCAAAATACAATAAAAATAATTAAAAAATAATACTTAACTAAATCATATTTCCAAATTATAATAAAGATCATTATAATAAACTCTAACTAATATATTTTATCTAATTTATACGTATATTTATACATATATGTCACTAAAATGCCCTCCTTAAGTTAGATGCCTTAAGTTAGATGCCTGTTTTAATTAGATTGTTGCTTGAAAATATATAACAAAAAATAAAAAGTAAAATTAAATTCAAATATGTCGACAATGATTCTTATTGTAGTGCTTCTAAGATCTTTGATCGCTATTTTAATCTTCTACTTTGTTATTCTTTATACTCATTGTTTAGGACTTTAGGTTATATGATACCATAACTTAGAATAAAAAGAATAAATTGGAAGATCCTTTGTTGAGAACCTCTAATCAATAGATTTGCACAATACATGAAGAACCTTTGTCGAGATCTTCTGGAAAAACCTCAGATAGGATGTCCTTATGGATCCTATACTATGAAGCAAACTAAAAAAAACCTCTGACCACTCATGTACCTCTTATGCTAATTCAAGTTCTCATCCTCTGATATCTACAGGCGGTTATGAAGATTTATCCTCACAACGAAATGGAAGATTCTATATTTTTGGTAATGCACATATTGTAATTGTTGTCTGGTTTGTAATTTTGTTGAGTTGTGTGGGAGAGAACTAAGTTTGTGAAAACCACTATTGTTGAGAGCTTTGTTATAAGGGGCACTTGGGTGATCTTCTTTGTAGTTGTGATCAAACTTGAGTATAAATTATATGACTTATTTTATTCAATTGGGTTGATTACTGTTACATTGCAGTTGTTTGTATTCGATTATGTTGTTCTCATCAAATTTACTAATATGAGCTAGACGAATTTGATCCTCACAGTTAGGTGTTTTTTTTTTCTTTCTTTCAGTGGTGTTACCACGGTTTTTAAAGTTTTAGGATCAGTGTTAAATTTGGTTGTGTTCTAGTTTTTAAGATTTATGGTCAATGCCTTAATAGAATTTGTTTTGCTTTGATTTGGTGCCTTAATTATAAGATAAAAATTAATAAAAACATAATCAATGTATTTATACAATACTTCTCAAAGGTAACACTAGAGGAACAAACGAAGAAAGAAAGTCGTCACGTAAGAGGGACGATAAGGGAAAATGAGCAACCACTAACCAAAATTTTGTGGTGGCAGAGCACAAAGGGGTAAAATGAAGAGAAAAAAAGAAGGCAATAATCTTTTCTTAAGGTTCACAGATCATGTAGAAAATTTTAAAAACCCATGAGATATGATATATGTATAACCGATTAACTTTATATAGAAGTACAATAAGAATATATACAAATAAAACCTAATCAAAATGTAATTACAAGGATAACTAAATTGTACCTTGTCAAATCATATCTACTATTAACTATAAAGATATATATATATATATATATATATATATATATATATATATATATATATATATATATATATATATAAACTTTAATTAATATATTCTATCTAATTTCTTCATAGCTAAAATTAGCTATTAGGAAAGCTAGAAAGGGTTAATGCTTTCTATTGAAATTGGATATCAAGTCCCATGTCTTAAGGTTTTTTTGTGTGTATATTTTCTTATTAGACAACAAAATGATCTAAAAGAGTCTTGGAAAACAGAAGCTTTCAAGTTTCTCGTTTTTTTTAAATAATGGTTTTAAACATTTTTGGTTTTCATTCTACTCCACAAGTTTGATATTGATTAATTTATTGCTACCAAATACCAATACTAGAATGACCAAGCAAAGGACGTGGGTTCTTCTGCTAGGTATCTACTCCACAAGTTTGCAAGTTCTACAATACTCAACAAATTTTGAATTAAACTGTTTGCTAAAACATATTCGAATATCATTGAATACGATCCTAGCCACGGCCATCACTCCCCCCTCCACTTTACAATTTGACAATTTCACCCACCAGCTCTTTAAAAAACTTTCTAAAATGTCACTTTTACCCCCTCGAGTTTTTAAAGTTCCGGGTTACTCCTATACAACTTTTACTTAAAAAAAACTAAATACTTACGTTATCATTTTGATGTACGTGTTGGTATAAATTTGACGCCATCAACATATGTAAATTTTGTTTAGTAATGAGTTGGTCATATCAAACGTTTTCATGCTTATTTTACATACGCTTTAAGATGATTTATATTTCGACAGTCGTCTACGTTTTGACGTAAATTTTGTTTAGAAATGAAATGGGTCAAATATAAAACGCTTTGAGTTTGTCTACGTTTCGACTTAAGTTTTGTTTGGAAAGGTGTCGAGTTAAATATAATACGTTTTCATTTGACTGTATAAAATCGAGTTACTCTACATGACGACATAAGTTTAGTTCGAAAACTGGTAGGGGTGATTATAATCTATACTTTATCACGCCACATATAATACCACCGCACGTGTTTTTATGTACGTTATTAATCGGTCTATGTTTCAACATAAATTTGTTTGGAAAATAGTCGAATTAAATATAATATGTTTTATTCAATGGTATATTTTTAAGTTACTCTATGTTTCGACATAAATTTATTTCGGAAATGAGTCGAGTGAATTGTAGTATATTTTTTTTATCAAATCGCGCACGATACCGCCATGCGCGATGAGTAATAAACTAGTTATATATAATACTTATATTAAAGTTGAGTAATAAACTAGTTATATATAATACTTATATTTTTAGGTAAACATTTTATGTCAAAAAAATCAATTAATTAGTTCTCTCTACAATAAATATTAGTTTTTTTCTATATTTTCTTTCAAACCTTTTGTCAATTTACACGTACACTCCCTAACCTATCCCTAAATGGACACCATTTATCTACAATAAGACGTGAACATCACCATTTGTAAGGACCACTATTTCATAAACCACTACAACCGTTATTTTGAAGACACCTATAACGACGACATATGTAGATGCTACAGATAGGGTTATAGCGACTACAAGTCGCTGCTATAGACTTACCCAAATTTTGACCGGTCAAAACGATGACATGTTGTCACGATAGAGGTTGGTGGAATGGAAGTAAAAGTTGACGTTTCATGAAAACACTACAGGATCGACATGGTGTCATATGTTATCAGTAATGATCATATTTTAAGTGAATGTATCTTTTATAGGTCCCTCTATACAATTTCATAAAAAATTATAGAAAAGCTAACATTTCGTACCCAAATAAATTGCTTCTATTTGTCAATCTTCTATGAAAGATAAAAGACAGTAAAACGATATAAATGATAGCAAAATATTTAGCAAATTTTTCTAAAAAAAACTGGCCACTTGAAACAAAAAATGTTCGTAGAATTTGCGACGGACATCACACCGGTTGCAAAATCAACGACTGTAATTTATCCGGACGCAAATCAGTGGGAAAATTGTGACAGACAAAATTTGGTAACAAAACCATCGCATAATTTGTGACGGCTCATTTCATCCCAAAGCGAAAACGTGTTTGTCGACTGATTTGCGACCAGATTGTAGTCGTAATACCTAGTTTTCTAGTAGCGAAGATTATGAATATATTTTAAAATCTGTCACAATTTATCACAAATGTTTCATCAAATTTTCTTAATCATATACTATAGGGCACCCACTCACATAAAAATGAAGAACGGGCTCCCATCCTCATTCCCATCCCCATTCCTATATTTACACTAAAGCACTATTTTTTACTCTTTTTTTAATTAAATAATACTTTTTATATTTTTATTATTATTTTTTTTCTCCTCCACTCACAACTACTTTTAAAAATATTAGAAAATTTTACGAGGGTTGTACCGAGTTTTTCCAAATATAGGGAATCACAGTATAATCTCCATAGATTTTCTCTCTCCTTCACTAATAACCACTCACAATCAATCTCATAATATAGGGTACACACTAATATCAAAATGGATACAAATATAACAACTTCTTTTACGAGTTTTAACAACTTTTGGAGGATAGAAAAGAGGAAAAAAATAGTTATTTGTGTATGTTGGTAAGAAAAATGGTTTGAATTTATTTGATGTGGGGATGATAATTTAAGTAGGGATGTTTAAAGTTGGATATCCGAAATTTTCGGATAGTAGAAATCATTATCAATATAAAAACTCGGATATATAAATTTTTGGATATGAATACGGTTAGTGATTTGGATATCTGAACTTTATTTTTTATTTAATTTTATTATCAACATCTTCGTCTTATAATAAAAGAAAAACTAAGAAGGACAAATGACAATATCATTTTTTTTATCATATTTTTTTTTTCTTTTATCTCCTATTAAAATATTACATTAATTACTAATAGTATTATTTAATTCTTTTTTAGATTACAAATAACTTTTTAATTAATTAAGAAAGAAATCTATTTATTAATGTTATTTCTAAGAAAACAAATTCGCATACAATAATAAATTTTATAAAACATTAAATTTTTTTAAAAATACGAAATATTTTAAAGTTGGTGTTTATAAAAGTGAAATTTAATAAACTTAAAATAATTTAAACTGGAAGTTATAATAAGAAATATTTAAAAATGATATTTTTTAAACGGTTTGTTATGAAATAACATGTTTATTTTTTTTGAGAAAAACAAAAAAAAGTTTAAAAAATTAATACCATTGTTTTATTACTTATAGTAGTTACTCATAAATAATTTCAATCATATGTTATGTTAAATATAGTTTAATATTTAATTTTTTTAATATTTATTATTCTATTTATTTAAACCGTGTAATACATGAATTAAAAGATAGTTGGAGATATACTATTAGAAAAATAATGTAAAAACAAACACACATTGACAATATCCCAACATATCAAGAGTGTTTACCAAAAATAAAAGTTTTAACACTTTAACAAAATATATTTATAAGTTTTTGGATAATTAGATATCCGAATATCCGAACATTTTCAGAATCAACATCCGAATCCAATAGGTATCCAAAATTCGTATATCTGATTTTTTTGGGTATTTCAGATCGAATTATCGAATTCAGATATTTTTTAAGACCCCTAATTAAAGTACTCTATAGTCACAAACTCATATTTTGATTAGTTGAAAGAGGAAAACCATGTTAGAAACAAAACAGTTTTAAACTCATATGAATCAAATACGCCTATTATTTCTCTTAAAAAAGATAACGTGGATATTCCTCATGTCATAATTCTCTGCAGCAAGTACACATGACATTATTTACAAACAATATGTTTCCTATATATTACTAATATAAAGGTCTTATGGCATATGTACATTTTTCACCCAACCTTTTCACACACACAAGTGGTTTCTTTGCAATACCCGAGAGATGGCTCTAATAGGAAAACTAATCGGGGGTGTAGAGATTAGTTCAGGTGGAAAGGGGTTACATGATCTCTTGAGGCACACACCAAACGACCTATCTTCCATTGCCCCTAATAAGGTTCATGGTTGTGATCTGCTAAGCAGTCGCAGGGGTGCTGTTGGATCCACTGTTATCTGGCACTTTACGCATGGTACGTACGTTATTAGCAAATTAACTCCATTTCTTTACGCACTGTCTAGATTTTCCTACACGGTCCGTCTTATGTAGCTCCATAAGTTAATTTTTATATAGAACGAAAATAGTGACATTATACCAGCTTTTATAGATGGATCGAGTAGCTAGTGTGTCACATCATCGATTTTGAAGATTATAATATGTTTACATACAATGGAAAAAAATATAAACCTAGCTAAGTTATGTTTTGCTTGAATGACCACTGCTGCTAAACCAGTTGATTAACATAACTGTAGCTGCTTAAAAAAACGTAATTATATTTACTTTGTTTTTCGTGCTCTTTTTCTGCATCAAAAAGATGGAAAAAAGCAAACTCTAAAAGAGATAATCGAAGAAGTCGACGAGACCAACCACAAAGTCGTGTTCAAGGTAATTGGAGGAGAAATGATTGAGGAGATGTACAAAGCATGCAAAATATCATTTCATTATGAGCATAAAGATGGTAAACAATGGGGAATTTGGACCATTGAGTTTGAGAAGCCAAATGCAAGTGTACCATATCCAACTTCTTTCATGGATTATCTTTGCGGTGTTCTCGAAGACATGGATGGCCATGCAAGCAGTAAATAGATCTACAAGCTCTATTAAGATAATGAAGGAATGCGCGCACACGTATGCAAGCATGTGTATATATAATCAATAAAACCAGAAGCATATAAGAAAATAAAACGATGATAGACACATATGCGTAGTTGCTTGTGTACATGTGTATGGTATCTTTGGATTGTGATATGTATTTTATAATATGTGTGTATAATCTCTTTCGTGATGCTTGTAATATGAATCTTTGAATGTTTGAAACTGAACGTCTGAAAGAAGAAATATGCATGAATGCGTATATTAGAAATTAACAAGGCTAGCTAGTAGCTAGAAGTCCAAATAGAACTTCATAAAGATCGATGAATGTGCACTACGATAACTAGTTGAATTCTAATTTCTACTCATTGTTTTTGGATTACAAATCACATAGCTTTGACGTAAACCCGAGTGGGTGGTAGATTTTAAATTATGTTAATACGAGTTCTCTTTTTGCTGGACTAGTATGGCTGAATAACAAGATTTTGACTCGAGTCTAAACAATAACAAACATGTTAAGACACTACAGAGAAACAAGAAAAGGTTTTTCATATGATAACCCTTCGAAGCGAGAATAAGTATTCGATCGAAGAAAACAACAATGTGTGTTATTATCTGTGAAGTTGAGAGAATTCGGAGAGACTACATGATACATTTTCTTTATCAATTTAAAATGTTTTTTTTTAAATGGCAGATTAGTAGTTAGTTGTTAGTATCACCAAGTTAGTAATTATTCTTCAACGTCAAGGTTTGAATCTTGTACCTCGATCCAAAGGAGGCAAAAGCTCCCGTCTCCCTCTTGAATCATTTTAAAATGTTTGAATTCATGTTTCCTGAGAGTGGTATCCATGATTATTTGGTGGGCCCCATAGGAGGTTTTCAGCAGATCAAGTGACTCGAGTCTACCCATGATCGAGCTTGTGTGTTTGGATCCGTACTCTTGTCGTAGACTATGATATGTTTGTACTTTATGTAAGAATTTTTAGCACATAACGTGTAGACAAAACTAACAAGTAAAAAAAATCCCACACGTATAAAAGTGGTCACTAAATGTGAAATAATGTACAAAAATTCATATCCAAATGATTGATTAATTTGCGTCATTGAATTTGTGGAGACAAATTAGCTTTGACGTAAACCCGAGTGGGTGGTAGATTTTAAATTATGTTAATCCGTCACAATAGTTCAAGTCACCTCTATCCGTTTACGTACCCGGTCACTTCCTCCGCATTGTTGGCTTCAAGTGTTCAAGACCTTTTGCATGATCGCTTAGGCCACCCCAGTGTCCATGTCACTGATTTTCTTGCTTTAAATAAGTTCATTTCGTGTAATAAGCGGAGTAGACATTTTGTTTGTCATTCGTGTCAACTTTCGAAGAATAAACGTTTACCTTTTGTGTTATCTAATTCTACTACATTATTACCATTTGATATTGTACATTGTGATCTTTGGACATCACCAATCCTTAGCAAATCGGGTTACAAATACTATATGGTCCTCGTAGATGACTTCACGAACTATACATGGGTCTACCCACTCAAATTCAAGTCTGAAACATTTCACAAATTCTCTAAATTCCACCGATACATACAAACGCAATTTAACTTAACCATTAAATCTTTTCAATGTGATAAAGGGGGAGAATTTGATAATAATCATTTTAAATCTTTTGCCGAAACACATGGTTTACAGTTTCGATTCTCATGTCTCCACACCTCTCAACAAAACGGAAAATCGGAACGAAAGATTCGACGCTTAAACGAACTAATGCTTGCTCTTTTAACCCACGCCTCATTACCTTCAACATTTTGGGTTGAGGCTTTACACACTTCATGCTATCTCCATAACATCCTACCAACCAAAACACTTCAACAACACACACCCGTTGCAGCTCTGTACCGTCGCCAACCTTCTTATGACCATCTTCGGGTCTTTGGTTGCGCTTTTTTTCCAAAACTCTCCGCAACTCGTCCCCACAAGTTAGACCTTCGCTCCGTGTTATGTGTCTTCCTCGGTTACCCAACCGATCACCGTGGCTATCCTTGTCTAAATCTCTCTACGGGAAAAGTTATTGTCTCTAGACACGTAACGTTTGACGAGTCCATCTTTCCATTTAACTTAATTCGAAATCGACCCAAGCCAGACTACACCTTTCTATCTACTGATCTGTCACCAATAATTACCATGGCCCCCTTCTCGGCCCACCAAAACCTGATTAACCAAAACCTCCACCACAACCCAATCCACCAATCTAACCCAACCTCCTCCTCTCATCGATCCACTCCAGACCCCACTACACCTTCCTCCATGCCAAATAATTATTCACCTCCCATGCATCATACCTCTACTTCCCAAACTCCCATGCAACAATTTAGTACAAACCATACTTTCTCTACCACACCTCCATTCGACAGTACACATTCATACAGTAACCAATATCCACCCCTACCCACCCCCTCTCCCCCACCCCCTCCCCCACCCCCACCCCAGCCACCCAAACATCCCATGGTCACTCGTTCACAATCTGGAGTCATCAAACCTAAACTACCTCTAAACCTTCAAACAACAACCACCCACAAATCAATCTCACCCCTTCCAAAATCCCATCTCACCGCCTTAAAAGATCCATATTGGCATGCGGCCATGAATGACGAATATAGAGCCTTGTTGGACAATAAAACTTGGGATTTGGTACCTCGACCACTAGGTACAAACATCATCCGTTGCAAGTGGCTATACCGTCACAAGTTTAATTCTAATGGCTCCCTTCAACGGTACAAAGCACGACTTGTTGTTAATGGGAAAAGTCAGTAAGTGGGAATCGATTGTGATGAAACATTCAGTCCCGTCGTCAAACCGACTACAATCCGAACGGTCCTCTCTTTGTCACTGTCGCGTGGTTGGCCGATACATCAATTAGACGTTAAAAACGCGTTTCTTCATGGCGACTTAAATGAAACGGTATTTATGTTCCAACCACCCGGATTTAAGAATGAAACGGTATTTATGTTCCAACCACCCGGATTTAAGGATCCCAATTTTCCTAACCATGTTTGCAGGTTACGTAAATCTCTATACGGATTTAAACAAGCTCCCCAAGCTTGGTTTCAACGCTTTGCAACGTACATCAAACAATGCGGGTTCAAAAGCGCCACAAGTGACACATCCTTATTTATATATAAACATGGCTCACAAATGGCTTACCTTCTCCTTTATGTTGATGACATAATACTTACAGCCTCAAGTGACAAGGAAGGTTATGCCAATGACATTCTCACCCGCGCAAACATACAAAATTGCAAACCTACCGCAACTCCCGTTGATATGTCGTCCAAATTAAGTGCCACTACCGGAGCTCTTCTAACGGATGGCACAACTTATCGTAGTTTAGTTGGGGCTTTACAATACTTAACTATTACTCGTCCAGATCTTACTTATGCCGTCCAACAACTTTGCCTCTTCATGCATGCTCCACTCGAACCGCACTTCAATTTCATGAAGCGGGTACTTCGATACTTGAAAGGTACAACTTCTCATTGTTTACATCTCACGACATCTAACAACTACAATCTCACTGCTTATTCTGATGCCGATTGGGGTGGTTGTCCGGACACCAGACGCACAACATCCGGATATTGTGTGTTTATGGGAGACAACTTGTTGTCTTGGTCTTCAAAGCGACAACCAACCTTTTCCTGATCCAGTCCTGAAGCTGAGTATCGGGCCGTCGCAAATGCAGTCGCCGAAAAGAGTTGGATTCGAAATTTATTGCTGGAACTACATGTGCCAACTCGCAAAGCTACAATTGTGTATTGTGACAACATTTCGGCATTTTATTTATCTGAAAATCCGGTTCAACATCAACGAACTAAACACGTGGAACTCGACATTCATTTTGTAAGGGAAAAGGTTCAAGTTGGGGACTTTCGAGTTCTACACATTCCTGCCGATTTTTAGTATGCCGATATATTTACCAAAGGTCTACCAAGTCAATTATTCTCCCGTTTCAAGGACAGTTTATGCATCCGTCCTCCTCCCGCTTAAACTGAGGGGGTGTATTAGCTAGTATATACTTATTATTTTATTGAGTCCTAGTCTTATCCTTTAGATCTTATATTCTAATGTAGAATAGTCAAATCTGTTGCAACCAATTTTCCTACTTTCTCTGTATCTTCTCTTGTATATTTACCCATAGATGGAATGAAGAAAACTCATTAAGATTCAATCGCTTTCAAATACGAGTTCTCTTTTTGCTGGACTATTATGGCCGAATAACAAGATTTTGACTCGAGTCTAAACAATAACAAACACGTTAAGACACCACAGAGAAACAAGAAAAGGTTTTTCAGATGATAACTCTTCGAAGCGAGAATAAGTATTCGATCGAAGAAAACAACAATGTGTGTTATTATTTGTGAAGTTGAGAGAATTCGGAGAGACTACATGTTACATTTTCTTTATCAATTTAAAATGTTTTTTCTTTAAATGGCAATTTAATGGTTAGTATCACCAAATTAGTAATTATTCTCTAACGTTAAGGTTTAAATCTTGTACCTTCAAAGGAATCAAGCCTCTCATCTCCCTCTTAAATCATTTTAAAATGTTTGAATTCGTGTTTCCTGAGAGTGGTATCCATGATTATTTGGTGGGCCCCATAGGAGGTTTTCAGCAGATCAAGTGACTCGAGTCTTCCCATGATCGAGCTTGTGCGTTTGGATCCGTACTCTTCTCGTAGACTATGATATGTTTGTACTTTATGTAAGAATTTTTAGCAAATATACGTGTAGACAAAACTAACAAGTAAAAAAAAGCCCACACGTATAAAAGTGGTCACTAAATGTGAAATAATGTACAAAAATTCATATCTAAATGATTGATTAATTTGCGTCATTGAATTTGTGGAGACAAATTATGTACACTTTAAAATATATGTCATTTTCATCCAACTATATCAATAGAATATGTAGCTTAGACCATGAAGAGTGGTAATCAAGGAAGAGAGTTACCGAGTCAATAAAGTAGTTTGTCAATCGAGAATACGGCCCCTCGAAATGGGGTATGATTTCGTCACACCGATCACTGCCTAATCTCCGGTCTTTATTCTAACGGAGAAACAGTTACTTTGTTTGTGGCCAAAAGATAATAGGAATAGTGATTTAAGGAAAATAAGAAGATTGAGGGAGTCTTCCCACTAATACAAGCAAATTAGAGATTGGTAATGTGACGCTCATCTTATATGTGTGAAAAATTGAAAATCGAAAACTACTCCTTATTCCCTTGTAGGTTACAAAAATAAGAATAATGATTAGAACTCTTTTCTATCATAATAAGTCTAACAACCCAAACAATCAACTTCTTTGTCATAAAAAACGATCTATGTTCTTTGGTAACTTGAAGTTCTAAATATTCTTGATTCCGTAAAAAGACACAAAAATAATCGATGGGACTATAAAACCAAGAACTTAAACAGTTAAAGATGCAAAACACTTGCATAAAATTTCAAATATCTCTAGAAGTTTTCACATTAGACCATGCCCAAGTACTATGAAAAAAGGGTCGAATCAAAACATTGAGCAACAAATATCCTATATATTAAAAAGCAAGTTAGCTATAATCATTTACATTTTTGAATTTTTTATTTTCGTTTTATATATACTAACTAGCTTTATTAACTTGTGTAATAGAATAAATTTATTAATTATAAACAATAACTTAAGATGAGATTTGATTATAATTACGTACGAGTACGAACTATAAGTAATAAAATGATATTAACTTTTTAACTTTTTTTAACTTTTTTTTTTTGTTTTTTAATAAACATTTTCTTTCGAAACAAACCTTTTTAAAAATATAATTTTCATAAATTTTCTTATTATGACTCCTAATTTTAACTATCTTAGGTTAATAAAAATTACTTAAAATATTATTTTTAAAATATTTCATGTTTTTAAAAAATTATGATGTTTTAGGAAAAAAATTATTTTATAAAAATATGTTTCTTTAGAAACAACATTAATAATTATCGTTCTCAATTAATTAGAAATTTTTTTGTAACCTTAAAAAATTAAATAATATTATTAGTAATTGATGTAATTTTTTTAATAGAATAGAGAAGCGAAAAAATTTTGATGAGTAAAAAATAATGTTGTCATGTGTTATCTTTAGTTACTATTTAATTATAATAAAAAGAAAAAATGAGATAAGATTTATAAGTTATAACTGGGTGTTAGTCCAATGGTTTACTTTCGCATCCTCATGGCCTCCTATTAATTTATTTTTTGGTTTGGCTTGGTTTCTTTTCACGTGTCCTGTTTTTCTATTCGTTATGGGGTTTTTATATACTTCTCTTTATCTCTCTTTATACATATATGTAGATATATGTAGATACATAGAAAGAGATAAAAAGATTAGATTGTGTTAATAACAAAAATAAATGTTTATATAACCTAATCCTTCGTTATTCATGTTGTTTTATTTCCTTCATAAAAGATTAAAAGTGCTTTGGATTTAATTTAACAAAAAGAAATCATTGTGAAAAGGATAACAACATATAAAGTTGAAAACATTAACAAAATACAATAATAAAAAAGAGTTAATATTAATTTCCCTCCCCAAGGTTTTAAAGTAATATTTTTTCTTTAAAAGATTAAAAACATAAAATTACCTTCAAAAGTTTCATATGTTATTTCAATTTCACTCCAAAAATTTTATTATTTAGAATAAAGTTGAAACAACTAATGAAACTTTTATTAAAACTGAAACAATTTTAAAATTTTTGAAGGTAAATTAATATTTTTAATTTTTTGAAACAAAATAGTTATTTATAACAAAATTCAAGAAGTAAAATCGAAATTAACAAGTACTAACAATTTCTTCTCAAAACATTTCATAGGTATGATTATTGATAAATAATAATTTAATATTATAATTTAAGATAACAAAATATGTGCTTTTCTATAATATTTCAATATAATGTTTTAAATATTATCAAAGTCAACGTTGCAACGCGTATCGTTTTAAGGTTTTTTATATATAGTTTCAAACAAGTTAACCTTTTCTAGTTTAATCACCGTGCTACAATGCGCGCCCTAGTTTCAAAATTTAAAAAACAAACACAAAAGCTGCATTCAAATAGTAATTATAATCTTAATACATATAAAATGTTAATTTTTCACCGTTATCAATTTATCATTGTGTGACATGTCAAAAATGTTAAAGCAAAGAGAAACAAGTCAATTAACTTAATTATTAGTTGTCAAAAAGTTTAGCAATTATTACTATCAGGAATCTACTATTACTATTAATAATCTATTTAATTAAAAGTCACGAAGATGAGTATTAATTTATAACAATTAACATCAACAATGTATTAAAGTTAATAATACAAGGATCATTTGATGCATAACAAATTAAACATCCCAGGAAAAGAGAATAGTTTGGTAGTAAAATGTGTGTTCTCCAACCAAATGGTTATGGGTTCAGATCCTACAGTATGCAAGTTTGGTGAAAATTTTCCTCGTAATAAGAATTGTTGTTGGTTGGGGTTCAGATCTTGCAGTCTGCAAGTTTGGTGAAAATTTCCTCGTAATAGGAATTTTTGTTAAAAAAAATACAAATTAAACATCCCACTCACCTACCAATGATTTTTAGTCCAGCTGGTTAAGATGAGATACCAATGGCATGTAAATATGGGTAGGTTATGAGTTCAAGTCTTACTTTGAGTAAAATGCTCAGAGTTGATGCAGTGAGTTTTTTCAGCAATAGGTTTCATCCTGAGGGGGTTAGGGTGCAGTCTCTGCTGGAAAACGGATAGGTGGGCCCGATTAATATAACACCTATCCTTCGAAGTAGTGACGCATATTTGCCGTTAAAAAAAATCCCACTCACCTTATAGACCTCTCGCTTTCACCAAATCTTATTGTCAAATACGATCTTAATACATCGATCTCTCACCTCACCAAATCTTATGCTTAAATGTGATATTAATTTGTAGACATCTCGCTCTCACCAAATCTTATTCTAAAATACATTACCTTTCAACTTTGAACTACTTTTGAAAATTAGATGGGAAAAAACAAAAGATATTATAGACCGAATCTTTCATTATTGGATTAAACAAGTGTCATGAGAAGGATATTAAAAAAACATTTAATCTTCTTTAAGGTTTTGAAGACTTAAACCTGAGGATTTTACATAAATCACTTATAAGAATCTTAATTCAACATAGTCCTGAGAAATTTTGGTTTAAACATGTTGTGTTTTAAATTTTTCCGTTGATATTTCATATTTGAAATATCTAGTGTTTCATGTCATACCAATAATTCTTATGTTTTTTATTTTTGGTTGTGCACATATGGAAACTTAATTTCGAGGAGATCACTGATCGATTTTAGAAAAACAAATTGATTCTGTTATACACTAGTTGGTAAGTACCCACGGTTAGTGACGGATTGATTTTAGAAAAGTAAATACGTCACATTATGTTCAGAGTTTAAGGGAACGTTACGTTGTTGTAAAAAAACAATGAGAAACCCTTAAGCTAATTTAAAGGTGTTGCGTACATATTTGTAAGCCTGTTGAGCATTAAAACATCTTGGTATCGAAGTTATATTTGAAACCTAAAAACAATATGCTTGTCATAATAATATATTTATAATTTTAAAAAATTTATAAAAAAAAACAAGATTATTTTGTCTCTACCTTGTCTACCTTCGCCCATTAAGAGATAGGTCTGTCAATGATCTCTTGGTCTAGTGGTCAAGGGGGAGGTGGGAGGCTTTGCTTCTCTTGAAGGTCCAAGATTTAAACCTTGACATTGGCGAATATTATTAACCTGATGATACTAACAACTAACTACTAACCAGTCGTTCAAAAAAAATAAAAAATTAAGAGCTAGGTCCTCTACGTTATTTCTTGGGCATTGAAGCCATTCCAACTAAGCAGAGCCTAATCCTATCACAGTATTAACACATTGAAGACCTAGTAACTGGGTTCCATAGGGATGGCACCAAAGATGTTCATACACCACTCAGCACATCATAAACACTTGCACCAGATAATGTGACTCCAACCTTAGACCACACTCCTTATAAACAACCTATCGGGTCACTAAAAAATCTTAATTTCACTACACCTGCGTAGCGTATGCAGCCAATCGTCTATCATAATTCATGCATGCTCCAACTAAAATTCATTAGCAAGCTCTTAAACGTGTTCTTTGCTATCTCAATTAATGTAACAAGTCAGCATGGCTTGTATCTAAATTGTGGAGCTTTACTACAACTATTGACGTTCTCCAATTACGACTTGCGAGGCACCAACAATAAAGGTCGTTCCACTACAACATACCTGGATTACCTTGACTCCAATATAAAATTTTGGCGATCGCACATCAAAAGTCAGTCTCTCAATCATACACAGAAGCTGAGTACAAGGCTCTTGCAAATGTTATCGTAGAAATCTCATGGGTTAGCTTACTAATTGAACTTGGTTTACCATCGGTGACTACACACCATAACTCTACTTTGACAATGCTAAAGCAACATGTCTTTATCAAATTCCAGTTTACCACTCACGAATGAAGCATGGAGCATTGGTTTACCGCTTCATGCAGGAACAAGGTTAGCATATTGTCACGGAGTGATTCCCAAACTCTCGTGCGGCACTTAGTTACCGTACTAAGTCAGCCTTGAACTCGACCAGATCACCAAGTTAGCAGCGATTCAACGACTTCTAGAGATTGCAAGAAGGATCACAAGAAAGCTTGAAAGAAAGAACACTTGTATTGCTTGTACAAGGAAGCTTGACTACAACATTTGTGTGGTGGTTTGGAGTGATCCTATTACCACCTATTTATACTTGTTCTAAGTATCTAGATTATTCTAATTTAGAACTATCTTAGTGCTAAATATTTTAGATATTTGTATGTTAATATCTAAGATATTTTACAAGGAAATTACTAGGCTAATCATCTAGATTTTTCTATGGTTAAATCTAGGTATTTCTTGAGAAATTTTAGAGTAAGCCTTGAATCTTTAAAGCTTGCTTGAAAATTCTGGAATCCCGAGCATTGTGGCTTGAAATATATGCGGTGCGTGACATTCTCCCCCACTTAAGCTCGCGACGTCCTCGTCGTGCTCTCCTCATGGTATTTGTTGATCTCATCTTTGAACTGCCATAGTGTATCCTCTGGTTCCTAGCTGACCTCACTGTCTGGCATGCTCTTCCACTTGATCAAATATTCCTTGTAGCTTGGCACGCCCCTCCTACGGATAGTACGATCTGATAGAATTTCAGCAACCTCTCGATCAAAAGATGTAACCACAGCTGTTGGTGCTCGTTTGGATACCCCTCTCTCTAAGTCTTCCGTGTCTTCATGGTATGGCTTGAGAAAACTCACATGAAAGACGGGGTGTATTTTTAGCTTGGGCGGTAGTTGGAGGCGGTAAGAAACTCTGCCTACTCGTGCGATTACCGGGAAGGGACCTTCGTACTTCCTCACCAGTCCCTTGTGCACACTTCACAATGACTTGAATTGTTGGGGTAATAGCTTTACCATGACTCGGTCCCCAACATGGAACTCGACGTGCCTTCTCTTATTGTCGGCCCATTTCTTCATCTTTTTAGCCGCCTTACTAAGTGAAGCTCGTGCCAAATCCGCCTGCTCATGCCACTCTTTAATTGCCTTGAAAGCAGCAGGGCTACTTCCATTATAAGAGGCGGCTAGGGCGTTTGGAGTTAGTGGTTGACGTCCTGTGACTATCTCAAAAGGGCTTTTGCTAGTTGCCTCACTTCGTTGCATATTCTAAAAGAATTATGCCACGTCGAGGAGCTTTGCCCAATCACGTTGGTTGGCACTCACATAATGTCGAATGTACATCTCTAGCAATGCGTAGGCCTGCTCGGTTTGTCCATCGGTTTGTGGGTGGAAGCTTGTCGAGAAATTCAGACTTGTCCCTGCAATCTTGAACAACTTGGACCAGAATTTCCTTGTGAAACGCGGGTCGCGATCACTAACGATGACTTGAGAAATTCAGACTTGTCACTAACGATGTCACGGAGTGATTTTCCAACTCTCGTGCGACACTTAGAATCCTTCTAAGTTCAGCCTTTGTGACCCAAACGAAGTAACAATTAAAGTTACGATGCAGAAGCGTTTGCAAGCTTGTAATACAAATGACTTTGTATTGCTTACAAGGTAGTTTACAAGTGTGCTTTACAAGTGCTTTACACTAGACTTGTATGGATTTTTGGGTTTCTCTCGGCTTGTTCTTGCGAGTTGCAAGACGGATAGCATTTTCCCTTTGTGGCTGGTGCTTGACTCCAGGATTGCAGTGTGCACTTGATCACCCTTGACAATGTACAAGGTGTTCAAAGAAGTTACTAGAACGGCTTTTGCTTTTCTGAAAAAGTCCATCCCGAGCACGATCTTATAGTCGCCCAATTGTGCTATCGAGAAATCAAGCTTACCTTGCCATGTCCCGATCTTAGTCTTGACAGCCCATGACATTCCCTCGATCGGTTTTGTGTCACCATTGGCGTTTTTAAGAAATCCGTCACGTGTGGAGATTCTTAAACCAAGTCTTTTAGCCTCTTCACGTGTGATAAAGTTATGACTTGCTCCGGTATCGACCAGTGCCTTTCCAAGTCGTCCATTCACTTCTATGTTCACAAACCGAAGTCCTTTTGTCTCCGTGTTCGTGATGTTGCCCTGTCTCTCTATGGGGCGCGACTCAGCCAACTTTAACGGCGTCCATTCATGTGCCGTTAACGCGTTTAGAACTTGTAGTTGCATTGCCCCGAGACGAACCTCCTTGTCTTCGTGGGTTGCATCATCATTCTTCACCACCATGGCTTGTAAACTTTGTTTCTTCGGGCAATCCCGAGCATTATGCGGTCCATCGCATATGAAGCAAGATTTTGGAGTGCGCTTTTCGTTTTCGTATCGTGGTGGTTTCCTTGGTTCCACCCTCCGATCATAATTAGGCTTAACTCCCCCGCCTTTCTCCTCATCACATTCATCATTCATGGGCCTATATGGTCGTTTTTCTTTAAGATCGATCAAGCTTTCAGCTATTGCAATTGCTGAAGCAAGATCTTGAACATTTCTTCGCTCTAGTTCAATCTTGGCCCATGATTGCAAACCATCGAGGAAGTAGAAGAGGGAGTCTTTACCCGATAAGTCTAGGATCTCAAGGACAAGTGTTGTAAACTCTTTGACATAGTCCTTGATGGTCCCGGTTTGTTTGCACTTACGAAGTTGACTTCTCGCTTCGTGTTCAGCATTTACCGGATAAAATTGTCGTTTGATTTCTTGAACAAATTCAGCCCAAGTTTTGATTGTACACGTACCTCGTTCGATATCCACGCTTCGACGTCTCCACCACAGCGCTGCCGTATCTTTCAAATACATCGTTGCTGTCTTTATTTTGGTGGCATCATCGAAGACTTGTACCCCTCCAAGGTATTGCTCCATTTCCCAGATAAAGTCATCAACCACTCGAGCTTCTCGTTTGCCCATAAACGGTGACGGTTTGGGAATTTCAACTCTCGATGTCAGGTTCACAACATTCCCTCCGATCGTGACCATGGCTTTGCTGCAATCATTTATTTTGGCTTCCATGCCAAGTAAGCTGCAATACATGTTGTTAGATAGATCATCCATCTCTTTTCGCAGCTTAGTCGTAGCGTCTTTGATCATCAGCTTTACTTCATCTCGAAGTAATTCCATAGCAGCCTTGAGTCCTTCTCGGAGCTCATTGAAGTCTTCTTCTAATGCGTCTAATCATTGAAGACACAGGTCAACTTGTGAACACACTTCAACAAGGCCTGTCTCCATGTCATTAACTCTATTTTCCAAAGTACGGTCCTTGGACATACCTCGTTCTTTCTTTGATCCCTTTTGGGATTCGTCTCGACCTTGCTTATCTTCGACAGCTGCAAGTTTGCTTGCTTCGGTTGCCATCCCAAATGAACCGACGTGGCTCTGATACCACTTGTCACGGAGTGATTCCCAAACTCTCGTGCGGCACTTAGTTACCATACTAAGTCAGCCTTGATCTCGACCAGATCACGAAGTTAGCAGCGATTTAACGACTTCTAGAGATTGCAAGAATGATCACAAGAAAGCTTGAAAGAAAGAACACTTGTATTGCTTGTACAAGGAAGCTTGATTACAACACTTGTTTGGTGGTTTGGAATGATCCTATTACCACCTATTTATACTTGTTCTAAGTATCTAGATTATTCTAATCTTGAACTATCTTAGTGCTAAATATCTTAGATATTTGTATGTTAATATCTAAGATATTTTACAAGGAAATTTCTAGGCTAATCATCTAGATTTTTCTATGGTTAAATCTAGGTATTTCTTGAGATATTTTAGAGTAAGCCTTGAATCTTTGAAGCTTGCTTGAAAATTCTGGAATCCCGAGCATTGTGGCTTGAAATATATACGGTGCGTGACATTCTCCCCCACCTAAGCTCGCGACGTCCTCATCGTGCTCTCCTCATGGTATTTGTTGATCTCATCTTTGAACTGCCATAGTGTATCCTCTGGTTCCCAGCTGACCTCACTGTCTGGCATGCTCTTCCACTTGATCAAATATTCCTTATAGCTTGGCACGCCCCTCCTACGGATAGTACAATCTGATAGAATTTCAGCAACCTCTAGATCAAAAGATGTAACCACAGCAGTTGGTGCTCGTTTGGATACCCCTCTCTCTAAGTCTTCCGTGTCTTCATGGTATGGCTTGAGAAAACTCACATGAAAGACGGGGTGTATTTTTAGCTTGGGTGGTAGTTGGAGGCGGTAAGAAACTCTGCCTACTCGTGCGATTACCGGGAAGGGACCTTCGTACTTCCTCACCAGTCCCTTGTGCACACTTCGCAATGACTTGAATTGTTGGGGTAATAGCTTTACCATGACTCGGTCCCCAACATGGAACTCGACGTGCCTTCTCTTATTGTCGGCCCATTTCTTCATCTTTTTAGCCGCCTTACTAAGTGAAGCTCGTGCCAAATCCGCCTGCTCATGCCACTCTTTAATTGCCTTGAAAGCAGCAGGGCTACTTCCATTATAAGAGGCGGCTAGGGCGTTTGGAGTTAGTGGTTGACGTCCTGTGACTATCTCAAAAGGGCTTTTGCTAGTTGCCTCACTTCGTTGCATATTCTAAAAGAAATATGCCACGTCGAGGAGCTTTGCCCAATCACGTTGGTTGGCACTCACATAATGTCGAATGTACATCTCTAGCAATGCGTTGGCCTGCTCGGTTTGTCCATCGGTTTGTGGGTGGAAGCTTGTCGAGAAATTCAGACTTGTCCCTGCAATCTTGAACAACTTGGACCAGAATTTCCTTGTGAAACGCGGGTCGCGATCACTAACGATGACTTGAGAAATTCAGACTTGTCACTAACGATGTCACGGAGTGATTTTCCAACTCTCGTGCGACACTTAGAATCCTTCTAAGTTCAGCCTTTGTGACCCAAACGAAGTAACAATTAAAGTTACGATGCAGAAGCGTTTGCAAGCTTGTAATACAAATGACTTTGTATTGCTTACAAGGTAGTTTACAAGTGTGCTTTACAAGTGCTTTACACTAGGCTTGTATGGATTTTTGGGTTTCTCTCGGCTTGTTCTTGCGAGTTGCAAGACGGATAGCATTTTCCCTTTGTGGCTGGTGCTTGACTCCAGGATTGCAGTGTGCACTTGATCACCCTTGACAATGTACAAGGTGTTCAAAGAAGTTACTAGAACGGCTTTTGCTTTTCTGAAAAAGTCCATCCCGAGCACGATCTTATAGTCGCCCAATTGTGCTATCGAGAAATCAAGCTTACCTTGCCATGTCCCGATCTTAGTCTTGACAGCCCATGACATTCCCTCGATCGGTTTTGTGTCACCATTGGCGTTTTTAAGAAATCCGTCACGTGTGGAGATTCTTAAACCAAGTCTTTTAGCCTCTTCACGTGTGATAAAGTTATGACTTGCTCCGGTATCGACCAGTGCCTTTCCAAGTCGTCCATTCACTTCTATGTTCACAAACCGAAGTCCTTTTGTCTTCGTGTTCGTGATGTTGCCCTGTCTCTCTATGGGGCGCGACTCAGCCAACTTTAACGGCGTCCATTCATGTGCCGTTAACGCGTTTAGAACTTGTAGTTGCATTGCCCCGAGACGAACCTCCTTGTCTTCGTGGGATGCATCATCATTCTTCACCACCATGGCTTGTAAACTTTGTTTCTTCGGGCAATCCCGAGCATTATGCGGTCCATCGCATATGAAGCAAGATTTTGGAGTGCGCTTTTCGTTTTCGTATCGTGGTGGTTTCCTTGGTTCCACCCTCCGATCATAATTAGGCTTAACTCCCCCGCCTTTCTCCTCATCACATTCATCATTCATGGGCCTATATGGTCGTTTTTCTTTAAGATCGATCAAGCTTTCAGCTATTGCAATTGCTGAAGCAAGATCTTGAACATTTCTTCGCTCTAGTTCAATCTTGGCCCATGATTGCAAACCATCGAGGAAGTAGAAGAGGGAGTCTTTACCCGATAAGTCTAGGATCTCAAGGACAAGTGTTGTAAACTCTTTGACATAGTCCTTGATGGTCCCGGTTTGTTTGCACTTACGAAGTTGACTTCTCGCTTCGTGTTCAGCATTTACCGGATAAAATTGTCGTTTGATTTCTTGAACAAATTCAGCCCAAGTTTTGATTGTACACGTACCTCGTTCGATATCCACGCTTCGACGTCTCCACCACAGCGCTGCCGTATCTTTCAAATACATCGTTGTTGTCTTTATTTTGGTGGCGTCATCGAAGACTTGTACCCCTCCAAGGTATTGCTCCATTTCCCAGATAAAGTCATCAACCACTCGAGCTTCTCGTTTGCCCATAAACGGTGACGGTTTGGGAATTTCAACTCTCGATGTCAGGTTCACAACATTCCCTCCGATCGTGACCATGGCTTTGCTGCAATCATTTATTTTGGCTTCCATGCCAAGTAAGCTGCAATGCATGTTGTTAGATAGATCATCCATCTCTTTTCGCAGCTTAGTCGTAGCGTCTTTGATCATCAGCTTTACTTCATCTCGAAGTAATTCCATAGCAGCCTTGAGTCCTTCTCGGAGCTCGTTGAAGTCTTCTTCTAATGCGTCTAATCATTGAAGACACAGGTCAACTTGTGAACACACTTCAACAAGGCCTGTCTCCATGTCATTAACTCTATTTTCCAAAGTACGGTCCTTGGACATACCTCGTTCTTTCTTTGATCCCTTTTGGGATTCGTCTCGACCTTGCTTATCTTCGACAGCTGCAAGTTTGCTTGCTTCGGTTGCCATCCCAAATGAACCGACGTGGCTCTGATACCACTTGTCACGGAGTGACTCCCAAACTCTCGTGCGGCACTTAGTTACCATACTAAGTCAGCCTTGATCTCGACCAGATCACGAAGTTAGCAGCGATTTAACGACTTCTAGAGATTGCAAGAATGATCACAAGAAAGCTTGAAAGAAAGAACACTTGTATTGCTTGTACAAGGAAGCTTGATTACAACACTTGTTTGGTGGTTTGGAATGATCCTATTACCACCTATTTATACTTGTTCTAAGTATCTAGATTATTCTAATCTAGAACTATCTTAGTGCTAAATATCTTAGATATTTGTATGTTAATATCTAAGATATTTTACAAGGAAATTTCTAGGCTAATCATCTAGATTTTTCTATGGTTAAATCTAGGTATTTCTTGAGATATTTTAGAGTAAGCCTTGAATCTTTGAAGCTTGCTTGAAAATTCCGGAATCCCGAGCATTGTGGCTTGAAATATATACGGTGCGTGACATTCTCCCCCACCTAAGCTCGCGACGTCCTCATCGTGCTCTCCTCATGGTATTTGTTGATCTCATCTTTGAACTGCCATAGTGTATCCTCTGGTTCCCAGCTGACCTCACTGTCTGGCATGCTCTTCCACTTGATCAAATATTCCTTATAGCTTGGCACGCCCCTCCTACGGATAGTACAATCTGATAGAATTTCAGCAACCTCTAGATCAAAAGATTTAACCACAGCAGTTGGTGCTCGTTTGGATACCCCTCTCTCTAAGTCTTCCGTGTCTTCATGGTATGGCTTGAGAAAACTCACATGAAAGACGGGGTGTATTTTTAGCTTGGGTGGTAGTTGGAGGCGGTAAGAAACTCTGCCTACTCGTACGATTACCGGGAAGGGACCTTCGTACTTCCTCACCAGTCCCTTGTGCACACTTCGCAATGACTTGAATTGTTGGGGTAATAGCTTTACCATGACTCGGTCCCCAACATGGAACTCGACGTGCCTTCTCTTATTGTCGGCCCATTTCTTCATCTTTTTAGCCGCCTTACTAAGTGAAGCTCGTGCCAAATCCGCCTGCTCATGCCACTCTTTAATTGCCTTGAAAGCAGCAGGGCTACTTCCATTATAAGAGGCGGCTAGGGCGTTTGGAGTTAGTGGTTGACGTCCTGTGACTATCTCAAAAGGGCTTTTGCTAGTTGCCTCACTTCGTTGCATATTCTAAAAGAATTATGCCACGTCGAGGAGCTTTGCCCAATCACGTTGGTTGGCACTCACATAATGTCGAAGGTACATCTCTAGCAATGCGTTGGCCCGCTCGGTTTGTCCATCGGTTTGTGGGTGGAAGCTTGTCGAGAAATTCAGACTTGTCCCTGCAATCTTGAACAACTTGGACCAGAATTTCCCTGTGAAACGCGGGTCGCGATCACTAACGATGACTTGAGAAATTCAGACTTGTCACTAACGATGTCACGGAGTGATTTTCCAACTCTCGTGCGACACTTAGAATCCTTCTAAGTTCAGCCTTTGTGACCCAAACGAAGTAACAATTAAAGTTACGATGCAGAAGCGTTTGCAAGCTTGCAATACAAATGACTTTGTATTGCTTACAAGGTAGTTTACAAGTGTGCTTTACAAGTGCTTTACACTAGACTTGTATGGATTTTTGGGTTTCTCTCGGCTTGTTCTTGCGAGTTGCAAGACGGATAGCATTTTCCCTTTGTGGCTGGTGCTTGACTCCAGGATTGCAGTGTGCACTTGATCACCCTTGACAATGTACAAGGTGTTCAAATAAGTTACTAGAACGGCTTTTGCTTTTCTGAAAAAGTCCATCCCGAGCACGATCTTATAGTCGCCCAATTGTGCTATCGAGAAATCAAGCTTACCTTGCCATGTCCCGATCTTAGTCTTGACAGCCCATGATATTCCCTCGATCTGTTTTGTGTCACCATTGGCGTTTTTAAGAAATCCGTCACGTGTGGAGATTCTTAAACCAAGTCTTTTAGCCTCTTCACGTGTGATAAAGTTATGACTTGCTCCGGTATCGACCAGTGCCTTGCCAAGTCGTCCATTCACTTCTATGTTCACAAACCGAAGTCCTTTTGTCTCCGTGTTCGTGATGTTGCCCTGTCTCTCTGTGGGGCGCGACTCAGCCAACTTTAACGGCGTCCATTCATGTGCCGTTAACGCGTTTAGAACTTGTAGTTGCATTGCCCCGAGACGAACCTCCTTGTCTTCGTGGGATGCATCATCATTCTTCACCACCATGGCTTGTAAACTTTGTTTCTTCGGGCAATCCCGAGCATTATGCGGTCCATCGCATATGAAGCAAGATTTTGGAGTGCGCTTTTCGTTGTCGTATCGTGGTGGTTTCCTTGGTTCCACCCTCCGATCATAATTGGGCTTAACTCCCCCGCCTTTCTCCTCATCACATTCCTCATTCATGGGCTTATATGGTCTTTTTTCTTTAAGATCGATCAGGCTTTTAGCTATTGCAATTGCTGAAGCAAGATCTTGAACATTTCTTCGCTCTAGTTCAATCTTGGCCCATGATTGCAGACCATCGAGGAAGTAGAAGAGGGAATCTTTATCCGATAAGTCTGGGATCTCAAGGACAAGTGTTGTAAACTCTTTGACATAGTCCTTGATGGTCCCGGTTTGTTTGCACTTACGAAGTTGACTTCTCGCTTCGTGTTCAGCATTTACCTGATAAAATTGTCGTTTGAGTTCTTGAACAAATTCAGCCCAAGTTTTGATTGTACACGTACCTCGTTCGATATCCACGCTTCGACGTCTCCACCACAGCGCTGCCGTATCTTTCAAATACATCGTTGCTGTCTTTATTTTGGTGGCGTCATCGAAGACTTGTAACCCTCCTAGGTATTGCTCCATTTCCCAGATAAAGTCATCAACCGCTCGAGCTTCTCGTTTGCCCATAAACGGTGATGGTTTGGGAGTTTCAACTCTCGGTGTCAGGTTCACAACATTCCCTCCGGTCGTGACCATGGCTTTGTTGCAATCATTTATTTTGGCTTCCATGCCAAGTAAGCTGCAATGCATGTTGTTAGATAGATCATCCATCTCTTTTCGCAGCTTAGTCGTAGCGTCTTTGATCATCAGCTTTACTTCATCTCGAAGTAATTCCATAGCAGCCTTGAGTCCTTCTCGGAGCTCATTGAAGTCTTCTTCTAATGCGTCTAATCGTTGGAGACACAGGTCAACTTGTGAACCCACTTCAACACGGCCTGTCTCCATGTCATTAACTCGTTTTTCCAAAGTACGGTCCTTGGACATACCTCGTTCTTTCTTTGATCCCTTTTGGGATTCGTCTCGACCTTGCTTATCTTCGGCAGCTGCAAGTTTGCTTGCTTCGGTTGCCATCCCAAATGAACCGACGTGGCTCTGATACCACTTGTCACGGAGTGATTCCCAAACTCTCGTGCGGCACTTAGTTATCGTACTAAGTCAGCCTTGATCTCGACCAGATCACCAAGTTAGCAGCGATTTAACGACTTTTAGAGATTGCAAGAATGATCACAAGAAAGCTTGAAAGAAAGAACACTTGTATTGCTTGTACAAGGAAGCTTGATTACAACACTTGTGTGGTGGTTTGGAATGATCCTATTACCACCTATTTATACTTGTTCTAAGTATCTAGATTATTCTAATCTAGAACTATCTTAGTGCTAAATATCTTAGATATTTGTATGTTAATATCTAAGATATTTTACAAGAAAATTTCTAGGCTAATCATCTAGATTTTTCTATGGTTAAATCTAGGTATTTCTTGAGATATTTTAGAGTAAGCCTTGAATCTTTGAAGCTTGCTTGAAAATTCTGGAATCCCGAGCATTGTGGCTTGAAATATATGTGGTGCGTGACAATATGCACACTTTAGACCAGCCCGTTGATATGTTAACAGATCCACTTGCTCGAGTCACTTACCTTCTCAATCGGTCCAACATTAGATTCTCAGGCGAGTCATTGATCCATCTTGCGGAGGCGTATTAAGGATATGCTAGTTACTCCCAACTCAATCACAATAATCTACCTTAGTCAACATAATCACAATCTCTTGATTAGTGCATGATTGATTTAGTTTAAATATTTCTTATCGTATTCACATGTAAGCTCTATAAATTGTTGTACCTTGTTATATCCTATTATATACATAAACTTACAAACCAAATAACTTTATAGCATAATCCTCAATTTATTCTTCTCTGCATAAAATATAATTTACATTGCTTTATTACTACTATGAAAAGCTTTTGATATCCGTACTTAATTTCCACCCAACCTTATCTATACTATAAAATTCTTTAGAGTATGTTAGAGATGGCTCTAACTGGAAAATTAGTCAAAAGTGTAGAACTCAGTTCAAGTGCAAAGGTGTTACACGATCTCTTAATTAAGGTACACACCAAATTATATATATCTTCCACTTAATTGTACTCGATCATAAAAATTTTTACATTTAGTGGGCAATTACGACCTAAAGGATTTGAACTCTATATTATATGTTGTATATATACAAAAGTTAATTCCATAATATATGACATATTTAAAAAAAATTGGTCGTCATACGTAAGAGGAAATATGTTATTTTTAAATTTATTTAATATACTTTCACTAGTTTATCACTGCAAGTTCCACAGTAACCAATGATAGCACAACATTGGTGACATTACATTAGTATTTTTTTTTGATGTAATGGTGTGTCATATCATTATATTAAGATTACTTACAATCATGGCGAAATATTAAAACTATGTTCCAAAAAATGCTTTCATACAATGGAAAAAATGTGAACCTTAGTTATATATTGATCTGTAACAAACTTATATTATATAACTAGTACAAGAAAATGCCCCGAAACTAGCATTAAATTTGTGTGGACATAAACATATTAAACTTGTTGATTAACGTAATTGGATTGAATCTTTCTTTTCACTTCTTTTTCTGTAAAAAGCTGGAAAAAAGCAAACTGCAACAGAAATAATCAAAGAAAACCCCTTTTTGCATGAGTTCGATGAAAATCCAACCGAAATACGAATTTATATAGTCATGCTCGGATTTATACCGATATGTACTTAGAAATACGAATTTAACAAATTAATTTTTTAAGTAAATTAGATAGTAGTAAACCCGGGACTTTAAAACCTGAGTGGACAAAAATGATATTTTACAAAGTTTTTAAAAGGTTTTAAAAAGTGAAAGTATAAAATTTAAAAGTTGAGGGGGTGCAAAGGCCGGCAAAAAACCCCACCAGCCTTTGCTTATAAGTATAAGTATAATGTATTCTTAGAATTTAAAAACAATTTATATTTGTGAGACTATAATGCCAATGTGAGCACAACTCAAAGTCTAGTAGGTCTCACAACTAAGATGAATGTTTCATCATAAGCCTTATGTTGTTGTTACTCAATCACGAGAAAAAAAAATTATAATTAAGTTGCCGTTACAATGTTACCTATTATTTGACTCTTCTTTTAACTCGCTCTGACAATAATCGTTTGCAATCATGCTCTTCGAAACACACCCACCAATTGATTAAGATGAAAGGAATATGGAAAAACGCAGTTTTTGTGGAATCCGTCTCACAAATCTTTTATTAATATATTAAACGAAACACGTAAAATACCAGAACCAAAAATGTACCACTACTATATATAGCTAAACAACACGAATAATAAGTAACCTACTCCTATAAGGATACGATAAACTAATTAAAACAATTCAATAAACCTCCTTAAATAAGCATACTAAATATAAGATATCATACTATAAACTAAAAAACCCTAGGAAATTAAAAATAAACCAACACTGTTATATAAAGTTAGCCCACTTCAAAGTGACTCATTCTTGTACATGTGAACACAACCAAGAAGGTCAGCAAATATAATTTACATTGCTTCTAAGCTTTATGCATGTTTCCTATATTTACTTCTATAAAAGGCTTCTGATATGTATACTTAATTTCCACACAAAACTAACTGAGAGATGGTTCTAACAGGAAAATTAATAGAAAGTGTAGAGCTCAGTTCAAGTGCAAAGGTGTTACACGATCTCTTAAGGCACACACCAAATGACATATCATCCATTTGTCCTGACAAAGTTCATGCTTGTAATCTAGTAAGAGGCCTTGGAGGTGCTGTTGGATCTATCATTGTCTGGCACTTTACCCATGGTACTTATGTTGTTAAGCAAACTCGATCCATTCCTTTATACACTTGCATAACTAGATCATATAAATTTTATATTAAGTGGGCAATTGTGACCTAAATGATTTGTACTCTATGTTATAAGTTGTATATATATACAAGGTTTATTTATACTAATACATAACTTATTCAAAATATTTTGGTTGTTATACGTGAGGGGAGATATGTTCTTTACTAATTTATCAAACATACTTTTCACTATTTTACTTATGCAAGTTCTATAGTAACTAATAATAGTGTAGCAGTGACATTACACTAGTATTCTTATGAAGTAGTGGTGTGTCACATCATTACTTTAAATTTAGTTATATTTATGGTGAAATATTGAAATTATGTAACATAAAATGCTTATAACTTAAGTTATATTTTGGTGTAACAAACTCTTATATAACCCTACAAGAAAATCAATCAGGGGAATATAGCAATACAATTCGTGTGCACATCAACATATTAAACCGGTTGATTAACATAATTAAATTTACTCTTTCTACTTTGCACTTGATCACTTTATGCATGAAACAGATGGAAAAAAACAAACTGCAACGGAGATAATCGAAGAAATTGATGACACCAACCACAAAATTGTGTTCAAAGTAATCGGAGGAGAGCTGGTTGAGGAGATCTACAAAGCATTCAAAATAACATTTCATTGTGAACAAAAAGATGGTAAACAATGGGGCATTTGGACCATGGAGTTTGAAAAGCCAAATTCAAGTGTACCCAATCCAACTTCTCTTATGGACTATTTCTGTGTTATTCTCAAAGAAATGGACGCCCATGTGAGCACTAAATAGATCTCTATCTTCTATTAAGACTATGAATATGTTCATGTCTATGCATATATGTATTTAGCCAATAAAACTTCAAGCGCGTAAAAAATAAAACAATGGAAGATATAATTGATTGTAGACATGTGCGTATAAATCTTCAGTTTGTGATTTTTATATAGTACTTATTCGGATGTATATTATTTCATTTTTCTATGGATGAATGATATTATAGAATTCGAATCCATTTGAATGATCTATGCATGGATGTATATTACTAACAAAGGTAGCTTGTGGCTAGAAGTGCAAACGTAACAGTATAAAAATCTACACATAGATATATCTAGCACTACAACAAATATTTAAATTCTATACCTTTGTTTCACATTGCAAAAATGTAAAAACAAATATAATAATTCTATACCTTTGTTTCACATTGCAAAAATGCATATACTTTACGAGATGGATGTTCAAATAAAAAATAGTTTTCTTAAAAAGTCTAATAAGAAAACTATCATGGTCATAAGATTATCCTATTAATTTCTCAAACATGTATCATTGAAGAATCTAATGTGGATATACCTAGCAAACTTAATTATATCGTGCAATTTGCCCAACAGTAATTGTTGCATTAACACCCAATATAGTGCTGATGAACCAATTTGATTAGTAAACCTAACACCTTAATTTTTCAATATCTTTCATTTTGTTATGTTGTTTTATTGTATTGGTTCGTTGTGTTGTCTTTGATGGTGTGCTGTGTTGGTTTGTTTTTGTAGTATTCTTATGTTTTATTGTTTTTGTGTTGTTTTACATTATTTGATCATATCCTAAAATGTGTATTATTAGTTGTGTTGTTTTATTATATTGTATTTTCATATAAAAGTGACGTTTTTAGTTGCATATTATGTATCGTTTTATTCATTACATATGTTTTTAACCATATACGTAATACGTAATGTCTTAAAATAAAACAACATAATTTCGATCAATGTCGGTTTTATAAATACATATATACATGTATATATGTGTGCGTGTGTGGGAATATTATACTGGAGTAAAGAAAAAATCCGAAAGAAAGGCCGAACCAAGGAAGCAACCATATGATCGATGTCGAAGTATCAATCAAATAAGATGTTAAAATGTGTGTTCCTATTCACCTTAAACTAGTTAGGGTAAATAGGATTGTCGATCCTCGTGGAATTAGTGGTTGGTGTATTGTACTTTGATTTAGAAAATAATGATTAATTAAATTAACAAATTACTTAACTATTGCCTCTTGGCTGTGAAAATTGGATTTTTAGAATAATTAATAAATAAACTAAGAAAACAACTTGGAAAGAATCAAACTTTATTAAGAAAACGATTATAAGAGAAAGTAATCCACTTCGGTTCTAGGTTTGGTTTTCAGCAATTGTTTAGTTTAACTTCATGGAAAATCCTTAATAGGGATTCTGTACGTGCGATGATTAAGTGATATCGATAATCAGGACTTAATGGGTCTTGATACTCAATGCCAATTCAATTAGAAACCAAAACTTGCAATCATATAATTTCCGGAAGATTAAATGATATTCAAATAAAAGTTTACCAACGTCGTTGTTTAAATAATCAAAACACAAGTTAAACTCATAAAAGAACTTAACGGGTTCTAAAGTTTAATCCCAACAAAGTTAAACAAAAACAAACACCTAATCACACAAAACCTAATACCCGAAGTCGATCACGAGAAGATTAGCCGCTCATTGTTCGTGAATGATCTTCAAAACCGTTGTTGATTTGCATTCCGGATGATTGAATCTTGTTTTTGAGGGTTGGAATGGTGAACAATCGATCCCAGAACTTCCAAAATACGTCTTTTTTCGTCTTAGGTCGAATGGGAATCAAGTGGTGGCTAAAACCTAAATAAAACGAGTATTTAAGGGTTTTTGAAAAGGGTCCTGGGAGTGTAGCCTACGCTGGGTTGTGTTCTGCTGATTTTTTACTTGAGCTGGCGTAGCCTACGGTGGCTACAGTAGGCTACGGTGGAAGTCTTTCTGCTGCACTTTGAAACTTCGTTTCTTGACCCCTCCAATGACTTGTTTTATCATGTAAGCTTCCAAATTCCTTGTTTTTCCTACAAAATCACTTCCAACTAATAGTCAACCTATTCAACTCAACCACATGCATATAAACGAATAATCATACGTAATATTTAACGTTTAGACACTTAAAACACTATTTCAACGCACTTATATCACATCCCCACACTTAACCTTTGTTTGCCCTCAAGCAAATCTAATTCAAAACATTGTAAATCAAAATCCTTTGCTATGTCTTAGCTATGGTCCAAAGTCATACCCATTCTAGAATTTCAATAATCATATTTGATTAGCAAGTAATGGATGTTACATTTAATTCAAAATAGAATCTGACTAATTAAACCTAATAAGCTTCCGGCTTTTATTGTCATGCAACACACCCTCACCATTTGTTACTCCTCTCGGTTTATTTCTGGATCGGTGAAAATTGCACCAATATATCACTCAAAAGGTCCACATATAAAACTTTGTTATCATATGCTTGGGCGACAATCAAACTTCCACGATAATAAATTGACAATGCACACATCAAAAGGACTTACGGGTTTTGGGCTTAGGTTAAGGTAGGAATGATTGGCTGTGAGTGGCTAAAATATAAATTTAAGGCAATACCAACTGTTAACATTTCTATTGACATAACTATCACTCGAACAAAGCAAACGCATGGGTGCATATTTACCCATAACCAACAATTTGCATCTTTCTTTTCTTTCTCTTTTTTTTTCTTTTTTTTTTCTAGTTTTTTAGTATTTTTTATTATTTTATTTTATTTTTTGCTTTTATCATAAATCAAATACTGAAGCTAGTCTGAATGTTATCAACAGTGGTAACTTGGTCACATTGGGTAAAATTTGATTTGGGTTTTATTGATATGGGTTTGTTAAAATAAACAGTTTAAGGCTCGAAAGTGGCTACTAGGGGGAATTTTAGGTAAAGTGGTGAAACACAAAAATTGGTATTAAAAGAAAAAGGAATCCTAGATTGCCTTGATCATCTATGTGCACTTATCAAATTTACCGTCTCAATATGTATCAACTCACACAAGTTCTAACACAAAGAATCATATGACCTACACTCAACAATTGAAACAATTTATATGTAAACTAACAATCTAGTAAGCTTCAAAATCTCACCAAGTAGGAATTAGGGTTGCCGGTGTGTGCATGCTTTTATTACACCATTAGCTTGTTAACCCTAACTAGGCAATTCTAAAAAAAAAAAAAAATCTAAACACCTTGCTAACACAATTATTTTTGTTATCTTAGAATTAGACCATGACTAAGGACCCTTACATCAAACATGGCAAGAATCAATTGATGTGCTTGTCGTTTTCGTGTTCGATTGGATTGCTTAAAAACAATAAAAATTTTCTGAATTTTCCCTCATCCCCACACTTGAGATACATTGTCCCCAATGTATGGTATTTAAGTTAAGTGTGTGAATTTTTCTTCTTTGCAAATCAATTTATTCACTTAATCAACACAAACGATTTTTCCAACCCGAACCGACCCAGACACAAACGTAACGATTATCAAGATAAACTACTTAAATAGACATACCAAACACAAAACATAAAAATTAAATTCGGGTTGCCTCCCGATTAGCGCTAAGTTTTAGGTCTTCAGCCAGACCGTACCTGCGATCACTCATGGTGGTCGAGTAGGATGCTTGACTCCAGTATTCTTCAAATGATCCGGCAGTTCTTCAACTAGATCGCATTGTGGCCCAAACATTAATGCCTCAACTCTGTCTTTTATAGGATCAAGTGGATCGCCAACTTTTTTCTTCATTTTAGGTTTCACATCTTTTGTTTCCAACTTCATAATTGGCTCTTTCTTTTCTTTTAAATCCACCAATTCCTTCAAGTCCACATGCTTATCCCTATCATACTCAAAATCATTCTTAAAAGTGGTGTTCATGCTTACATGTGAAGTATAAGTAGGAACACACACGTTAGTCATATCTGCCACAAAAACTTTATGATTAACAAAATAATTAATCGACTTGGAAAATACATTAAAACGTAACTTACGAGTTTCGTAAGTCATGTCAATTGTTCCATCCCGACAATTGATTTGAGCATTCGCAGTTGCTAAAAATGGTCGACCCAATATGACATTCGGTTGCTCATTCGTTCTCACTGGTGCAAAATCGAGCACCATAAAGTCCACAGGGTAGTAAAATTCTCCCAACTTGATTATAACATTCTTTACCATCCCCCGAGGGCATTTTTGAGTCAAGTCAGCTAACACCATAGTGGTGTCAACTTTCTCTAAAGGACTGAAGTCATACTGATCATATAACATACCTGGCAAGACACTAACAGCTGCTCCATAATCCAAAAGTGCTCTTTTTATCTTCAACTTCCCCATTTTTTTGGAATGATGGGTGCTCCTGGGTCACTCTCTTTCACTGTATCGGCTTTCTCTTCCTTATCTGTAACTTGTTGTGAAAAAGAAGTAAAGTCATTATCAATAATTTTAGAGTCAGGAAGGATACTAACCGAATTAATGTGAACAGTTCTCATGTTTTCTGTGTTGGTTCCTTGATGTTGAGGATTGACCGTGGTATCACTCGGTAGCTTCCCAGGGTTTCTTTTGATTTGAGCCACATCTTCTGCTAGTTGACCTACTTGTTTGTTTAATGCTTCGTAAGCTTTATCTCTGATTTCATTTTCCCTTTTATTCTCTTGCATATTTTCCTTCATCATATTCATCAAAGCATCCAACTTTACATTTGTAGACTCTTCACCACCAAGTTGTCCCGATTGAGAATTACTTTGATAGTTGCGTGATGAACTACCTTGTTGATCCCTATGATTGTAGTTTCCTTGATTGTTTCCTTGAGAATATGAAGTTCTTTGATAACCACTTTGATTATAATTCCCTTGTTCTCGGTTCTGATAAGCTTGACCACCTTGATTATTACCTTGAAAATTAGGGTTCATCTGGTTTGAAGCATTTCCATACTGAAAGTGTGGATGATTCCTCAAACCAGGGTGATAAGTATTGTAGTTCATATCAAACTATTTTCTCTCTCCATATACTTGATTCACCTCTTCATGTTGACCTAAAAGCAACAGACACTTTGCACTTGCATGCCCCAAGTCACCACATTCATTGCATACATTAAATCCAATTGTAGCTACATCTTTAGTCCCTGCATGTCCTAACTTGGCCAATTGTCTTTCCAAAGATGCAATTCTTTCTTTACTCTCATAATCAATGGTGGTTGACCTTGCCGGAGCGGGCTTTAACCGTCTACTAGCCGAAGCTGGAGCTTTGGAATTCTTGCACATTCGTTCTAGGAATTCCCAATCCATATCTTCATGATTAGATAAGAATGTTCCATTACTTGTAGAATACAAGTATTTCCTTTCTTCCGGTGTTAGTCCATCTGAAAATGCCTTAATCAATTCCCACCTTTCAATACCATGATGATGACACATGTGGATCAATTCCTTGAATCTTGTAAATGCCTCATGAAATTGTTCACCCACTTGTTGTTGAAAAGATCGAATGGCCTCTCTTGCATCACTTGTCTTTCATATAGAATAATATTCTTCAAGGAAAACCCTTTGCATCTCTTGCCAAGTATGAATACTGTTGTCAGGCAAAGTGAGAAACCATTGCTTAGCTCTGTCTTTCAAAGTGAATTGAAACAATCGCAACCTCACTTCATCTTGTGTGAAGTGATTCCCATAAATAGTGCTACATATTGCATCAAATTCAGCAAGATGCACATATGGTTCTTCTGTTGCAGTACCTCTAAATGCAGGAAGAATAGTGAGATAATAAGGGCGTACATCAAAAGCTCTTCCTCTACGATTTGGAGGTGCGATGGGATTTGGATTTTCAGAAATAGCCGGTCTAAAATGGCTATCCACACCTTGTACTTGAGCTCTTTGAGGTCTTCTTGGCTGATTGACGTTATTATTAACCCTACCCCTTTGTTGGTTGATAGGTGGTGCATTCCACCCATGTTGATCATTCCTCCAATTGTTATTTCCGTTTTGTCCATCACCTCCACCAAAATTTTCATTCCAAGCATCATAATTTGCACCGTTATAGGGTTCTTCATTGTTATCCATTCATCTTTATAATTCTCATCACCCGTGTGAACACTATGCATGCTTACATGATCAAAGTCGTCTCCTTGATTGAGGTTATTTTGATTCATATTATTGTTGGGAGGTGGTTGATTTAGGTTGTTGTTGTGGTTGTTATTTGGTGGTGGGGGTGGATTTGGGTTTTGGTGTTGGTTATTGGGAGGAGGGTTTGGATTTTGAGGTGGTTGGTTGTTTGTATTATCCATGTTAGCTGAATTAGACAAACTATCAGCTGCTTGATCAATGGCTTGTGAAATTGATGTAGTTGGTAACCCTGATCGATGCAAGACACGATTATACCTTGCTGATTTCTCTATCTCTGGATCAAACACTAGCGGTGATTTCCTGCCCGAATATCGAGTATGCATACAATCTGTCACCTGCACACTTAAACTACCAAGCGTAACACGAAAATAAAAACAATTAAAATAAAACAAGTAACAAAAAAGATTTTTTTTTTCTTATAAAACAAATAAAATAACAAAACACCAAGCGCACCGATTCCCCGGCAACGGCGCCAAAATTTGTTCGATGTCGAAGTATCAATTAAATAAGATGTTAAAATGTGTATTCTTATTCACCTTAAACTAGTTAGGGTAAGTAGGGTTGTCGATCCTCGTGGAATTAGTGGTCGGTATATTGTACTTTGATTTAGAAAATAATGATTAATTAAATTAACAAATTACTTAACTATTGCCTCTTGGCTGTGAAAATTGGATTTTTAAAATAATTAATAAATAAACTAAGAAAACAACTTGGAAAGAATCAAACTTGATTAAGAAAACGGTTATAAGATAAAGCAATCCACTTCGGTTCTAGGTTTGGTTTTCAGCAATTGTTTAGTTTAACTTCATGGAAAATCCTTAATAGGGATTCTGTACGTGCGATGATTAAGTGATATCGATAATCAGGACTTAATGGGTCTTGATACTCAATGCCAATTCAATTAGAAACCAAAACTTGCAATCATATAATTTCCGGAAGATTAAATGATATTCAAATAAAAGTTTACCAACGTCGTTGTTTAAATAATCAAAACACAAGTTAAACTCATAAAAGAACTTAACGGGTTCTAAAGTTTAATCCCAACAAAGTTAAACAAAAACAAACACCTAATCACACAAAACCTAATACCCGAAGTCGATCACGAGAAGATTAGCCGAATGATCTTCAAAACCGTTGTTGATTTGCATTCCGGATGATTGAATCTTGTTTTTGAGGGTTGGAATGGTGAAAAATCGATCCAGAACTTCCAAAATACGTCTTTTTTCGTCTTAGGTCGAATGGGAATCAAGTGGTGGCTAAAACCTAAATAAAACGAGTATTTAAGGGTTTTTGAAAAGGGTCCTGGCGTAGGCTACGCCAGACAGCGTAGCCTACGCTGGGGTGTGTTCTGCTGATTTTTTACTTGAGCTGGCGTAGCCTACGGTGGCTACAGTAGGCTATGGTGGAAGCCTTTCTGCTGCACTTTGAAACTTCGTTTCTTGACCCCTCCAATGACTTGTTTTATCATGTAAGCTTCCAAATTCTTTGTTTTTCCTACAAAATCACTTCCAACTCATAGTCAACCTATTCAACTCAACCACATGCATATAAACGAATAATCATACGTAATATTTAACGTTTAGACACTTAAAACACTATTTTAACGCACTTATATCACCATACTGACTGAAACCAGAAGAAGTGTGGGACTGACTATCAGACAGAATGAAAGAAAGGAAAAATAACTTAAACGGTAGATCAGAGGGCGCTCATACCTGATTATTTTCGTCCATCAAGATGGTTCATCAGAGTAGTTATAGCCCTAGCCCTCACCCATAAATAAAATAGGGGTGTAACTGGGAATACAATACCAAAAGAATCAATTGGACCTTTTTGCATGATAATCCGCTTTGGTGGGTTCTCAATTCTTATGTTTTTTTTATTGGTAGTAGCAGGAGGCATTTTTCAATCATGTCATCACCTTTTTGCTAAAAATAATATCGTATAAATTATAAACATTTAGAAAAATTTAGAAAACTTTAAAAAATCAACAAAAGTGTATTTTCATATACTCTAAGCCATTTTTCTTGTTCACTTGAATTTCAGCCCTTAATTAAAATGATCTAGATTATTTCTTAGACTTTTTAAGTAATTAAAATTTTTAATGAAACATTCCACTATATTATGATATGTCCCTACTAATTATAAATGTATAAGAATTGTTCTAATGTGAATGAAAGTTTAAAGAGTAAATTAATATTTTCATCCTTTACATTTGCCTATTTTTAACCACTTGCATTCCTATAGTTTTAAAATTATCATCTGCCCCTTGAAGTTTCATTTTATTTTCATTTGAGTTCAACACACTAACGTTGTTAGATTTTTTCATTAATATTTATAAAATAATAAAAATACCTTTATTAATTAAATAAAATACCCCCATCTCACCCCATCCTTTTATCTTCTCTCTCTCTCTCTCTCTCTCTCTCTTGTCCTTTTCTATGTCCGCCACCATTGCCCCTGCAAGAATCGCCGTCACCGCACCATCGTCGTCGCCGCACCATCGCTGTCGCCGCACCACCGCTGACATCACCGCACCACCACCGCCACCTCCACGGCTAGAAGAACCACTGCCACCCCTATCTCTTCTATTCCCTTCTCTTTTCTATGTGTGTGTGATCGATAGTCCACAACCACTAAGATGTGAAAATGTTGTCCTAGATAAGCTAATCTAGTGGTGGAAGGGTGAAACACGGTGGCGCCCAAGGGTATTTTGGCAAAAATCGCAGATCTAGTAGTGATGGGCGGCTTTGGTGGTGGAGATAGGGGTTTTGATGATGGTGATGGGTGGTTGTGATGGGGGCTGCAGTGGTGGTGATAGTTGTTACGGTTGTGGTGATGGGTGTCTGCGGTGGTGGTGGTGATGAGGGCTGCGATAGTGATTATGGGCGGCTACTGTGATGGGTGGTTGTAGTGGTGATGGTGATGGGTGGCTGTGAAGGTGGTGATGGGTGGTTGTGGTGGTGATGGTGATGGGTGGCTGTGAAGGTGGTGATGGGTGGCTGTGGTGGTGGTGATGGTTGGCTACGGTGGTGGTGATGGGGTTGTGGTGGTGGTGATGGGGCTGCGGTGATGGTGATGGGGTTGTGGAGGTGGTCGGTGGTGGTGATGGGGACTACGATGGTGGTGATGGGTGGCTGCGAAAGTTGTGATGGGTGGCTGTCATGGTAGTGATGGGGATTGTGGTGATAGTGGTGATGAGGGCTGTGAAGGTGATGATGGCAGTTGTCATGGTGGTGATGAGGGGTAATTTAGTCTTTTTAACAATAATTTTAACTGGAAACTAACGGCGTCAGTCATCTGTACTCAAATGGAAATAAAAATAAAATGATAAAGACTCAAATGAAAATAAAATGAAACGCCAAGGGGCGGATGACAATTTTGAGACTGCAGGGATGCAAGTGGTTAAAATGATCAAACGTAAGGGATGCAAATGGTAATTTACTCAAATAAAAAGATAAAGAAAACCCATATATTTTTTAAAAGCGTCTGCTAAATGTGAAAAAACTAGGATTAGACCTCGCGTGATGCAGCTTGTTCGTATAATAAAAAAGGAAACCGGCTTGGGTGTGTATATTTAAATTAAGTACGTCACAAGTTCATATAACCAAAAGGTAAATAACGGAGACGGTAAGTAGAAATAAAAAGTCACAACGATAATATAAGTTATATTTAGCACTTCAAAATATCAAATAGCATCACACGTTTGTAAATTGGTTGGAAAAAATTCCGTTGGAAATTAGTTGAAAAATATAAACCCCTTTTTTTTATTGGAAATTGCAAGGGAATAACTTTTGATTGAAATTTCATAGAGAGAATGATGTTGTTAATTGGTCGCAAAATATCCTTTACAGGTATTTTCTAGACAAAATATTACTATGCAAAATTTGCCAGAAATAACCGTTTTGACACATTTTCGAAAAAATTGCGCAAGAAATGTGTCAAGTTTTTAGTACTCCATGAGGGGTTAGCCATCGTGAATCTTATAAAAACTTTATAGTTTTCGCCTAATTATAATACTATAGATGACATCTTTAGTAATCGTGTAGCTTATAATGCTATGGGAAGTTTCTTAAAAAACTAATAGTTATGCGAAAATTAAAAACCACGACCGGAAATCAATAACATAATTTATAATTTATTTATTCTTTTAAATGTTAAAAAAATATTTAAGTATCTATTACATATATAGTATGTTGAACATAGGTACAGAAATGAAAAATATTACGTATACGTAACACTATTTCGAATAAAACTTTTTACATATACGTAAACTATGTGTGACATATATGTAAAACCATGTTATGATTTTCATTTGATCTATAATTTATGTGACCGGTCACCGGGTTATTATGTTTTTTTTTTTTCAAATAATTATATAGTTTTTTTTATGAACCCTTCACTATCATCATCAATATTCACAATTTTAATATACACGTTGATCCACCTTGTTCGTAGTACTCAACCCACTCCACTCACCTAGAATCTAATCTGCATAAATCAAGCTGGAGGATGTATAGCAAAGGCATTAACAATGAGTATGTTGTCATCTTGATCTATACCGAAAATTTGTTGGTATCATTATTATGTTCGTACCAAAATATTAAACTAATTCAATTAATATTCCGTTGTCATCGTTGCGTGACATATAGAAAATGTTATAGGAACGAGAAACACGCCAATTAACATATAATGTAATATATATCAGTGGGCAAAATTTTAGCCATGATTAAAATCAATAATATAAGTTTGATTTCACGCATAACAAGTTAAACGTCACACTGACTTTTATAGACCTCTCGCTCTCATCAAATTTATTGCTAAATATGTTAGATATTTTAATTTAATTGAATTGACTAATAACTAATGTGATCATAATATCTATCAAACGAGTCAAGAGGTGCTGGTTCACGTTTGTTTGAATTTATTATTATCTTAAATATAGAACTCCTCCAATGTGGCAACACCCCCTTTGTAAGGGTCCGGGGGCAACGCCCCAGGTAGCGGGGTTCAAGGGGCAGTAAAATCGTATATGATAACTACCGAATGTAGTTAGCCCATCCCTGCAAGATGTTGAATTTGTACAAGAATTGGTCAGTCTCTTTGATTCTTCTCTTCTTGATCTTGACACACATAAGAATTTATACTTTGATTTCTGAACTTGAGTTTTATTCGATTGAACATTTGACGTGAACCCAAATAATTTTAATCTAAAAGCGAACTTAAGAATCTCAATATTTTCAGGTTATCGATCATCATATTACAATTATATTACAAAATACGATCTTAAAATATTGATCTCTCACTCTCACCAAATCTCCGTGCTTAAACGCAATCTTTATTTGTTGACTTCTCGCTCTCGCCAAATCTTATGTTAAAATATTTTACCTTTTAACATGAACAAATTCTAAAAGTCAGATGGGAAGGAAACAAAAGAAACTGTAAACCAAAATCTTACATTATTAGATTATTAATATGGTGGACCCCTTCTTTTGAAGTAACAAGCTAATTTTTCTTTTATAAGATCATTCATTGTAGTTTTCGATATTGTTACGAGTGTTTTTTGTATTATAAAAAATGGTTGTAAGTAAAGTAGTAAGAAAAAAGTATTGTTCATTTTATATTTGGAGAAATATACTGTTCATCTTTTTTAATTTTAATATTTTTGAAAAATGATTGTAAGTAGTTGATAGTGACAATATAATGATAATGTATAAAAAATTTATTTAATTGAAATGAATAGATAATAAAATAGTAGCTTTTAATGTAATTACTAAAAGATAAAAAACCTAACGTGAAGGATGTTGATATCTCTTTGTAAGAATCTTATATCAAAAGATTGCTTGGAAATGTTGTATTAACATTGCTAAAAAGCGTGGGTTTTAAACATTTTATGTTTTAACTTTTTGAGTTACTTTGTGTAATAGAGTGATTCATGTCCTACCAATCATTCTTGTCTGCTTTACATGTAAGAAGCTAACAATTTGTTTTTGGTTATGCATATAAGATTTTCTAGGAGATCATTCATTTTATAATTTCTCTCACATGTACATTTAACTATACAACATATTGGTGGTATTTGTAGTTAGACATTTAATTCATTATGCACATTATCTTTCATACCCCAAGGGTGTGTCGGATGAGTGACCTCTCAAGGGCTAAACATTTTTTAGATACTAGATGCTTGATTAACGTATTTAAAATAGTTTAAAGGCTTATTAGTAATTATATATTTCACTTGACAAATAAATTATTTAAGATTTTAAAAATAAATAACATATTCTAGAGAGAGTATCATTAACCCAATCAAGTTTAAAAAAGCATACTTCTTATTCTAAATAAGTTGACCGTCAATTACACTAAATCACTGACACCCTGTCGATATGTACCCAACAATTTAGCACTCTAGCCTTGCGTATTGTCCTCAGCAATTGGTCTTGTCATAGAGCCTGCCAAATATGTTTGATGTTATGGTTTTAATTTTACTTTTGTTTTCATTGTTTTAATTTTACCTTTATTTTTGTTTCAGTTTTACTGTTTTTGTTTCGTGTTCAAATTTTACCTAGCGATTTTAGTAATCATAAATTTCATGTTCTAGTGCCAAGCTTTTATTTAGAAGAACAAAATTATCATTGGTATATTTTAAAAATTATTTTACAAAGCTTTTTTTACTTATCACAAAAGACATTCCAAATCTATAAATCAACCCTGTATAAATGTGAAGGAATGATATGAGAGATTAGACATGACATGGCTGAGTCTAATATAGTTTGTATAATCTGAACTTTACAAAAACAATAGAAAAATGTATCTCATGAAATTAAATCCAAGAATAACAAATACCTAGACAAAATCTAGATCCAATTACTTGAATCTGATTTGTTCGTGTGTTAAAAAAAACTTAGTAGTTTTATTTGTGCATGACTACTGAAAAATTAACATAATAAGATGATTTTATGCTTACACTTTTGAAGCGGGACAAATATAAATTTGCCAATACCCTAATCATGCTAGTATGTGTTTTGTCTTATTTGTTTTCACTTCCACGATTTATTTTTATTCTTGACTACCTTGAGGACAGGGAAATGTTTATGTTTGGAGAGATTTGTTCGTTATATTTTTAAGCATTATTTTCCTTAGTTATAAAGTATATTTTGATGCACATTATGTATATATTGCATGCATTTTTTATTATTCTACACAACAATTGTTTGGGTGGAATGGAATATACTCTGGTTTGTTTCGATTGATTTTGTAGGATTGATGCGTTCGTGAGAGAGATGAAAGATTTGGAGAAACAGGAAAATGGTTATTGAAGAAATGTTGGAACTTAAAAGTATATTCATAACAAAAACTTTACACGGCCGCGCAGGAATTCATTCACAAATTTTACTCGGTCGCGCAAGTTTGTAGGAAAAAATTCCTGAAGTTTGGGAATTTTTGTTTTGGATAATTATCACTAGATTTTTCTTAAAAATAGATAAAACTGAAAAACCTATAAGGAGGATATGGAAATCAAAGGTCTATTATAAATATAAGATAAATGGATGATCAAAGGAAGCATCTTGAATACTTTATTTTGCCAATTACGTTCAACGAAGATCGAAGGAGCAAGAGAGCAGCTTTTAGTTTTTCTTTTATTGTGGAATTCTCTGGATTGTGAAGATAGTTAATTATTCGTGTTTTGATACGTAAGTTTTATTTATTTTAGTTTTGATTGATCTAGTCGTTATGTCCGGATAGAATAATTTTAGTTTCAACATTAAGGTTTAACTTTTTGATTTGATTTGAACTTATATGAAACGTTTATGAAATGTTTTTATTTTAATGGTTTGTTTGTTTGATTCTTGATTTTAAACCCGGATCTACTCCGGTAGATATTAGATTGTTAATAAAATTGGTCACTTTTAAGATTCAAAATCCTAATCAAGTTTTGATTTTTGATATTAGAAACAATTAAAGGTTTGAGTTTAACTATGAATTCATTCTCGTTATAGAATCACACAATCTAGTTAAACATACTAAACGACGTGTGTGTTTAATTATAACTGATACTTCTGTCGTTACAACCCGCCCGCTAAGATCTGAACGGCATGAGCTTAGAATAGCGGGTTAGCTCTGATCAACGAATTGTGCTTGATTAGATATTAGATAGAGTGGATATCCGAACGACGTGATGTCTACTATCGATACAAATCATTAATTAAAAGAGTCATTGCACTATAATCGTTAATGATCAAAAGCCGAACCGAATCAATAAATTACCTTAGTGTTGGAATTAGTTTTCATATTTGAATTTACTTCACAATTTAATTAACGTTTTTAGTAATTACTTTTCATAACTAAAAAATACAATTGATTGTCAAATTTTGTTTTTCTGGCAGAACCTTAATACGGCTGCGTGGAATTTCCTTTACAGTGAGCAAAGCTGATAATATTGGCGGTATAAGAGGCCGGATGTTATAAAATATCCTTGGCACAAAACGAGAGCCATGTGAGCTAGGATAAAAACCCTTAATTTGTTTGCGATGATGAACCGCCCAACTCAAAAGAGAGAAAATCTAAGCTTTTATCCGGGCTTGAATGTGAGATAAAACCGAAGATTAACTACTTTAGTTCTTCAACTTCTCACCAACGCCAACTTTAGTCTTTTCACATTCTAAGTGTTAAGCCCATCTTTCATTATTCCATCTTTTTCTTGAACTGCAAATGTGCGACCCTGCTTCGGAAAGTAGGTGTTATCTTAATCGGGCTCATCTATTCGTTTCCCAGCCGGGACCGCACCCCCAACCCCCTCAATAGGAAACCCATTGTTGAGAAAACCCTCTGACTCAACTCTAAGTATTTTACTCAGAGTGAGACTTGAACACATGACCTTCCAATATTTACGTGTCATGTGTATCTTATATTAACCAGTTGGACTAAGGATTATTAGTTTTCATTCTTCCATCTACTCTACAAAACAAGACAAACTTTTTTTTTTTGAACAACAAATCTACTCTGCTCCTACACTACATCAAATTACACCATTGCTTGGGTATGAACCCAAGACCTCCCCTCTAAGAGGCAAAACCTCCACCAAATGGGCTAGCCCACATTGGCACAAAACAAGACAAACTTATGAACACAATAAATAACATGTATTTAGTAATTGAATTGACAAATATGTAAATTTTTTAACACATATCAATATTGTTCATTTGGAATTTTGTCCATAAGGAGTTTATAGCTTTGTTTTTGTTACACGGATGGAGACTTATAAGATCACCCATTCAGGAATTTCTTCTACCAGACATGTTTAGCGGTGAAGTTCTCCTCTTATTTATAGCTATAAAGTACAAAACACATTGATAGTATTTGATGTTAAACGATTTTCATGACATAGTATCTCTAATGTGAACGAAATTATAGATTTATCTAAGTTGTTATCATATATTTGATTAATGTATTCCTATCAACACTAGAAAAATTAAGTAAAAACACGTGGGTTCTTTAGTGCCTATGAACTTTGCACGTTTGCAAGAAGCTCTAGCTACACATTGGCGTAGCATATGAAATTGGGAAATCGGACCATAACCTAAGTCAAAATATTGTTTAATGCACATTAGCTAAAAAGAACTCTAAACACTATGAGTAATGTATCTATGTTTGACAGAAAGATAATGACATAAAATAACCAAAATCAAAAGTAATTAAATAATAGAGGGAAGAAACGAATCAGACGTATAATTGTAACAGTAACATGCCCACGCGATGCGACGAGTGCGACACTTTTTATTATAGTATTTGTCTCTGGTTAGTTTTATATTTAAAAAACTGAATTCCTTCTTTTAAGCATATTGTAACAAACATAGAAAAAATTGTATATAATTAAAGATACGAGGGTCTAAGTGTAAATAAGTTTAAAATTCTATTTTTAGTAGCGTTAGAAAAACATAATTACCCTTGTTAAATTAATTTTTAGGTTGTACCTTGTGTTTAAAATTTACAAATCTCTTAACTTTGGCCGGAATCCTTCGTGCGTGCATTATAATATAGTATAGATATAATCAATATATAAATATTATTTCTCTTAAAAACAGGAAACATGAATATTCCACATTTTCAAATTTCAAATTACTATGAATACTTATATATGTTCTTATATTACTACTATAAAAGCCTTATGATATATGTATATTTCTCACCCAACCTATTCAAACAACAAGCAGTTTCTTTAGAATACCCGAGATATGGCTCTAACAGGAAAACTAGTCGGGAGTGTAGAGATTAGTTCACCTGCAAAGGTGTTACATGATCTCTTGAGGCACACACCACACGACATATCTTCCATTTCGCCTAGTAAGGTTCATGCTTGTAATCTGCTAAGTGGTCGTAGAGGTGTCGTTGGATCCACCATCGAGTGGCACTTTACCCATGGTACGCTAACTCCGTTCCTTTATGCACTGTTAAGTTTTTATAGATCGATAATATATTAGTTATGGTTTTTTGTAATCATCTTGAACATAATTGCAAGATATAACTAATAATTAAGAAAACTGAATTAACTCCTTTTTCTTGTATGCAATGGAAAAGCTGGAAAAAAGCAAACCGCAACGGAGATAGTTGAAGAAGTCGACGAGACAAACCACAAAATCGTGTTGAAGGTAATTGGAGGTGATATTGTTGAGATATACAAAGCATTCAAAATAATATTTCATTGTGAACAAAAAGATGGTAAAGAATGGGGCGTTTTGACCCTTGAATTTGAGAAGCCAAATCCAAGTGTACCCGATCCAACTTCTTTCTTGGACTATCTTTGCGGTGTTCTCAAAGACATGGATGACCATTCGAGCAAGAAATAGATCTTGAAGCTCTATTCAGTTATGTAATATGCTCATGCATATGCATGTATGTTTAGCTCATAAACCCTAAAGCGCAAATTAAGCATAAAAGTAATAAAAGGTGGCAAATATTATATATGTAGTTGCTTGTGAACATGCGCAATGTATAAATCTTCAAATTAATTGTGATGTGTATAAAAAACGGTGTGTATTATATATCTATAATCTATTTGTTGATTATTGTAATATGAATTTTAGAAGTTCCACACTAAATGCTTAAATGATGTAAGATACATCAAATCTATTTGAATGATCTATGCAGGAAATGCTAGCATATAGATAGAAGTGCAAACGGAACGCATGCATGCAAGTAGCACTACAACATATATTTAAATTACATGTATTCTATTTTATATTTCCTCATTATAGAAACTAGGAGAATTCTTTCACACGGTACGACGCGAATTTTGTATCTACGCAAAACAGTTCAAGCCTCCTCATCGGTGTTTGACAAAGAACATGTGTCGTTGGTAATAATTGTTTTCTAGATATGTGTCGAATTTGTATCAGGAGAACTTGATGAATATCTATGCTGCTCGGTTTTGAATAAAACTCAAAAATAAGCATGATGCAACTGTATGTTTAATTAGATATTATAAAACATAAATTAGAAAAATAAATATATATTTTTCTGACCTGACTCGCTTCTGTAAAAAATTTACAAAACACAAAGAAAATTAAGCACGTCACAGTCGTATATTCATAATTTTATAAATATTACATTTAAAAGTTATAAGAAAAGAACAAACTATATCTTAAAAACTAATTATAATATTAAAATTAAAATATTACTAGTATTTTTTAACAGAATAAATCGGCAATTTGCATATCAATCATTTCATTTTAAATAAAAGTATACAATAAAGTAACAGGTAAACGAGCAACAAGTTGTGTCGTAACTTTTTTTTTGATAGCAAAACCATTCTTACTAAAAACAAAGCTTTGAGACTTAAAGTCTGATAAATTACCATGTAAACCGTTGAGTCTTATTTAGAAGGTCGACAACCTATGGGCGAGAAAACCAAATGTATCAAAAGCAAAAGGAATAAACACATGTTGATTCTCTAAACAAGCTTTCTCGTGTTTATAAACGTACAGATGCAGGAAAAAAAATAACAATTTAAAAGAAATCAGACATATGGTCGTGGAAAAACGTTCGCTACATGTGGAATAACAAGAAATTAGGCCCGCGCAACGTGGTGCGTCTATAAAACCTTGTTAACGTACTCAAGTAAATAAGAGTAACATATGAAATTATAGTGAATCAGTTCTGAAGATCAAAACATAATTAGTATATAGTGATACCGACATTATTCGGTTCGGTATCAGTTTAGCCGCATTGTGACGGGAGTTATATGATTAAAAGAAACATATAAAATTGATGTGGATTAATTATAGAGATTAAAACAAAGATAGAAAACAATATTACGTCTCTTACGTTGTAGCTAATAATTTAAAAAAAAACTAATTTAGTAGAAAATATATAATTAAAGTTAAAAGAAAAAACAAAAGAAAAAAAAACCCAAAAAATTATTAGCCACAGTGATTGAACCTGGGTGACTGCTGAAGTAATGCGGCGCACATACCAGTTCATCTGCATCATATTTTGAGCTCGCCAACTGTATTATATCTATTTTACACCCAAAAGAGTATGGAAAATGACAATAAAAAAGAGGAAAAAGGAATTTTTTGCGGCCCAATAGCTTGCTGATATTAGGTGGCGGTGTGAATCCACCAACCTTTGTTTTTAAGTAGTAGTAAAATAGACAATTTTACTGCTAAAAAATAACGATCCACTGCTAAACAAATGCACATCATCAATATTCTATCGATGGATCACTTTCGGTTGTAACCATCAAAATCTTCTAAAATTCTATTTCAGATAAAAAATTACATAATCCATTAATAATTACCAATGGGAGAATTCCGTCACCAAATTCCCACGCTAAATTAAAGGTAACATTCCCATGAAAAAGCTTAGAGAAAAGGTTTCTGCTTGGTTTTCAAAAAAACCTTGCTAGTGGGTACATGTTGGTTATTCTTTGCAAGCTTTGTCTATATATAAACAAACCCTTCTTGATCTCAAAACACAAGCTATCGTCTCAAAGTATAAGTTTGTGATATGTATTCTTCGTTGAATACCGAAACAAACATTGTATATATACAACGTTTTAGTTGGTATTAGTGTTTTTAGTTGGTATTAGTGGTATCGGGAGTTAAATTTGGTGAATGTGATGTTGAATTTGTCATTTAAGTAAGTACGCTATTAGCTTATTTGTTTGAATTTGTCGTCTTGGATTTAAAGTAGGTTCACTGGAGTACTTTTCAATCAAGCTCTGGACGAAATCCTATGTTAACGAGATCATAGATTGAAACAAAGCTAGGGATCAACATGAAAAGCTAGTAGGACTCTCCTAAGTTATCATGCTTGCTTCATTCTCCCATTTACACACATTTATGTATTTTAATTAACTAAAATTTATGTTTGTAAGATTTAATACAATTAAATTTATCTGTAAGATATGAAATGTACTCTATTCTATCTGTTATATTTAAAAATATATGTTGATTATATATAAGATATATATAAGATATAGAAATACAATGTAGTTTATCTTTAACATTCAAATAGCTTGTTATAATTTAATAAGGTTTTGTACGAATATAAAACAACATAATAACAATGTGAAATACCATTAAAAAGAGGCCCATTAACCATAGACATGTCATTAAGACCAAAATCATCTGTGTACGTAATAATTTCATTACTATCTAATTAAATGTCATGACAAATGAATAGTGCACACATCTGCGTGGCAGGTTGGTATCGGTCGTCTTTTATTATTAAAGTACATATTAAAAAATGGAAATAATTAACACAATTAAAATCATCTATCAATAACCATAGTTGTCGTTACAAGTTTTGGTATTCACATTTTGATATATGGAAACGTTATGGGATTCTCCGTGCAACGCGCGTATGGTAAAACAATGTTAAATATGAACATATAATGTAATTGTTCATTGTTATCATCATTGTATCATATAGCTATTGTAAATATTATGAGAAAAAGAATCACACCAATTATCGTAATTTGATATTAGATAGCATAAGGTTTAGAGATAAAATCAGTAACGCAAGGATAATTTACACACAACAAATTTAATAAATTGAATGTCACACTCATCTTCATAGATCTCGCTCTCTCCAAATCTTTTGCCAAATCACATTACCTTTCAACTTGAACAAATTTAAAAACTTAGAATTAACAAAACAAAGAATGTAATTATGAACCAAATCTTATATTGGACAATTAAAAATCATGAGTGATGTGTGAACAATCTCAAATTTTTGTGACCAATTTGCCTTGGTGTCAGTTTTGGCCGCTAACAATATGATTGTTCAAGTTTAGTCGTAAAACAATCACAAATATTCAGTTTTCTAGTAATAATGTAGCTACAGAAAAGAAGCAAAAAATTATGTCAGTAGCAAAACTTTTAGTGAGAGTATATCAACAAATCATGAGAAGTGACATAATAAATCATACAGATATCAGTCAAATATTCACAAATACTCAGTTTTCTAGTAATAGAGTTGTTTAAAGTCTTTTATCATCGTTTAGATTGATGACGAGATTTCATGAGGGATGATAACTAACTCTTGATTCGGATGTGGATGAGTAGAAAGAAGAATGACATGTTAAACCTAACAATTAAATGTTTCTTTTTGACAAAGAGGTTTTTTTATCTTTTTTATTTTTTTAATTTTCGGTTTTATTCAATGCTTTAAATGAACTCTATAATTTCAATAAGAATTTCTAATAGAATTTAATATTGTTGCTACTTCTTTTTGTTATATTATGATCCAATTGATCGACCTATTTAATTAATTTTGAATGGATTTATGTTAACGTTTTGCTTACTTCAGTACTTGTACCACTATAAGATGGGTCCTTTAACTTTTGAATTTTATTATAAAATCGTTTTCTAATTTTTTAGAATTCATTATTGTGTGATATAGAGGGGTTGTAGATACCTTGTCCACTGCAAGCTATAAAAGAATAACTCTAAACATACAATTAAAAAACAGAAATGATTTATATTTTTAATTATATGTTCAACAAATAGATTAAGACACAAAAAATTTTAAAAAATTAAAAGTAAATGTGAGAGTAGGCTAACATGGGACTAACTTATTTGGTAGAGGTTAGCTCTTACCTCTTAGATTGGAGGTTTTGGGTTCAACCCAGACATTGTGCATGATGTATATTGGTGTAATTTAAAAATAAAGTAGATTTGTTTTTTAAAAAAAATAAGTAAATTTCACTTTTGTTTCATGTGGTTTGATGCAAATAACACTTTGCATCCAAAGGTTTTAAAATCTTGATTTTACTCCTTGTAGTTTTCAATTTGTCTCAATTAGCGTCAAACCACTAACACGTCAATATTTTCTGTTAAAAACAAAAACATTTATGTCATTTTACTGTTATGGATTAAATATGCAACTTATTAACATATGTAAAAGTTAGAGAACCATTGTTGTAACTTATTTAAAAACTAAAATAAAAAAAATATATTCTCTCTCTACTCTCATTTCTCTTTCAACTCTCTCTCTATCCAAACCCTAACCCATATCATCTCTTACCAATACATTAAATGAATTAGTTATATAATTACACGTATGAATTAAATAAGCCTATTATTTTTCCCTTATAAAAAATAACATGGATACTCCTCATGGTATAGTTCCTTACAATAAATATAATTAACAATACTTACGAACTTTAGTTTTCTTAAATTACTATTATAAAAGGCCTATGGACTATCTTTACTTTCCAACCACCCTTTCAATTACACACAATGTATTCTTTGGGATGGCTCTAACAGGAAAATTAATTGGAAGTGTAGAGATTTAGTTCAAATGCAAAGGTGTTACATGATCTCTTGAGGTACACACCAAACAGCATATCTTTCATTTCCCCTGAGAAGGTTCATGCTTGTACTCTACTAAGCGGTCAGGGAGGTGTTGTTGGATCAACCATTGTCTGGCACTTTACTTTTGGTATGTATGAGGCAAACTCCTTTCCTTTGTGTTTAGTTTTACATTTATGGTGTTATCACTACTAAAAAAACTAGACCCTTGCGATAGAGAAAATACATAGGTAAGTTTTACGACAGCTGATATAAAAAGATGTTATAGAATGGTAATCAAGTTTTAAAAATATTTCAATTAAGTCGTTTATACATAGTTTGCTTAAATTAGATCACGTAACCATCAAATTGAGTAATTATCGGATATTTTTGTGTCAAGAAGAGAAGATATGGGGGTTAATATTTCTAATATATGTAATTATAATTTTTTTTTAAGAAAACATGTCGATAATATTAAAAAATAAAAAAAAACACCTAAAGTTCGCGTACTCCACATCAGCGGCACCAAAAAATATATTTCGAAATTGAAAAATAAAATAAAAACATGTTAAAACCTATAATTTAAACATAACATGAAAATTGAGTGACTTAATAAAAATTCTTTTCAAATTTGAGTGATATAAATGAAATATTTTTAAAACTTGATTAATATTTTGCATAGTTACCCCTTAAAAAGTTATTACTTAAAGTTTTTTTACTCTGTTTTATATTATAGAAAACTTTTTGAATGATTTACGAATACAATATAGTTCTCAATAAATTTATATCAAATGTAGATAAAAGTTTTAATTAAACTATGTATTTGGATACTTTTAAAGACTAAATAGACAATATTTATTAAATAAAATACTAAAAAGATAAAATACTGTATTCTTATCTTATACCTGTATAACTTTGCTCGAATTCGTTCCATAGCCCTATGAATTGTTAGTTGTACAACTTACATTTTCACACTTAATAAAAAAGAAGGAAAAAAGAAAACCGCAACAGAGATAATTGAAGAAATTAATGAGACGAACCACAAAATCGTGTTCAAGGTAATTTGAGGAGAGTTGGTTGAGGATATATACAAGGCATTCAAAATAACATTTCATTGTGAACAAAAAGATGGTAAACAGTGGGGCATTTGGACAATGGAGTTTGAGAAACCAAATACAAGCTTACCCGATTCGATTTCTTTCATGGACTATCTTTGCAGTATTCTCAAAGACATGGATAACCATTCGAGCGGTAAATAGATCCTCGATCTCTTTAAGACAATGATGGAATGTGTACATGTATGCATGTACTTGTTTAGCCAGTAAAACCTAAAAAACAAAAAAAAAATAATGTCATATGTATAGTTGCTTGTGAACATGGCATGTTATAATTCTTCCAAATTGCGATGTATATGTACCAAGTATGGTGTATTATTTCCTTTTCCTTATGCTTGTAATTTAAATATTTGAAAGTAAATGGTTGAATGATATTAGAGAAATAAAATCTATTTGAATGGTGTATGCATGAATTTATATTAGAAACAAGGGTAATGCGTTGCAAGAAGTGCAAATGGGATATCACAAAAATCTTCACATGGATGGTATGAAAAGGTTGTAAAATGATAATATAGTGAATGAATATACTAGATAGATTTGATTACATTATATAAAGTTTACAATAAAACTTTAAAAAACATAATTAGATCCTTGTGCTCATACTAATAACCTTGATACTGATAATATGGTCTAATAAAGATTCCATAGCTTTCATTTTCTATAAAGTTCAGTTTATACATTTAGACTCTATCTCTCTAGATCATATAATGATATAAGGTTCCATAGCTTCGGTCTTGATCCAAATGCAAACTTAACCAAGTTAAATTTCCCCCTTTAAATACCCTTTCACGTTTGAACATTGAAAATAACATTATTTGTCCCTTATGCATCCATAATGTTACCATGACACAAGTTTTTAATTGTCTTTTCTAAATACTCATGTAATTCCGTTAGTAGGTTATTTGAAAACCTCTCGAAATTGGTGCTTTCAAGTTTCAAAGCATCAAATTTCTCAAACAAAGTACATCAGCTATGTGAGAAAATACTATTTCGGGACTTAATCTTTTAATCATATGGGTATTTTACTATTTGTATGATACTATGATGGGTCAAAAAACTGAAGACAATTAATATGTTTGTTGGGTCAGATAGCATAGTGGGCTTGTTACTTGTATCTATGTTTTAGCCCAAAGTCCAAATGATTGTAGAAGTCCAATACGTTTAATAGGTTTAAGACAAAGGGATTTGCTAGAACACAAAGACAAACTCAGCATAGGGCTGTTACGTGAACAAAAACTTAGAAAACGCTTCAGGAACTTGATAAAGTTGTAACTTGTAAACACTCTAAATCACTTGTACACCGTGCTCTAAAAGTGTTACATACAATTCAACACTCTAAATTCTTCTAGCTGTTGCTGCTTTCCTTAAAGAAAATAGAGGCATTTGAACGACTGAATGGTCGGAAAGCCAAAAGCAATCAGATCTTTTAACTTGCTAGTGAAATTGAGCGTCTTATTACATTACAATACAACAAACATGTATAATTGCAACTTAAAGAAAAATCGCTTCGCCTCTTTTCATCCAACAAATATAGACAGACGACCCAAATCTTGAGTCTAATCCTAGAACCGTATAGTATACGTAACCATACAACAACAACAACAACGACAACGACAACATTCCATTAACCGTTGAGCAGTTCCTTAATCTTGGTTTTTTGAGTCGGAGTCAGTCTCGTCGGGAACCTAACATCAAACTTGATCCTCAAGTTCCCTTTCTTTGTCGGGTCCTTCGAAATCGGCATCCCTTCATTCCAGACAACCTCCTCATAGCCAGGATGGATCACATTGTTGATGGGTATGGTCAGACTCCGTCCGTCGAGAGTGGTCACATGGACCGTGTAGCCCGTCAACGCCTCAGCCAAACTTATCCGTCGTGTGAGCACAAGATCGTTGCCATCACGAGTGAATGTGCTGTGAGGCTTTTCGTCTATCACGAACACGAGATCTGCCGGTATCGTGTTCGGTTGCACCTCGTTGCCTTTCTCCGGGAACGTGATCTTCGTCCCCTTTTTCCACCCGGGCTTTATGTTGATGTTCAATATCTCCTCCACTTTCATCGTCTTCCTATAATAATAATATTCACACAAAATCAATCATAAAATCAAATGTCTACGGTTATTTAAACACTCATATCCGTTATTACTAAGAACACCCTTCCAATAAAGTGTGTTATTAGGACAACCTCTTACCCTCTATCCGATATAGAGCAAAAGAACGTCTCACTAACATAATGAGTGTGATATTAAAACAATCTTATGCTCCTTATCCGATATAGAAACAAAGGTTGTCGCAATGATATAAAAATAGGCATACTTATAACAACATCGAATTGAATTTAACTTACCCACTAATGTCTGCAATGTCTCTAGAGATCTTCATCTTCTTTGTGGTACCTTTGTAAAGCTCCTCAAGGCTACACGGCAGCGTTCTCTCAATCGGAGCCGCTTTCCGGGGGCCGGAACCACCACCACCGCCACCACCACTACCGCCAAATGAAGTGAAGATATTATCAAATCCACCAATATTATCACCGAACATACTACTAGCTCCTCTAACGCCACCGCCACCCATTCCCCTGAACCCGAAAAACTCCGCGAAAATGTCGTCGGCGTTTCTCGGATTAAAGGTGAACGGTGTGCCTCCGCCGGTGGAGAAGAAGGTGGCTCCTTCGGGTCCACCGGCGGCGTCCGGCGGTGGCACCTGACCCTTCAGCCCTTCTTCCCCGTACTGATCGTATACAGCCCTCTTTTGGGGATCACTCAGAACCTGAAAATCATCGATTTGATTAAAATCAGCGCTCCAAAACAACAGTAACATGGAAAGTAAGTAGGAGATAACCGTACATACATCGTAGGCTTCCGAGATCTGTTTGAATTTGGCTTCTGCTTCCTTTTTGTTATTAGGGTTCTTATCGGGATGCCATTTCATTGCGAGTTTCCTGTAAGCTTTCTTCAGATCATCATCTTTAGCGTTCTTGTCGACCTGCAGAATCTTGTAGTAATCGACACCCATGATGTGTACGATCTTGTGTTATTTGATTGATGAATTCGATTTCTTAATTTCTTGAATTTGTAGGCCACTGGAGTGAGGGAGATTCAAGTGGGTGTTTATATATATGTGTGTGGAATTTGATTGATGAAAGGAAATGTTTTGATGAGTCTAGAAAGAGGTGAAGTATGTGGAAGGTTCGAGAATTGCCCAGAAATGGCCAGCAAAGTCGCCTCTCTAAAAATGTGAAAACAATAACGGTCTATTTTAGATATCGGAACGCAAATAGAAAGTTATAAACATGTAAAAATAAACATTAAAGAAAACGAAAGTAAAATTTGAAATTTTACTCTGTTCTTTAAAATAGATGAATATCCAAGTATTTTTAAGTGTGAATATAATACGATAAAATTACAATTAGGGGTTGTTTAACAATCTTGTTCTAAGTTATAAGAGTATTGACCGAATAATATACGTGCATTTGAATAATTTAATATGTTTTTATATAAATTTATCCATTAAAAGACTCTATAATTATTAAAAAGTGACTTTTAAATGAAGTAAGCATACTTTAACTATAAATGATTCAAATTTAACCTTTTAATAAAATTATTAAAAGTCTATCAAATAGCTTTTAGTTTTATAACGTAAAAAAAGTATTGTCTTACAAATAATTCATAATAATTTACTTGAAATGAATATACTTTTGATTTTAAAACACATTTACTAGGAATAAGAAACGAAAAGTATAATACAATGCTCAAATTGGATTAATGTTGAAACATTTTATTTTGTAACTATTTCGCTGCCACGTATAATCATATTGAAATTATTAGTAGTGTTTTTTAGGCTATATTTATAGTGAAATTGGATACATGTCATGTTGTTAGTGTACATATTTTCGTTTGTCTTGAGTAAGATTTGTTAAGGTGGAATGGAGTTTATTTTAGATAGGTTTTGTTTTTTTGTAGGTAAAAGATAGTTGTTAGAGTTGAATCTAGAATTGGAGGAAACTTTGGAAGTATTTTTAAAGACAAATAATGATTTTGAAGATTTTGAAGAGATAGATATAATTTTAAAGAGTAAATTACATGGATGGTCCCTGTACATGCATGAAAAGTTATATTTTTTCCTTAAGTTATTTAATGATCAAAATACTTTTACTATTAAATATAAAAAAAACTAATAATCATTTTAATAAAAATATAAACTTTCATTCATGACCCAAATACATCTCCGCCGGTTACCATCATGACCTCTAACCCGCCGCCATCATCATATCCGGTGACCACCATCACTATCATCGGCCGACCCCCATAATCGTCACCGACTGACCGCCATCACCATCTTTAAACAACCACCATCACCATCTCTGAAACCAAACTAAGAAGTGAGGGGGGAATAGGGTGGTCGTAGGTGATGAAAGGGGCAACGATTACTAGAGCGAAGGCGGCAGTGGCGTTGGGATGAAGGCGACGGTCATGTTGGGGTGCAGTGGAGGTTACGACAATGAAGTTGATAGTGGTGTTGGGTGCAATGTCACGACAATGAAAGTGGTAGTGGTGTTAAGTGCAGTGGAGTGGCCGCAACTTGTAGCCGGCTAGAAAATTCGGCCGGCTCCGACGAGGTTATAACTGGTGATTGGAAATGGTGAGGGGTGGCTGAATAGGATTTGGAGAGAGATACCGAGAGAGAGTAGATAAAGGGAGGGTACTTTATTTTTTATTTTTATTTTTTATTTAATAGTAAGGGTATATTGATCGTTTGACATAAGTTAAAAGAAAAAGATAGCTGCCAATTCATGTCAGGGACTAAAATTATTACGTTTATACATACTATGGGACTGAGCTTGTAGTTTCCAAAATATTGGGACCAAAACCGTAATTTGAACATAACACAGGGACCATCCGTGTAATTTACTCAATTTTAAATCTTAGAAGTTATCTCTTAAAAATATTATTTCAAAAAAGAAAAAAATATCATAAAATAATAATCAACTTTCAAAAATGTTTTAATTAGATTACTCATGCATATATTGCGCAATCTGAATCATTAAACCATCAACATGTCATCATTGGTTTTTTTATGTCAAGAAAGAAATGAAGAAAAAAATGTAAGGGTCTGGTTTTCCAATATATGCAACTAGCCTGACAACCCATGTGTGTACACGAATTGAAAAATAAAAATTGTCACTAAATACATTTAAAATATAACAGTCATGAGAATATAAGTCTGTAATGTATAAGAACGAGAGAATTAAAAAATATGTACATAATAAAATTACATGATAAATTTAAATTAAAAAAACAAAATTTTACAAATCTCTAAAAACCTCTTTGTCTATGACATTTGAGTATTACTTGAAAGTTCACAATTATCATCCAATATAACTAGCTTTAATCAATCCCGTCTTGTAACTTTGACAATGTGACATATAATTGTTCTTGTGTAAAAACTTTTTGTTTCAAAAACTAAATATTTCTTGATAATGATTAACTCTGACTCTTGTTTGTAGTAATCGCAAAACACACGGCTAGGAGAAATTGTATTCTTTGAAACTTAAACGATATTCTTTTGTCAACAGGTATCAAGGAAATTCTAGGGATAAAAGTACGTTCTCCAATGTTAATTTGAGATATAATCTCCATGTAGGGATCTATCTGAATATTATAAGGCTGATGCAACCAAAGATCTTCCAACATGCACTAAGGAACAAGGATGAACTTGCTGCGGAAGCTTTACACTCTCTAAAACTCTAAGTGTAAAGTCTTCCGAAGCCAAAAGTTTAGAAGAAATTACTTCGGAAGCTTTACACTTAACAGAAAATATTCCAAGTGTAAAATCTTCAGAAGCCAGATGCCAAGTTCTTCCGAAGCCAAAGATGAAGTCTTCCGAAGCCAAAGATGAAGTCTTCCGAAGCCATTTTGCTGTGAAGACTGATTTTTTCGGAAGACAGAGAAAAGATGCTTTCTCTGATCTACTTTTGATAAAGCTGACCAACTTTCTGCTACAACTCTGATAACTCACCAACTTGTATGAGTTGGTGAAACTTCCATGCTTTAGTGAATAGTAGATAAAGTCTTTATTTGTAATTTTTTTCTTTTGTTCCTTTAGACTTTTTGTAATAGGAAAAGTCAGTGAGCTATGGCATGTCATAGTCACTAGTCAAAAGGCAATCTGCATTTTGACTCTAGATTGATCTTGTTGTCTAGATCAGTCAATTCCAACTGTCCTTCCAAGTATTGATGATTGGTTAATATGCATGCACTTAGTATAGTTAATATTGCAGTTTTAATATATTTTATATGTCGAACAATATTACTTTGTTGCGTGTTTGAAATGTAGGATAAATGAAGCTTAACGGACATTATTTGAGAAGGATACAAAGGATACCAAGATTACGGGTTGAAAGGTGCTGAAAATAAAGAAAACTGTGCAAGTTGCAGGGAGGTCGTAAGCTACGGCCTGAGGCCGTAACTTACGGCCCTGTATCAACACCGTCTGTGAACCCCGTAAGACAGAAGGTTTGGCCATCTGGTTGAAGGTAGGCCGTAACCTAAGGTCTATAGGCCGTAAGTTACGGTCTAAGGCGATATTTTGGGGTATGTTTCAAATTTCAAAACCTATTTAAACTTTAACATTAGGGTTTCGAAAGAACACTGACCCCCAACCCCAAGAACGAATCTTGGAGCATTTTTGAGTCATTAAAACCCTATCTAATCATCAAGTAATCGAGGATTCGTATGCACAAAGACAAGATTGAAGCGATTATGATGAAGAAGCAAGGCTAAACCATCCGTGATCATCTCCGGGTGGATGGTTTGTGATTTGATTATGCTTTCTTATGTTCTTACCTAGTCAAGACATAAACTTTGATTGTTTAACAACTTTTATTCGTTTATGTGTTTTGAATCATGTGTTGATTAAAGATTCGTGTTAGTTGAGTTGATTATTACTTATCAAGTTATCAGTTTTGCATTGTTAACCATTGAGTAGTAATTAGGTTATCTTCATTAATTGGTGATTACAAATAAAGTTTCTAGATTGTGGCATTAGTTAGTTTACTAGTTAATTTACATAATTAGATATCAAGTTCGCGATTACCTTTCAACATATGTGATAAGCAAGTTATGTCTATGTAACTTTAAGATTGGGTAAAACATCAGCTATATATTCATTTACATTCCTGAAACCCGGGTGTGGTCCCTTTTCATCGTAATAGTTTTCAACCAAGTCCAAGTTTCGTCTTGCTTCAGAAAGTGATTATTTTTATTGGTAATTTCATTTAGTTCTAATTTACAGTTTAGTGACAATAGTAAGTAAATAAATATTGAATCAGTTACGCGTGACACCATCCACGGACTCCTCGTGGGATCGACACCCTATTTACCCTAACTAGTTAAGGTATTTAGGAATCATAAAACAAGCAAAATTCTTTTCTTATTTGATCGGGTCTTCGACACCGATCAAATTTTGGCGTCGTTGCCGGGAGACTGTGCGCTTGGTGTTTAATTTAATTGATTGCTTTAGTTTTTTATTTTTCTTAAATTTTTTGTGTGTTTTGTTTAGTGCTTTGTTTACTCTTTCTGTTCTTTGTTACGTTTGGTGTGTTTCAGTGTGCAGGTGACAGGGTGCATGCATACGCGATATTCTGGTCGGAAATCACCACTTGTGTTTGATCCGGAGATCGAGAGATCAGCAAGGGAAAATCGTGTTTTGCATAGAACGGGAATTCCAGTGCTACCAATTTCTCGTGCCATTGAACAAGCAGCTTCTAGTTCATCTCTGTCAATAGAGATGGAACCGGTAAATGTTTCACAAGGAGGAAATGTAGCTCCGAACCAAAACCCACCCATGAACCCTAATAACCAAAACCAAAACCCAAATCCACCCCCACCACTAAATAACAACCGCAACAACAACAATAACCTAAATCAACCACCACCCAACAATAACCTGAACCAAAACAACCTCAATCAAGGGAACGATTTTGATCATGTGAGCATGCATAGTGTTCATACGGGTGATGAAGATTATGAAGATGAGTGGAATAATAATGAAGAACCATATAATGATGCAAATTATGATGCTTGGAAGGGACATTTTGGTGGAGGTGATGGATATAATGGAAACCATAATTGGAGAAATGACCAATACGGGTGGAATGCACCACTTATCAATCAACAACGGGGTAGGGTTAATAATCATAATGTCAACCAACAAAGACGACCTCAGAGAGCTCCGGTACAAGGTGTGGATAGTCATTTCATACCGGCTATTTTTGAAAATCCAAATCCTATTGCACCTCCAAATCGTAGAGGAAGAACTTTTGATGTACGTCCTCATTATCTCACTATTCTTCCCGCGTTTAGAGGTACTGCAACAGAAGAACCATATGTACATCTTGCTGAATTTGATGCAATATGTAGCACTATCGGTGGAAATCACTTTACACAAGATGAAGTGAGACTTAGATTATTCCAATTTACTTTGAAAGACAGAGCTAAGCAATGGTTTCTCACACTACCTGATAATAGTATTCATATATGGCAAGAGATGCAAAGAGTTTTTCTTGAAGAATATTATTCTATGGGCAAGACTATGATGCAAGAGATGCTATTCGATCATTTCAACAACAAATGGGTGAACAATTCCATGAGGCATTTACAAGATTCAAAGAGTTGATCCGCATGTGCCCTCATCATGGCATTGAAAGGTGGGAACTGATTAAGGCGTTTTCAGATGGATTAACACCAGAGGAAAGAAAGTATTTGTACTCCACCAGTAACGGTACGTTTTTGTCTAATCATGAAGATATGGATTGGGAGTTTTTAGAAAGAATGTGCAAGAATTCCAAAGCTCAAGCTTCGGCTAGTAGAAGGTCGAAGCCTGCTCCAGCAAGGTCAACCACCATTGACCAAGAAACTAAGGAAAGAATTGCCTCTTTGGAGAGACAATTGGCCAAGCTAGGGCGTGTGGGAGCCAGAGATGTAGCCTTAGTTGGATTTGATGTGTGTAACGAATGTGGGGAATTAGGGCATTCAAGTGTGGATTGTCCTTTGTTGTCGGGACAACATGAAGGGGTAAATCAAGTATATGGAGAGAAAAAACAGTTTGATATGAACTCCAATACTTATCACCCCGGATTGAGGAATCATCCTAATTTTAGGTATGGAAATGCCACTAACCAAATGAATCCGAACTTTCAAGGATCAAATCAAGGTAATCAACCATATCAAAACCACCATCCAGGGAACTATCAAGGTAGCTATCAAAGAAATTCTTTCAATCAAAGTGGCTACAATCAAGGTGGTCAACAAAGCAGCTCATCTAAGAATTACCAAGGTAATCAAGCGGGAACGTCAGGTAATGATGACTCTATAACTCAAAGTTGGATGAACTTATGAATATGATGAAGGAGAACAAAAAGGAAAATGAAATCAGAGATAAAGCGTATGAGGCATTGAACAAGCAAGTAGGACAATTGGCACAAGATGTGGCACAAATTAGAAAAGATCCAGGCAAGCTACCAAGTGATACAACAGTAAATCCACAACATCAAGTCTCCAATGCAAAACATCACGTCAATCAGGTAAGTACTTTACGTAATGGTAAAATATATAATAACAAAGTTATCCCTCCACCACCTTTTGTAGAAGGAATGGTGGAGGATGTTGATGAAAGTGTAAATAGTGATGATGAGCATGAAACTGTTGTGTCTAAACCATTAAAGAAAGTAACTTTTTCAGAAACACTGAATTGGTTTTAAATGATGAACTAAAGGAAAACAAGGATAAAGGTGTGGAGGCTAATACCATTCCTTATCCAGCAGCTTTAATTGATCCAGTAAAAGCTTCATCTATCAATAAAAGAGTCCCACAACAAGAAGAAATGTGGGAAGTTTTCAAACAAGTTAAAATCAATCTACCTCTTTTAGATGCAATTAAACAGGTTCCTGCTTACGCAAAGTACTTGAAAGATATGTGCACTCAGAAGAGAAACCATAAGTTTCCTAAGAAACTTGATGTGCCCGCAAATGTAAGTGCCATTCTATCAGGTGCCCTTCCACTAAAGCTTCGGGATCCAGGGGCACCTATTATTCCCATTCAAGTGGGTGACTTTAAAATGGCTAGGGCATTGTTGGGTCTCGGAGCTAGTGTTAGTATCCTACCAGGGAGTTTATATGACCAATATGACTTTGGTCCACTTCAAAAAGCTAAAACCACCGTGGTTTTGGCTGATCTTCCTCTTAAACTCCCTTGTGAAATAGTAACCGATGTAACTGTAAAGGTGGAAGATTTTTTCTATCCTGTCAATTTCTTGGTTCTTGATTACGCAGCTATTGATAATAACAAACAATCTAACGTCATTCTTGGCCAACCGTTCTTAGCAACCGCAAATGCTTAAATTAACTGTAGAAATGGAACAGTCGATATGACATTTGGAAACCATAAGTTAAGAGTCAATGTTTATGAAAATGCATCTAATTCTCCGGTTAGTAATGAATGCTTTATGGCAGACATTATTGAAGGGTGTGATCCTCATGAAAATGAGGATAGCACCAAGGAGACGTGTGTTTTATGTGACAGGGAAGGTGCTGAAGTTGTGTGACAGCTGGAGGAAGAAGAAAAGCAACTGGAGGTATTAGCAATTCAAGAAGGCAGACCACCATGGACTCATCAAGTGGAGCCTCTACCCGAGCAAATTGACTCAAAGCTGAAACCATCGTTAGAAAGTTCCCCAATTATAGAACTCAAGGAGTTGCCAAAGCATTTAAAGTATGCATTCCTTGGAAAAGACCAAACATTACCGGTGATAATTGCATCAGATTTAGAGAATGATTAAGAGGAAGCACTGTTGAGGGTATTAGAAGAGCACAAGGCAGCAATTGGATGGACCATAGCGGATTTGAAAGGTATTAGTCCATCAATTATTATGCATAAAATTATTACTGATGCAAATGCAAAACCCACACGTGACACACAAAGAAGGCTCAATCCTAATATGAGGGAAGTTGTCAAGAAAGAGGTGTTAAAATGGTTAGATGCTGGAATCATTTACCATATTTCTGATAGCACATGGGTAAGTCCGACACAGACGGTGCCCAAGAAATCGGGCATCCAAATTGTTAAAGATGCACAAGGTGAGCATGTTTCTACCCGACCTGTTACCGGGTGGCGGGTATGCATTGATTATAAAAAGTTAAATGCGGCTACCGCTAAAGATCACTTCCCGCTCCCTTTCATAGATCAAATAGTTGAGAAGCTAGCAGGTGTGAAGTTTTATTGCTTTTTAGATGGTTACTCAGGGTATAATCAAATTGCCATTCATCCTGATGATCAACAAAAGACAACTTTTACGTGTCCATATGGTACTTTCACGTTTAAGCGAATGCCATTTGGACTTTGTAACGCCCCAGCCACCTTTCAAAGGTGTATGATGAGTATCTTTTCAGATATGGTTGGGGAGTCTTTGGAGATTTTCATGGATGACTTTTCAATAGTTGGTCCATCGTTTGACAGTTGTCTCATGCAATTAACCAAAGTATTGAAATGATGTGTCGAAACTAATTTGCTTTTAAGTTGGGAAAAAAGTCATTTTATGGTTCAAGAGCGTATTGTTCTAGGACATGTCATTTCTAAACGTGGGATAGAGGTTGATCATGCAAAAATCAAAGTAATTTCAACTTTACCTTCCCCCACGAATGTCAAAGGCATACGTTCATTCTTGGGTCATGCAGGATTTTATAGGAGATTTATAAAGGGATTTAGCACAATCACCAAACCGTTATGTAATTTTCTTTTAAAAGATGTGCCCTTTGTTTTTGATGAAGAATGTTTAAAAGCTTTTACAACACTTAAAGAAAAATTGGTTGAAGCCCCAATTTTGCAAGCACCAAATTGGTCATTACCATTTGAAATCATGTGCGATGCTAGTGACTTTGCAATCGGGGCTGTTTTGGGTCAACGGGTGAATAAAAAACACGTAGCGATTTATTATGCTAGCAAGACATTAGACGGTGCTCAATTGAATTACATGACTACTGAAAAAGAATTGCTTGCAGTGGTATATGCTCTTGATAAGTTTAGGTCTTACATTTGGGGAAGCAAAGTCACTATCTATTCAGATCATAGTGTAGTGAGGTATTTGATGGAGAAGAAAGATGCCAAGCCAAGGTTAATTCGATGGGTCTTGCTGTTACAATAGTTTGATTTGGAGATAGGCGACAAGAAAGGGTGTGAGAATGTTGTGGCTGACCACCTATCCAGAATTGCTATGGAGGGGATGATTCTAAAGCGATAAATGAAACATTTCTTGATGAGCACTTATTAGCAATCTCCACTTTGCCTTGGTTTGCTAACATATTTAATTATTTGGCTGCAGGTATAGTTCCAGATCATTGGTCAAAAAGGAAAAGACAACAATTTCTAGCTCAAGCAAAGCATTTCATTTGGTATGAACCAGACCTTTTCAAAGTTGGCGCTGATTAGAAGATGTGTGCCAGAAGAGGAAGTGCAAGAAGTGTTGACACTAACCCATTCGTCTGCATGTGGAGGACATTTTAGTGGTCACAAGACCGGGCATAAGATTCTATCTTGCGGGTTATTCAGGCCCACAATTTTTAAAAATGCTTCAATTTATGCTAAATAATGTTTAAGATGCCAACAACTTTGTAGTATCTCCAAACGGGATGAAATGCCCATGAAACCAATCCTCGTGGTTGACATTTTTGATGTTTGGGGGATTGATTTCATGGGACCACTCCCAAATTCACATGGCAATTATTATATTTTAGTAGCAGTGGATTACGTGTCTAAGTGGATTGAGGCCATTGCTACTAAAACAAACGACCATACCGTTGTTTGCAAATTTGTGCAAACCAATATTTTCTCAAGATTTGGCATCCCTCGTGTGATCATAAGTGATGGGGTGTCTCATTTTAAAAACTTTAATTTTAGAAAGTTGCTCAAACGGTATGGTGTAAATCATCAAGTTGCAACACCATACCACCCACAAACAAGTGGTCAGGTTGAGGTTTCGAATAGGCAAATTAAAGAGATTTTGCAAAAGACAGTAAGAACCGACCGAAATGATTGGTCTTTACTTTTAAATGATGCTTTATGGGCATACCAAACCGCTTTCAAAACACCTATTGGAACCACACCGTATCGCTTGGTTTATGGGAAAGGTTGCCATTTACCTGTCGAGTTAGCTCACCGTGCGTTGTGGGCAGTGAAAGCTATCAACATGGATTATGAAACTGCAGGTAAGGAGAAAAAGTTGCAGTTGTGTGAACTGGAAGAATTAAGCAAACGAAGCATTTGATTGTGCATCGGCGTATAAAGACAAAATGAAAGTTGTTCACGATGCCAAAATCCGAAGGAAATTGTTTGAATTAGACCAGAAGGTATGGCTATACAATTCCAAACTTAAATTCTTCCCAGGAAAACTAAAAAGCAAATGGATGGGCCCGTTTATTGTTACACGAGTTGGCCACTTTGGAGATATTGAAATTGAAGATCTGAAAGATCATACAAGACGTGTGGTGAATGGTCATAGATTGAAACCATATTTGGAGGCGACTGACATCAGCAAGGTACAAATGGATTCGGTGAAATTCCTTGTGGATTCACCAACATATGAGACAAACTAGTATATCAGGTACGGTCTGGCTGAAGACCTAAAACTTAGCACTTTTCGAGAGGCAACTCGGAGAACTTTGTGGGTATGTTCACTAGAAACCCTCACGAGACTTAACTCGTCCGCTCGGGCCTACCGAGAGGTTGAAAAGGCTTGTTGCATATGCTAAATGCAACCGTGATTCCTACGAAAGTTTTAGAATTTTATTTTAGATTCATCAATTATTGTGTCTTTGTGTTTGTGTCGTTGGTATGCCTTGTGTTTCAGTCATTGGATGCATACTAATCAGCAGGTGAAAGTCTTTGGATTTTCAGGTAAATATAGGTGCGATTGAGGGCAATGCACAATTAGTGGGGGAACTAAGGTCCTAATAAACTCATTCTATATTGGGGACAATGTAGCCCAAGTGTGGGAATGAGGTGTTTAAAATCTTAAAATTTAGAAAAGTTGAAAATATTTTGAAAAAAAACAAATAATAATTATGCATCAAACCTAATTTCTCAATGTAAATCGCTAAATATCACTTGCTTATGTATAGGTGGAGATCCCTTGGCATGGTTAGCTATAAGTGACAGGAAGGTATGCCCAATTGGTAGTTTCTATAAAATTAAGTAGGATTGTCTTGTTAAGTATAACGAACTAGACAGTGGACAACATGCATGTGTCACATCCTTAACCTATTCCTTCGTTTTCGTGAGAACTTGAGCCTAATTGAGCATTTTCCATGATATATTTAGTTGCTCTTTTCTTATTATATTGAGTGTTTACCATAATGTGCATCTATTTTAGAACTCGTGTAACTAATACATGTCGAGATCATGAACCATTATGTTGCACAAACGTGATAGAGGCATTAGGATAGCCATGTTGTTTAGACAGTTTCATTTGACTCCCCTACCCTAACATATTCCCCTTAGACGCCCTTTGAGCCCCTACGTGTCATTTGAATGAGCCACATCATTAACCCTATTAAACCTTTAGCCTTTTTAATTAAGCCGCATGGTGAAATCCAATTTGTTACATGTCTAAGTTGTTTGAAAAAAAAAAGAAAAAAAAAAAAAAAAATTTTGAAAGAAAAAATGGCGATGTATGATATTAAAATGACCAAAGTATGAAGCAACAAAAATGATGTGAATTCTTGTAGTGTGTTCGGGTCAATGTGATCCAAGTTATAATAGTAGGTGTAGTTCTTAAATTTAGCATGTTTGAATTGGATTTCATTCACCATCTACCACGTTAGATCCTTTTGCATACCCTTAACCCTAGCCTAATAGTACAACCCGTAAAAGACCTCTTGATTTGTGTATTGTAGTGCGTTAGTTGATGGAGATGTGATTATTATACGAGCTTATGATAATAATGTGCATTACTGGTTTGAGTGTTCCAGATATACTAGTATATAATCACTAGTCCAGAAATCAACCCGAGAGGAGTGATCATTGTGAGAGGGTGAATGCATGTGTGTTGGAAACCGAAGGTAAGTTATGCTTGGTTAGGTAATCCTAAGATTTCAAACAAGCGGCTACTTTTTGTGTTGTCAATCTTGAATAAGATAAACATTAGAGCCAGGTATGTCTTGGGATCTTAACTCACACAAGGTTAAGAGATTATTGATGCATTTGAGTAATTAGTGTTAAAGTGTACAAGAGAGTTTGTTTGAGGGCAAACAAAAGGGTAAGTGTGGGGATGTGATGATTGGTTAATATGCATGCACTTAGTATAGTTAATATTGCAGTTTTAATATATTTTATATGTCGAACAATATTACTTTGTTACGTGTTTGAAATGTAGGATAAATGAAGCTTAACGGATATTATTTGAGAAGGATACAAAGGATACCAAGATTACAGGTTGAAAGGTGCTGAAAATAAAGAAAACTGTGCAAGTTGAAGGGAGGCCGTAAGCTACGGCCTGAGGCCGTAACTTACGGCCCTGTATCAACACTGTCTGTGAACCCCGTAAGATAGAAGGTTTGGTCGTCTAGTTGAAGGTAGGCCGTAACCTACGGTATATAGGCCGTAAGTTACGGTCTAAGGCGATATTTTGGGGGTTGTTTCAAATTTCAAAACCTATTTAAACCCTAACATTAGGGTTTCGAAAGAACACTGACCCCCAACCCCAAGAACGAATCTTGGAGCATTTTTGAGTCATTAAAACCCTCTCTAATCATCAAGTAATCGAGGATTCGTATGCACAAAGACAAGATTGAAGCGATTATGATGAAGATGCAAGGCTAAACCATCCGTGATCATCTCAGGGTGGATGGTTTGTGATTTGATTATGCTTTCTTATGTTCTTACCTAGTCAAGACATAAACTTTGATTGTTTAATAACTTTTATTCGTTTATGTGTTTTGAATCATGTGTTGATTAAAGATTCGTGTTAGTTGAGTTGATTATTACTTATCAAGTTATCAGTTTTGCATTGTTAACCATTAAGTAGTAATTAGGTTATCTTCATTAATTGGTGATTACAAATAAAGTTTCTAGATTGTGGCAATAGTTAGTTTACTAGTTAATTTACATAATCAAATATCAAGTTCGCGATTACCTTTCAACATATGTGATAAGCAAGTTATGTCTATGTAACTTTAAGATTGGGTAAAACATCAGCTATATATTCATTTACATTCCTGAAACCCGGGTGTGGTCCCTTTTCATCGCAATAGTTTTCAACCAAGTCCAAGTTTCGTCTTGCTTCAGAAAGTGATTATTTTTATTGGTAATTTCATTTAGTTCTAATTTACAGTTTAGTGACAATAGTAAGTAAATAAATATTGAATCAGTTACGCGTGACACCATCCACGGACTCCTCGTGGGATCGACACCCTATTTACCCTAACTAGTTAAAGTATTTAGGAATCATAAAACAAGCAAAATTCTTTTCTTATTTGATCGGGTCTTCGACACCGATCAAGTATTGGCGGTTGTAGGTTGTAGTATAAAAGAGTCTCAGGTCCTTGTATTTTAGATTATGCTTTGAACACTTGTAATAGAACTTGAGATCAATATACATTCTTGAAAACTATACTTGTGTTATTGTTCTAAGTTCTGTCTTATTGTTACTTGTATTCTTTGTATCTTCAAAGTATCATGTTCTCTATTTGAACTGTTAAATGATTTAAGATCTCTCATCTTGTGAAACTAATTGTAGTTAACACCCTAACCCGGTCCTGCACTCTACTTCTAAGATATACACGTACATAATTTATAAATAAAAAATAAAATAAACCTGATTCAGTTAGTAGCTTATTAAACCTAGCAAACCACCATTTTAAAACGTTTCCTGGTATTTTTGTTTCTTGAAATGAAAGCAAAACCCAAAAAAACATGATATCATTTTATAATCCGGCCGTTTGACTTAAATTGTTTAACAAATATTGAATGACGTAAATAAATTGTAAATACAGACGTGATAATTAAGTCATATGTTTACTTTGATAACATGCACATTTGTTAAAACTCAATATAAAAAACTATGAATTGGTTAAAAATATACATGCATATTAATTTTATAAATTATTAAAAAATAAATATATAGAAATATTAAAAGGTGAAAGGCCATTATTTTTTGTATAAATCAACGTTTTGTTAAATATATTAATGATAGGTTATAGTATTTTAAACTACTACAATTTTTAAAAATAGATTTAAATCAAATGTATACATAAATTGTCAGTTTTAAATAATTGGCTTAAATTCTTGATTCTAATAAACTCTTTCTAATTTTCTTTGAAACCATATTCTTAATAAGACGAATGTGAAAATTCTTTGCTGAGAATGTGTCATGTGATAAATTATTGCTTAAATTTAAGTCACATCAGCAGCATGGTAAGAAATAATAAGGTATTATTGATATGATCTAAAATGTATATATATATTATATAAATATTCATTTCACTTTGAATAAGTTTTGGATTAAATTGTATAGAAAAATTACTTCTAATTAATTGATATTTAAATTTTGAATATTTCAAGAGACTATGAACTTAAAAGATATAGATTTTAACTATACTTAAGACCCGTGAGCAAAAATGATGAATTTTAATAAATCTAGAGACCGACAAAGGAATCTTAAAAAATATTTTATATGTTATGCTTACTATTAATTTCCTATAAAAATTAGTTTTACAAATTAATGGATGCTCACGTTTACATAATGATGTTTTGAAATCAAGTTGTGAATTCAATATACTTATTATTATATATTAATTCAAATTAGATTTGTTTATCGTGAGTGTGAAATTTTTATTAAATCATTAAATTGTAAATGTAGTAGTTGACTTTAAATTTAAATGCAGCATATAATATTTTCACTCAAATAAACTGTGAGAACCCACGTGCAATCTTGAAGCAAAACAAGATATGTGTATTGTCATATTAAAAAATGAAAGTTATTGGGCTAATGACCCATGAAGAGTATCAAGATAGCAGGGCTCCTGATATTAAAAGAATAAAGCGATGGCAGCCGCAAGGGGAGGCGCACAGGAGAAGAAGAAAAATATATTTCATTGTTTCAATTTCAACTTGGAGCTTTTGAGTACGATTAGAGAGCAATATTAAATTGAATAGCAAGATAGGGGAGTAAGCATTGAAGCATTCAAGCACTAAAGATTATTCGGTTTTGTCTCGTTATCCATTATTGTTTTTATGTTTCATTGTTTATCTCGTTTATGTTATTAAAGTTTACAATTTTATTATTGTTCTTAATGTTTTTTAATATTATGAGTAGCTAACTTTTTAGTATTACCTAGGTTGGGTTGAAAATTAATATGTTTTGACTAAATATTTGGTTTTAATTTCGTATATTTGTTTATTAATCTTAAAACTTGATTATTTTCTCAATTAAATATGGATACGTGTATTGTTTTATACTTAAAAGTTATTGTCATGCTTGTGTATATTTGATCTTCATTGATTACGTGACATCTAAATTAGGTTTGTATGTTAAAATTAATTACTTAGTGTTTTTAATTTTAAAATTTGATTAAAGATAATCTTAGGAGCATTGGCTATGATTTTGATAGTATTTTCAGTGTGTTACCTTATTTAGAATCTAGGAGTGATAGATATTGCTTAAAACCTCCTACCCATTACTTGTTAGGTTTAGATTTCACGAGAACGTGTTTTGCCTTTCATTCGTGGTGTTAGTGTTTTAGGTTATTTAATTGGATTTAATTAGGTTGTTCTTTATCTTAGGATTAGAAAATATAATTTTTAAGATATTATGGTACAAAACATAGGGATGATCTTCCATTAGATATTTTAATAAACCTATCTTGTCCTTCATACGTGTCTTTAGTTTTCCTAGTGAGTAGCAACATACCTAGTTAACTCTAGATCCGTATTTTTAGAGATAGTCATACGAGTTATTACTTTTATGTCATCACATATTAGTTGGATTCCTACCTAGGTAGTTATTTTACATATTTGATCGTATTCAAGTTTCCAAGTTTGATTTCTTATTTGTTTATTTCATTCGTAGTGTTTAGATTAATTAATTTTAGTTAAATTATTTATTTTGTCTATTAATAATTACTTAAAATAATTAAATTAATCAGGTTAGAAGTCGATATAGGTTTATTATCGAAAGCTGCCAAACGTGTCTCTAGAGTTCGATATCCGGACTTACCTAAACTTTACTATATCACGACCGGTACACTTGTTGTTTGTGTGAAGTTTAGTTGTGAATTTTCAAATTTAAAACTAATTTGTGAAAAATATTTTCTTAATAAAATAATATATATGTTTTCACATATCAATTATCTTCAATAAGGTTTCTAAAAATCTAACCACCATCATATTAGTGTATAATGTATAAAAAGGGTAAAATATGAAGAATTCTTGGAACCTTTCATCAAATTACATGCCATATTAAAGTGTTCTCAAAGCAAAAACGATAATGTAGAACAAAAAAATTAATTGTATATGTATTTTAATGAGAACGTAAATCTTTATATATATAACAAAGTTACAAAATCTGGCAGTAATGTAGGGCGATTATTTAAGAAAATTATGTAAAAAGTATAATATTTTAGTTAATTTTAGCAACAACGTAAAATTCAGATTTTAAATTTAAAATTTTTAAATATGATATTTTGAGAGAATGTATATTTTAGATCATTTGATAATTAATAATCATAATTACTAATTTTAAGAGAAGAATATTTTTGGATGTGATTAACGAAATTGATTGTTAATTGTAGTTAGCATAGTGTATATGGAAAGTAATACTGAGTTTAATAGTTTATTAACGAAATGATAACTAATTACAGTTACTATACAATCCATATTAAAATCAACCACGTGACAATTGTTTGCTGAAATCATATTGCTAATAAAACGACAAATGACAATTGTTTTATAAAATGTGTCATGTGGCAACACATTGCTTAAAATCAAGCCATGTGGCTGTTCTCCTTTCATTTATTATATAGAGATTATATTAAAAAAATTTAAAAAATATGTTAATTATATTAAAAAATAAAAAACAAATACCTAAAGTCTACGTCACCACTCTAAATCAAAATAAAGAAAAAAAAAGAAAAAAAAAAGAAGAAATATTTTAAATTGAAACAAAAAAAAACATGCTAAAAATCATGTTAAAACCTAATTTATATAAAACATGAAAAATGAGTGATTTAATTAAAATATATTTTAAACTTAAGTGACCTAAATAAACTACTTTAAAAACTTGATTACTAATTCGTAAAATTACTCTTCCTTAAAAATATCAATATGCTTTTTGATTTCATTTATATTTATATGGGACAATAAAAGAAGGATTTAGATATAGAAGATGAAAACCAAAAAAATCATCAGATATAATCTCATTTTCTCGTCGGCGTGCGCGCAGAGCACAAAGGAAACCAACAAAACTTTGGATGTTGGTTATTATTTAATTTGAAAAACATTAGTATAAATGTATAATTTCTTTTTGGTTCAGTGGGTTTTTATTTTATTTGATTGTTTAGATTATTCGTCATATCCGGCTAATGCACACTTTTAACATTTAGGTTTAGTTTCTTTAGTTTAATTTGAAGCTAGTCTTCTATGATACGGTTGTGTCCATTTATTTATTGAATGATTTCGTTTCGTAATTTCTTGATCTTCAAAACCAAAATTTATTATAGGGAATGGATTGTCAATGAACTAGATCACCTCAATAATTTTATTAATAAAGTTTATCAAGTTTTAAAACCCTAATAAGATTTTATATATAATCTTATTTTTTGAATAAAAATTAAATTATTAAATATATCATCTTTTTTTCTTTATTCTATTAAATTTTTCTCAAACATTTATAATTACATATATGCAATGAACAATTGCCTATATATAACAAATTTCCATCATATTTTGTAAAAGCTTTTTTTTAAAAAAGACTTCTGAACCTTTTTAGAACATTAATAACTTTTAATATAATGTTATTTTTTTATAAAATCACACCGTTAAATAGAGGGCTTTCATATTTGTAACAGAAAATGAAACCTTCTGTATAAAAGTTATTAATGGAAAAAAACACCAAAACACACTCCCTCTAAGGGAAAGCAACCTTATTCCTCAAATACACGTGAAATAAGATATCAGACTGTGAGAGGTTTAAAAAAGATAAACAAATTTATAAAATAATGTTTTATTTTTTAAATCTTACCTATTAATAAAAGACTAACTTGAGTGCAACATAGCCTTTTCTTAAAATGTGCACTTAAAATTTGTCCACGTGTAATCCTCACAATAAACTTATAATTTAAATAAATTCAATTATGTCAAACTTTCTAAACTTAATCTTAATTTTTATATTTTATTTTAAACAATATAAATGAAAAATTAATTAAGTCAAGCTTTACAAATTTTTAATACCTTATAGATAAAAAAAATTTTATTTAATATGATTATATTTTTTTAAAAATTTAAAACTAATTAAATAATTGTTTTTATACATCTTTTATTCAACTCGTATAGTACACGAATCACTAATCTAGTTATAAATAAAAAATAAGAAACAAATTATGAATGCTCTAAAACATATTATTTTAAACATCTACATACAACTACCACTGATATGAGTAGGGCTTGCATAACAAGTCACACACGACACGATAAGACATGATGATCTGGCATGCTAGACACGAACGCAACACGATAACTTAACATATCGTTTTTTTTTACACGAACTTGGTCGGGATCGACGGAGAACGACGGTCGGGATCGACGAAGAACGACAGTCAGGATCGACGGAGAACGATGGTCGAGATAGATGGAACAACGATGATGGGTGGGGTATGTGAATGTCGATTGTGGTAACTGGTAATGTTAAAGGGAAGTATATTAGGGTTTTGTTTTTAATATTATGTATATTTATTGTTTTTAAAAATCTATATATAATACTAAAAGAGTAACTTTAAGGGGACACTTGGCATATTTTTAGGCCCCCTAAGTTTATTTTTCCCGCCTCTCTCTTCTCTTAAATAATTACCTAAATTAACAAATATTAAAAAATTTTAATTCTTTTTAGAAAAGTTTTTAATAAATTAAGAAAGATGTCTTTTTATTAATATTATTTTTAGAAAACAATTTGTATACAATTAAATTTTTTTTCTAAAACATCTAACTTTTTTTAAAATATAAAATATTTTAAAATTGTTATTTGTAAAAAGTAATTTTTTTTTATAAACTAAAATAATTAAAATTACGAGTTATAATAAAAAATTAAAAAATAACATTTTTAGTACGGTTTGTTTTGAAAAAAAATATTTAACTTTTTTGGAAAAAAAATTAAAAACAAAATTTAAAAATTGATATCGTTATTTTATTACTAATAGTTATTACTCATATGTAATTTTAATCATATCTTATTTTAGATTTTTATACTTTATAAATTTTTATTATATTTAATATTTTATTTTTTCAACTCGTATAATACATAAGTTTACTAAAATTAATATTAAATAAATAATAATAACCAACTAATCAGGGATATTTTGAACATTTATAGCCCAATTCAACCCGATTCAATACTATATCTCTATATTTGATTACAGGGTCAAAATAATTCGAAATTAATCTAATTATTGCACATAACTTTTCAGTGTACATTATTCAAATCTTAATTTCTTAATACTAATATCCTCACACTCACTCAATATCTAGCTCACGGTTTGACCTGTACAAAGTATTCCTTTTAAGTCTAAAAGAAGACAGTTTTCTTTGACTGTATATTTCCCTATGACAATAAATAAAAGTTAAGGCCAATCTCTGTCAAGTGTCGGTTTATACTTATAAGAGCCTATTTTTATGCATGATCAGTTTTATGTCATCTTATCATAAGTTAAGAGTAAAGATGGATTGAAGCTTTTAGCTTTGGATAATGAGTGTAAGCCTACTAATGTTACTACAAATGTAGTTTATAAAGATGTTTTTGTTCATTTGTGACCTTATAATCAAAAGTTGTTATGTCTTATTTAATATATAATACACTTGATTTTATTTTTATTTTTATGTTATTTAAGAACTAAATTTCCACACTTTCGTATAATACACGGGTAACTAAAGCTAGTTAAAAATTATAAACAGGTATTTAAACTGTTTAGACACGAATTTTATTGTGTTTTAACGTGTCGATCTATTTAAGACACGCAACATGTTAAGTCCAAACACAAAAGCTATTAATTTTAAGTCGTGTCGTATCATGTTAACACATCTTGAGATTCTATAAAAGGAAAATCTATGAAATGGGCCAATATTAATAAAGCCCGATAATGAAAACAATATTTCAATAATTATGTTTGTGGGCCAATGCAAATGCCAACATGACAACATCTTTTGAGTGTCCTACTTGAACTTGAGAGATCAAAGTGCCACGAATATGCTAAATTCCTCCTCCTCAGAAGAAGATTCTTATTATAATTCGCATCTGCCTTCAACCATGATATCTATTACAACTCCACCGTCTTCTTGATTCATACCCACAAAAATTCATCTCCTTCCACCAACAATCTTCAGGTACATATCACGATTCATCCTTTTTGACTACAAATGTGTTCGTTTCTTGTGTTTAATTGCTATTTGCAGTGCATAACATGAACTGATACTGTTATGTTGTTAGATTCTTGATGAAATGAATTGGGTTTGTGTTAAAGTAGCGTTTGTGTTAAATATTATTGTTCAAAATCAGAACTTTTGGGGTTCTTTAAAGTTTTGACATGTCATATGAACTGTAATTTGATCAATTAAGTTGAAATTACATTATCTGTTTGTTCCGCTTAACAAGTGTTCGATGAAATGCTCCAGTTATCATTGGAATTAGGAATTGTATTTAATGAAAGTTATGATGAACTTATGATTCATACTTTTGTTTTACAGTTGTTTGTTTAGTGATCTACATCTTTGTTGGCAATCAGTCAAGGGTTGACTGATTGCCATTTGGCTTATGGGTCAAGAGAGTGAAGGAAACACAGGGAGAACCCTAGATGAAGTTCATGGAGTCCATGTGATTCAGCATTCACCATTTGAGTTAGAAGAAATATCTCAAAATGGAAACTTTCAGCATTCAACAGATGGAAGGTTGACCATAGGTGTTAATCAGCTCTTAAGAGTCCATACTGTGCAGTGAGTAGCCTATGAACTTATTCACTTGCAGCTTTGGTTTATTTTATTAGTATTAGTATTGTTAATAATAATCTATCAATAGCTATGCTATGAGTAGGATTTTACTGAGTACGTTTGTCTGTATGTAACATTCTTCATGCTTGTATGTATCTTCAAAGTTTTCTTATCGTTTTTGTTGATTATAGGAGAGTATGGCAGCAGAGACCGGCATGTCTAAGACCCATCCATAGTTGTTTGCATGGTACTTAACAATTTATACAACATTGCATGTTTTTAATCACTTTTTGATAGACTGTAAATTCTAACATTTAAAAATGATTGTGGTAGGCGATAGACATCTTGCGGAGAGAATTGCAAATGTGCTTACTTCAATCCCTTTTATCGCTGTTGGTATCCAAGCTCCAAGGCATGTTCTTTCTGTATTTCCTCTATAGTGATTAGTATGTTGTATATGGATAGAGGTACCGGGTCAAAATGGGTTCATGTCAAAACATGTATTTTATTTAGGTTCCTGGATTGAACCCGAAACACTTTTTCCCAAAATCAGGTTCTTAAAATAAATAATTAGTGTGTTAAAGACTAGTGAAAATACTATATTACATCTATAATAATAATCTGAATCTTTAGTTTAGAATGGTTTATGAGATTTTATGCATTAAAAAAATACAACTTGGTGACTTTCAACTTTCAGCCCATTTGACACGTTTCCTTTTTATCTAATCTTGTGGTTATACCCCTTTGACCCGTTAGAGATAGAACATAACCTGAATCGTCTCATTCATAGGTAAACCGGTCGAAATTGTCATCTCTAGCTATGGAGAATGATGCCAACTACAAATAAACTAATTAAGCCCATTTCCATATTATTGTAAATGAAACCGTGTATTTTTTTCATATAATGTTAATTCATACTTATATAATAATAAGAAACCTTAGCAATAAGCAGGATGTAAGAAAATGTCTGAACTACATAAATACTAACCGTTTATTATTTTCGATTTCCAGAAAGAATCTAAACTCTAAGCTTTATGCCAATTCATTAATTGGAGTAGGAATTGCTTCAAGTTTGTATCATGCTTCTAAAGGGAGATTGAAAAAGTATTTAAGATGGGCAGACTACACAATGATAGCTACAGCTACAGTGGTTAGTACTAACATATTTGTCATTGCATGATCATAAAATGCAAGATTAATCGAAAATTTATTTCATATTTGCAGTGCTTATCAAGGGCTCTTAGAGACGAAAACCCAAAACTTCTGATGGCTGCATCTGCTCTATGCCTTCCCATTCAACCACTCATGGTTTCACTTGTTCATACAGGGATGATGGAGGTATGCAGAATGGGGGGGTCGTGTAACGGGTCAGCCCGAAATACTTTTTCTGATCTCTAAATTTATATCTTTTTCTAATAATAATTTTTATGTTTTCCAGGTTGCATTTGCAAGAAGAGCTGTCAAAGATCCTGATCTCAAACCCGTGCATAATGTTCACAAACTGTCAGCGCTTTTAGGTGGAGCGTTCTTCATGGCTGATGATTTGTTTCCTGAAATACCATATCTTCATGCTGGTTGGCATCTAGCTGCTGCTATAGGTGTTAGTGCTTGTAACAAGCTTCTTGAATAGCATATTAATCCAAATTTGTCGATATAGCCCCTTTTATCCACATATCAGTGGATCATAGAACTCATTATCTGCTGAAGAATAAAGATTGAACATCATCAATTTGCTACTTGGGTTTCTTTTTATATGTAAAGGTAGATTTATCAGTGTAGTTATGTAGTAAAACTGCAATTGGATCATCAGTAAAGGCTGATTTGGGTTTAATGTATGACCCAAAGTGTGATACTATGGTTTATCATCCAAGCAGCAGAAGAATTAAATAGATAAACATATGCATAACATTCACATGTGGTAATAAATAAGTTCATCTTTTAGTTCGCGTAGTATAGTAGAGTTGAATGCATATACTAAAAATCAAACACTGCACCACACTGTGAACACAGGTTGTTTAGCCTTGCATTCGTGCTATAAAATGGTGTGAACTAACATAGGAGCGCATTAGGAACAATTCAATCTGATGGAAGACCTGTCACGAAGTTCCACGTGACTGTTGTCGGTTGTACACCAACGCCTCTTGAAATAAAAGATAGGGGTGGTGTACGTGTATGCTGGTTAGCGTACGGAAATGTTTGGTTGATTTGTTTTTCTTCGATTCAGCTTTGTGCACATTCTTGTTAACCCACAACTTATGGTGCACCAACGTAGCTTACGATAGTCTGACTATCTTCCTTAAAGGTGACAGCATGTGATAGATCCAGATTCGAGATCGATAATCTTAAATAAGATGTAAAGAAATCTGGCTGCACAATTTTTCTACCATTTAACTGATGAACAACTTGTCTAAATACATGCTGGAAATCAAATGCTAAACAAATGCATGAAGTACGTGGTTACTGGTCTTCAGTCATATGGGTGGACCAGTAGGTCACGGGTCCATATCAATACGCGCCACTTTAAAACGGGTCGTGTCCTCATAACCCACAACTGTGGAAGGCAGCCCGGGCCACGGTGGATAACTGTGGGGTTTTGTGATGGTGCCCTGGGTGGAACTTTTCGTCACAATGGAAACAGATGCCGGTAGCTTTCATGGAAAGTAGTCGGGTTGTAAATAACCAGCTCGGATATGAAACAATTCTTGAGGGTTCGGGGTGCAAACCAATGGTGCCGATGATAGTCTGTTCGAACTCGGCTTGGTAGGCTGCAACGGTGGAGTTTGCTTAAGCTTAAGACATGCTGGAAACCAATTGTTACAGTAAACGTGGGAAGAATAATGCAAAGTGGACTAAACTGCTTCTGAACAAACTAAACAAATGCATGCAATATTGCAATTATGCGTGGTTGACATGGTCTTTCAATCATGTGGATGGGTCTTTGTTGTGTGTAAAAGTATTGGATTCGTTGTTATCGAGTTCACCCCGAGGTCACATTGAAAGGTTTTGATTTTTCGATTAGAATGAGTTTCGATAAGGCGATGAAATTTAATATAGTTAGTAAACGTTTTTATTTATATTTAAGCGGGTAAATCCATACATAGTGAGAAGAACTATCTATAGCCGCACTTGTAGCCAGATTGACTAGTTACCGGGGAGGTCCAAAGATCATAATGAACGACATCAAACGGTGTAGAAGTAAATGATATTAAAACAACTACTAAGAATATCCAAGACTTATTGTTCCCGATCCGGCCACGTTGGTTTAAGATGTTTGGGTGAGGGTTTGAGTATGGTTGTGGACCGGCAATGGATGGGGTCACGAGAACCCCAAAGGAGGACTTTTGACGAGCGGCTAAACGATGAAGTTCGAGTTGTAACACTAAACGGGATTCGGAGACACAATTATCCACATCGCCTAGTTGATCTGTAATATGCTTGAGGACGTTGACAAAATTGTCCATAGACGAACAAGAAGAAGAGGCTTCCGAGAGGGTTGGTCGACCGGGGTTGGGAGTCTTGGATTCTCAGAATCGTAGCTCTAATACCATAAAAGCAGTTTATAATATTAAATTGTGATTAATTTTATTGATAACAAAGTCTGTCATTATTTTAGGGATAGATTTACATGACATAATAATAAGTTGAATACAAATATAATACCAATGAGATAATCACTCTATTAGTGTTATCACAATGCTCTAATACTAATTGTTGGTCCTTCGATTATTGTAAACGGTAGATAAATTTGTATAGAAGGGTTAATGCAAGTTACATCTAATTTAACACAGAAAATTATTTAACAAATGAAATAGTCTAAATCAAACTGAATGATCTATCCTAGAACACCCTTGTACAAACCATGTAGTGTTTGACAATATAAAACTACCCTAAGCAAATTACTAATGTTCTTGCTTGTATTTCCTGAGACTTCATGTAGTTCTTTTCTCTTTTAATGCACCATTCTTAAAAGCTAATCTTTGTTTTTATAAAAAGTTATCTCTTAAACAAGGGCTAAAGATCAGAAAAAAAATTAATTAAGATAATTGCATTATCATTTTCAAAGATAAACTCTTGTTTTTCTTATATTTAGCAAATATTCTCTTTAATTTGGATATTATTCTATTTCAGATTAAATCTTTATATAAGATATCGTTATCCTTATTGTTTGTTTAAGAAATATTTGCCTACAGTTTCAACGATCGAGGGTACCACCAAACCATCGCATTGAGAGGATTCTATCTCTGAATCTTTGATCTTGTTTAAAGTGTTTTTTTTTATAATCCATGAGATTATAACAGTCAACAGAAACAATTACTTGATCTATAGATTGTTTTAGTAACTTATAGTCTGGTACAATGGTACATGATTACTTGGTTATTTACTTTCGTTTCCACGGCATGTTCTCGCGGTGCATCTGTGTTTGTCGATTGTGTGTATAGTTGTATAGTGTGGTATGGTATGACAACACCACCGCCACCAAATATGAGTATGTGATGTAGTATGATGTGACAAATTATGATTGGTGGGTATATAATATAATGCGGTGTGTATGGTGTGGATGCCCCACCACCTAAGACTTTTACTAAACATCCATACTTGTGACGTAAATAAGTACAGGCTAACTATGAGTATTATTCATCATAAGTAGATAAATTTTTGACATCATCAATTTTACATCATTGGAGCAAGCTAAGGTTTATCAGTGTAATTATGTTGTTAAACCACAGCTGGATATTTTTTGCCAAGTCAGCATAGACGTTCAATTCCTCATAAAAACAACCAGCTTTATCCATAAAAGAAAAACTGAACATGTAACTAAGATCTATACAAACATGAACACAAGTATGAAATCTGCAAAAGGAACCAAATCTGTTTTACAAATACATGTTCCTATGATCTCACATGTAATTGAATCAAATCAACTATAAATGTACAAACTACAAATGAAATCAGCTACATTGCAGCTTGTTAGAGATACAAGAGCTGCCTAAAGATGACATGGTATAAATAAAAAATAAAAATAAAATAAAAAAATCCAATCATGTATGTAAGCTCTCTTTTCCTGTGAAAAGGGAGAAAAAAACCAAATAATTTTCTATCAATAAAAGAAGTTAGCCCCAAAATCTGCTTTTAACATATGGTTAACTTGAGACCCATCAAGGTACTGATGGTTTTGAGTCTTCTGTTTTATTTGTATGGCACATGCAGTTTGGACATGGGAATGAATATATGGAGTCATTTGGTCTTTTTAACTCTATTCCCTTTGAATCACTGTGAGCCCGCATGCCAAGCATGTGCCTTTTGAATGTTCTCCAACTGAAAATTCAAAAAATCAAACAAGATTAGTATATCTGCTTTCAATGTAACGGGTCGGGCTCCTGCTAATACATTCAGAAAAACACATTTTTAATATGAAATTATGAAGTAACATACCTGATACTAGGATTATCAAAATACAAGGCTAACTTGCGTTTATCAGGTCTAATCGTCTTTGCGTGTCCATTAAACAAATATCTTCTGTGACCAAGAAGAAAATGTGGGAAATTTCCACCCTGAGTTGTCACAAATACTTCACTATGAAGACAGACTGTGTAGTCTATAGCAGCCATTCTGGAAGAATAATTCTAGAAAAAAGTTGTTTTTGCAAACAGTTAAGTTGTTAAGTTCGATAGAAATAATGGTAATTATTTAATAATTTTTGTAAGTTCACACAAACCTTAAATGGTGCAAGATCCTCGGCAGATGCCAGCATTTCCTTGGTTTGTAAAAGAGGAAACATTTCTAGCAGAGGAGCCATGTATCTCTCAGAATTATATATTTGTCCCGATGCAAGATATATCGACGTACTTCTATCAAATCCCATTCCTCTAAGCATCAAGCCAACCTGACGTTCCAAATTAATGATTTAAAAGTTTTTTTAACAACTATTGAACACAAACAAAAAACAAACACACCCAGTTAAATCCTACTCATAGCAATAGCTATTAAGAAAGAGAGGTTGCTCCCACTGAAACCCGGCTCAAAAAAACTTTTCAAGAAATATAAGTAACCATTGAAATTAAAATCTTAAAATGATATTACCTCTAAAGGTGTTAATGGGCATTTGCCATTAACCCTGTTGACTCCAGGCTGAAGGATTCTACCAGGTTTTGTAAATTTTCCTTTCCATCCCCTTTCTCTTGCAGCTATCATATCTTCGAGTTCTTTTCTTCCGCCATCATACACACAGCAAGAGAAAGCAATCATGTCCTGAATGTATGTTTTGAATTCGATTTTGTGAGATCGAATAAGCAGAATCAAATAATTAGTAATAAAAGTTTTGTATTTACTTTTAAGTTTGAAACTGTAATAATCAGATAATTAGCTCTTTGAGCCCTTGACATATATTAACTACTTAAGAAATTAACAAATAAAATAACCGAAAAAGAGTATCATCATTCAAGCAAATGTCACGAAATTGCTATATACTTTTGGTAATGATGCATTTTTTCAATTATGGAATTTTCATCAACACGTTTTATTATAAGTTTTTTGAAAGGCAAAATTGGGTGATAAAAGTTTTACTTTTTCTACACCATAATTAACAAAGTGGGCCTATCAAAAAACTTGCAATTACCAAAACAGATTAAGAGAAGTTAAAATTACCAAAATGATACCACTGCCAAAAGTATATTGCTGTTCATTGACATTTGCCCATGTTCATTGACATTTGCCCAACTTGTTAAAAAAAAGGAGATATAACTTGTTAAACAGGAGTATAAGTCCCTCAAATTAGTTTAAAAGTAGGAATAATAATCAGTTTTGTTGCATTATGGAACTGATTATTTAACCCCTAAATAATCAGAAGCAGAATTTTTTATTATCCACACATGAAAGCCTGATTATTATGACTACATATTGGAATAATCAGATAATCAGCTTCAACACGTAAATCCAAACACACCCCTAAGAAAGGAAATTAAATTTAACATTTCATAAAATAACAGACCTCTTCAAACCTTAGATGCACAGAAATGTATTTGCCACCATTATTTACACTTCGTTCTTTCATTCTAGAAACTAATGTTTCGCCCATTCTATAAATAGGTTCTGAAAACCGCAAAGCTTCATAATTAGCCAAACAACGAAGCCGTTGAACCACAGGTGGTGCATCAAATGACAACCGGTTTGCAAATGGTGAAATCCTTATGACCCTGAAAATGAATTTAATTATAGCAACACATCAAGTTAAGTCATGATTAGAAAAAGTAAAACTCACTTTTCTTCTAGTAGCCTTGGAAGAACTGTATCCCTGTAGTACCGAATAGGAGCCCACGCTTTTATTTTGAAGTTGAATACATTGGACATATTGTGGTCAAACCGTTCCATCAAATATCCAGGTATAGTGTTGACCACCCGTACATCATTTTCCAATGTCTTAACGAAAAAATCTTCATCATATATGTCACTAAATTTGCTGCAACAACAAAAGCACGTGGTCAAATAACTAATGGATCACTTTTGGACCTTAACAACAACGGAATATAATGTTCACAAACCTAGGATCTCTCCAGATGCTATGAAAATGGAAATTAGGAATCACTAGTGTAGCATTAAGATATCCCGCAACAGCAACTGCATTGCATATCTAGAAAGATTGAATAACATAACAACATTAAAATAAGTATCTAACTATTTATCATGTTGATATAAAAAACCAAAAACTACAAGTGAAGCATTCAAATTACTGATGTCCTCTGCTGATTTAAACCACCATTTGCCTCAACATATATGTACCCATTGGACTCTGGCAACCCTACAACAAACATGACCAACAAATTCCCTGATGAAAAGATCCAAAATTTGAGCTCTTTAGCATACATTTTGCAAAGATACAACTCTAGAAGGATAGATTCATACCTCCAGTAGACTTACTTATACAAGGCTTCCAATCTGCACCTTTAGCGCGCTTCCATACCGTCGACATCTACTTCAAATTCAATGCAACAAATCAACAACACATAACAGATAAAAAAAATTAAGTAATGTTCATTGTCAGTTTTTCTAAGAATATGTCTAAATACTCAAAAGGGTATGACATCCACTAGAAATTGATCAAAAACTACTAAACTCTAGATACCAAATCGGATAATTCATGTTTGATCATTCATTAATGTTCTTATAACCTAAACGACTAATCAATAATTCGAACGAAAGCGAAACACGATGATAACAAAAGGGGGATCAAAATTACATTAAGGCAAACTGTGCAAATCACTAACCGCATCAGCAGTGGAATTATCAGCATCCATATCCCGCCGGAGCTTCGCATACAGCTCGGGGCTCCGGTACACCGATCCAACAGCCATTGAGGGTCTAATCCCACCGAACCCCACGTCGGATTGAGAATCCCCCATGTAAAACAACATACCAAAGAAGTAAACAAGCGGCACAAAGAGCAAAACGCCCTGACGACGAACGATAACGGAGAGTAAGATCCAAGCAAAACGATGAACCAAGGAGCGGTGGGCGAATCGGGCGGAGGGTTTGCCGGAGCGGCTGTGACGGAGGCGAGGGGAGCGGAGAGGGGATGCGGGGGGTGAAGGGGTGTTGGTTCCGGTGGTTGGGAGTCGAGTTTTGGTGTGCATTGCTTGGTGTGTGAATCACATGATAAGAGCGTTTGTGAAGAACACAAGGGTGTAATGTGTGTGTGTTTTGGGTGAAATTGGGGGAGATGATGACGGACAGAGTGTCTGTTGTTTGTGTGTGTGCTGTGAATCACGTGATAATGAAGATGATGAAGATGATAATGGTGATGCGTGAGAAGGTGGGTGGAAAGACCGAATGATGGGAATTGGGAGAGAAGGGTATAAATATATATGGGGCTCCGTTGGTTCGGTCTTATGCGGGTCGGGTACCTAAGAAGAGTTAACTTGTACGCTCTAAGGTTACTCTCGAATTATATGAATGTTTGTTACGGGATTAGAACTTTCAAGTATTTGGGAAGCACCGCGAAAGTGCGGAACCACACACCATGACAGGTTAAGATACAAAGGCTTTAATACCTTAGGGTTGCTTTTGTATTTTAAGGTAGCCATGGGAACACTGCCGCAATCATTGCTAGTAGTTCCTAAAGTGTTGATGAACGAGTACTAGTTTACTCGAACCCTAGAAAGAAACATGCAAGGTTACACTCATTTTTAATGGCTCGAATGATGTGGGTTTTCAAGTGATGCGGGTGTTCGAGTGATGCTGGTTGAGCGCGCTTCCTTTATGGGTCGTTTTGGATGCTTTTTGTAAAAATGAGGTGGCATGACGTGGTTAGTTGATAGTTTAGATAGGTAACTCCATGATAGTTGGCATCAACAATTTGCTTAGAAATGGTGATTGAGGCTGACAAGATTCATGTGTGGACGTTGAAAACGTTGAATGTGGGAAAGAATTTGTGATCAAGAAAGGTCTCAACAAATAGCCAATGAATGCAGAGGCATGTCTAAGGATTCATCTAACATCTTTTGATTATGATACACGTCCATATTGAGCCTGCATGGGACCAATGATCCAAGTGGTTAAGGGTATCCATAGTTTAGTTTAAAATTCTTAAAATTTGGTATTGCTTATATATCTTTATCCTTAATCTCTAGTGTCTTCATGTTCAATTGCATTGCCATTTATTTGACTCAATTATTTGCTCTGTTATCATATTGTCAAAAACCTTAATATGATCTAACTGAACCCAAAACTTAAACAAACAGTCTAGTATAAAACAAAGATATACTGAACACAAAAAAAAAAAAAAAAAAAAAAAAAAAAAAAAAAAAAACAACTCAAAAGAGTCTTCAGACCACCAACATAAAGATCCGATATACAAACACTGAACATTAAGAAACAAGAACATATTGGATCATCAACAAGATGAACCCCTAATATGAAGAAGACAGTATAACGCTTAGAGAGAAGTTTAGAGTTTTCTAAACAAAAAAGATGAAAATAACTAATCAACATTCTCGCATGACTATATAGCAATCCACATCAATAAGATAACCCTGACTCATGATCCACTTGTATTTTAGAGAGTAAACAGATCATATGCATCTTCTAATCATAACATCTTAATCAAACCCATCCTATTAATTCATTATCAGCTACAAGCCAAACTCATCTCCAATCAATGGCGAATGATAGTTAGGGGCCAAAGGGGGCCACCCCCACCTCTTTTTTTTTTTAGTAGTGTTAATTTTTGGTCCGGTGGTGTAAAATTTTGTCTCGATAGTATACATTTTTTTATATATATCAAGTTCGCCCCCACTATCATATGGGAGTGTTTAAGTTTCGTCACTGTCTCCAATAGATCATATTCTTGAGCGGCTCATTTCACAGAACGAAAAAGAAAGAACGTAAAGGATTAGAAATAATGAAACACCAAAAACTATATATTATGTTTGTAATGAATTGGAACATTTATATATTTCAAACACATAGCATAGGCTATTTCCATAACTAAGAATTGAGCCATCAGTTATTCATTTGGTTAAGCATTGTTAATATATTACTTCAGTTGATTTAGTCTAATTTGTTCTTAATCATTAAATGCCACAAATCACAGTAATAGGATATGGATGCGACATCTCAACAAGTATATAAACTTATATGAATGAATTATACAAATTTAGCGTAATTGATAGAATATAATATTTTTAATGTCACTTTCATTTGTACTTGTAGACAAGAATAATTGTCTCTAAACAACATCAATGTTACCCGATGTATTATTTGTGACGGATAGGGGTCAATATTGACATCATTCTTAACTTTATTTGATTATAATAATCTCCTTTCTTAAAAAAAACAGAGGATTAGCTTGTTAAAATAACTTATAGAATTAATTTGTTAGCTACCTATTGTGGCAACCACAATACATGACAACCCGTGCAAAACACAATCTTTATTATAGTAGAAAATAAATATACGGATGATTAAATGGAAATACGAATAAGACCCGAATATGGTATTCAAATATAGGATATCATATGCAAATCTTGATTATAGAAAATTTAACCAATCCTTTTTTTAACAACAAAAGCACACACTCGTAAAACTCAATCTTAAATCTACACCATTTACTCATCAAAACATAATTACTTAAGAGCAACATTATTTCAACACCTTAGGTAGCGTTTGATATTAAAGAATAGGAGGAGTAATGAAATGAACGATTGAGTATGAATGAAAAATAACATGTTTGGTTGTAAAACGGAATGAATGGACCACTACACAAATAATCTCATTCCCTAATCACACCAAATCTATTCCGTCCACACCCCGTCTTTTTTTCATTCCATCTCATTTTATCTTTAGTCACCACCACCACCACCCACTCACCACCACCGGCCACCACCGCCACCACCGGCCGTCACACCACCACCACAGCCACCACCGCCACCAATCACCACCAGCCACCACCACCATCAACACCGGCCACCATCATCGACCACCAAAGCCACCACCGCTAGTCACCGCCAGTCACCACCACAGCCACCACCACTGGCCGCCACCACCTGCCACCACCGGCCACCACCTGCCACCACCGGCCACCAACGCCACCAAGAACCACCGCCGATCACCAGCCATCACCATCGTAATCACTTTTACATTTAATTACTTCGTCTTTTCCTACTTAAGAAACAATACAAGGTAATGATTCATTTCATTATTGAAGAGTAATAAAACAGAACATTCAAATGTAATGACTCACTTCATACTTTTATCCATTAATTCATTCATTCATTCCATCCCTTCGGCCATTCATTACCACATACCAAACAGACCCTAGTGTCGTTAGATTACATGCCACTTGAGAGGGACACCAAACCTAGGTCTTGATTTTGAAAAACACAACTCGCCAGGTTAGAAATATAATCATTATTCACTAAGGATGTATTACGATGGTTTTTGAGCGAATTCTCTCAGAATTGTAAGCAATTGGTTACCATTTAGAATTGTTGGTGCAATTGATGACATTTATGAACTTAGCCCTTATTATGTGAAACTTCAGGTAGCTCCAATTCTTTAATTTATTTGGTTTAAAATTACTTAATTTTCTGATACAGATGTTATCGAAGAGCTCAAGGATTTGTAATTGAAGAATTTAAATAAAAACAAGTGAACTAATATAAAGACCAACACAAAACGACTGTAACTTTTGATCCATGTATATGTGAATAAAAACAAGACAAACTAGACGACGTTAAGGCCCAAGGTGTTAACTTTTAAGTTTTAACCAATAAAACATCCATTATAGAAATGCCTTTACATTGTGCTTGGTTTTGCTATAGTTTAATCATTAAAGTAACTAATAATGTTATTTGTTTGATTGTGATAATCAAACGTATGTTTTAGTCAATTTAGGCCATAAAAACAAATATCAAATGAAAACAAAAACATGTATTTAGCTTTTTACAACTCAAAAAGGATACATATGATGACCAAAGAGAAGCACAATATGAAGCATTATAAGAACATTATTAGTGACCAAAAAACAATGACTTCATCTCCATTATCATCCTATAATCTTTAATAGCACAAAAAACAAGCATTATCAGGTAAATGTTATTGCATTGCATACCAGAATTCATGACCTTGAAATATAACACCATTTCACTTGCCAACGAACCTTTAAGCCTATTAATCAGTCTAACATCTCAAACATAACATCAATAACATCGAGTCTGATGAACCATATCAAGAAAAGATTCATGCTTGTAAAGAATTAGTCATGCAAAGTTCCCAAAATGTCCTCATCTCTGTATAGATGATACCTGCATCAAACAAGGCGAAAATCAGGATCGTTTCTCGAAATAACTGGATTTGACAAACACCCAAAGCGAAAAATAATAGCCTAGGTTAAATATTTACAGTTATGTAATGGCGTTTGGAGGCGGGAATGAGAAGAAGGATTTGAATCAGGGTTTAGTGAAAAAAGCACAACTTAAAGTTGAAATTTTTCAGCAAACTCAGAATCAAAAAGCTCAAACCCGTACTATGATGCCATCATTTACGTTCATTGCACAGAAATTATATAAAGATCGTGTGAAATAAAACAATAAAATTGATGTGAAGGGCAGTTGAATGAGAGGGCACCCTTCAGAAAACCTGCAGGTATTTCAGAGCCATTGATGCAAAACTCTCCCCTTTTCTTTGACATTCATGCCCATTTTCAACACTGAATTTACAGCTAGCATTAAACTATAAATTAAATTTGATTTTGAAAAAGTTTACAAGGTTTATACTTTGTAGGTAGTTTTGAACGAAATCCAAGGCTATTTCAGAGATAAGTTATATAACTATTTTGTCAATCATCTCTAAGGGTTTTTAAAATAACTGTTACGACCATTTTGACACTTCATTTGCTTAATGTCATTTCAGTACAAAACGTAGATGCCACTTCATGATGTATATATAATCTTACAGCTAATTGAAAATATAAACTCCAGTAAGAAAAGTTTACGAAGTATTAGGTTGCAAAATTCAGTCTTACCAGTATCTTGTAACAATTCTTGATAAGTAAAAGATGAATTTTGATTTTAAACTTCAACAAACAAATTATTTTGCAAGATAGCCCAAACAAGGTTTAAATCACTGAATCAAGTAACAACATATATAAAAGCAAATATATTGTATTGAAATACTTAATTGCAAGTTTTGTTGAACAAAAAGTTACACTGACGAACAAAAAACAACTATGGAACACTGTTCTAGTCATTACCAATAAGATTTAGAATACGAGCTATATAAACATCATACAATAACTTACAGACAATAGTGCTTGTATCACAGGTTCAAACTATAGAGGAAACTTCCTATAAATATGGAAAGTTACAATCCATAACTTGGTATGATCTTTTACCAAAGCTATTATCTAACACTTTCTACATTCAATGTCTCTAGCCCTAAAAATTTAAAGTGGAACATCTTTACCAAGTGACCAATAACACTTCTTTCATGGAGTTCTTTGTTCTCATGTTCTTAACACCGATACTTAGATCAACTATCATCTAAATATCTAATCAAACCATGATACTTCAATTCACATATGCATATGCAACAATCACTTCCTGAATCAACAATCTACCACCAATCAAGACCTTACGCCAACTATCAAAATAAACTTTCCAATCATTTCTAACAAACATACAAACCCTAAAATGAGATTCTAACATCCATATACGAAACAAGAACATAAGATACAGAACACATACTCTTTTTCCCCAAGCTTCACTTCAGTGCCACCATACTCCGGCAAAAGCACCGTATCCCCTTCCTTAACACCCAACGGAATCTTATTCCCCGACAAATCATGAGTTCCGGGACCAACAGCAACAACTGTACCAGAATTCAACTGCAATTTTCACACAGCAACCACTTCAATTACCAAACAAATCCAGATCTATACAACATAAGAACTGAAAAGAAGTTATCAACCACCTTAGAGGATTTCTCAGGGAGGAGGATACCGGCGGTGGTTTTGGACGGAGGAACAATCTTCTCCACCAACACTCTGTTGAGCGACGGGATTAGACGCTTCGCCATTGATGCAGTAGAACACTTACGGTGATGTTTGTGGTCTGTAGATCGGAGAAATGTGAGGTTGACGGTGATTGCCGGAGATTTAAACTGAGAGATTGAGGGTTGAATGTTGTGGTGGAAGGTTCTAGGTCTCTTTCAGGGTTTAGGGTTTTTCTGTGGATCCGGTTCAGCGGCCCAGCCCACTCTCGTTTCACATTATGCTACTAGCATATTAGGCATGGCGCGGTGTTGTTAGCGAATAATCATCTGATATGAGAATAAGTATCGAAAGAAAGAAATATGTAACATGGTGAGGTGTAATTTGGAGAAAATTGATTACTCTCTTGGTGTCATGAAGCGGACTTGGATCGGGAGTGGTGTCAGGTCGTGAACGTATCCGTTTAGACATCTTTATTATGCATTCTTTTATATGAAACAATATTTACTGAATGGTTACTCATAATAACAATACGTGTCTGATTAATGATATCTCTTGATTTCACCTTACTCCAAAGTCAACCCTTCAGAAATAAGGAGCATAATCAACAACCTAAAATAAAATACAATATTACGTGTTTCTTGTAAAATCAATGTTGAAGTAAGAACTTGACACATTTGTATGAATGGATGAAAGAGAGATAGACGCCAATAGTACATCTAGCAGATGACAATGACACATGTTTTTTGAAATTTTTGTATGTATAGACAAACATCACATCTATTACCTACCAACAAGATGGTGATGCATCATTCACAAAATAGCTTCCAGCTACATGCTTTATTCTATAAAAAATATATTAGGAGAAAATCTCTAAGGCATACGGCATATACAATCAACAATCTCTTAGGCTTTGGGGTATGCTCTCAAACCCCGGGCGTGTGAACCGAGCTAGCGTCGTTAAGGGCGTTGAACACCGGGGCCCGTAGGCATTAAGAGGCGTGAATGAGGTGGGCATGGAATTACCAACGTGCATAAGAAAGGGGATTGAACCAGGTGATTGCTTCACAACGACAGGGAATGTGAAGTGAATGTTAGCGAGACCATTTATTTACTTAATTTATTAAGAGTGATGTTGGGTGAAATAGTGTAAAATAACTCTTACATGCAAGTTAACTTCTACTAGTTTTACATTACGTGTCAAGCAAACCTTTACTTACTCCATAAATCATTAGTATTTTCCACCACTTAAGTTTATATATTAACAAATATATTTGTTTTAACTTACAAGTGCAAAAAGTATCAGTTAATAGATAAACTTTCAAAATATGCACATCATTTGGACATGCTGGAGGGTTCGAATCATGCCGTCCACGACTTATTTATTTTGATATTACACTGTTTGATTTTAAATGTTATATATCTTACGTGCAGTGTTTGATCAAATATACGGCTTGTGCGTTTTATAAAGCCGACTTTAGTGTTGCTTTATTCATAAACATATAATCCCATTAGCTCGATTTCTATGTAAACCAGGGATTTTGTTAGTGTTTTTAGAATTAAATGTATTTTATCCAAAAACGATGAGTTAACTGTAGCTACCCAAATACGATAAAAAAAACCGGTAGCCTAAAAAATACGGTGAGGGTAATGGAGACTTGTATTCTTGTATGAGAACAGGTATGAGATTGAAAAAAAAAATCACACGTCCAAGTGTGGTAATGCCATTAGGTGATGTTAGGCTCGATTATTTGAAACCGTATATCTGTCTACCATGTACATACTTATTTACCCAAAATATTCATTTGAACATTTTTTTATAATTTTTAACTTTTCTTTACGAAAAAATGATTTTATATATCTTTATTATGTTGAAATGAATTTTTCTTTTAGACAGGCATGTGATGATATTATTTGTATTTTGTATGTTATGAAGTATAACTTATTTTTAAGAACTATATTATCATCATATTCATATATTCAAGCAAAAATTATGGTGATGATATGTATGTAATCTATCATATTTTAGTTTATTATAGTTATTAAAACATAAAATTTTAGAAAGCTAAGGAAAAAATGTGTTTGAAAATTGAACACATATATTTTATACAAACCAACAAGTACGCCCGAATTCCTGAAACCTAACGCGGGTTAAGTACCTAATAAATACATAACGGGTATTGCATCGGGTATGAGACAAAGTTTTACCCTTGTTCCAATTACTAAATTTTGTATAACTTACACAACTCTTGTGGTAAAATTATAAATTACAAAAGCTTTTGTTCACAAAACAATATAAAAAACTATTGTGGTCATTTCTATAAATCCAAAAATCTTAAATATAGCAAAACTAGGGAAACAAAATTTCATCTCTGCTCCAATCACCGTCACTTCGCCGGAGAAACAGAACTGCTCGGAGGTTCCCGCCGGCGACCACCACCGTACGCCTGCATACCAGTGACCACCACAATACCTTATCACAAGTAAATATTCTATCTTTAAACTAGGGTTTCAGTGAATTTGCAAATGATTGTAGTATAGTTTAGTTAGATTTAAACCATAATCAATTTAATTTCAAATAAAGTAAATCATAATTTTGTTATTGATTAACCTCATATACGTTGATCTTACCCGTGAGATACAAAACATGCTGATGATTTCACTTCTCTAAATGGTATAAGGAACTATATTTATGTTGTGCACAATAGGTGTTCGATGAAATGCCTCAGTGGGATTTGTTTTCATTTTACAGGAAATCTTGAAGTATTCTATTATATGATCAATTGTACATAATGAGCAGGCTCTATGAGGGGTGGAATGAGATTTTAAAGATTCAGAAGTTCCGGAGAGCTGTGGGGAAGACTATATTCTTTTCTTTCTCGGCGCTCATTAGCTATGCTTACAACTCCAATACGTACGCCTACTGTTATTGATTGCATTTAGAATGAATATTTTTCGGATGTATCATGTATATATACATGTACAATTGTACATAGATACATTTATTGGTCATAGGTTCACGTCACCTTATGATCCCACATATGTATTATAATACGAGTCAAGTACTCAAGTTGATTGCTTTTTTACATCTGAATCAATGTGAACTCTTATGCATTAACTACAAAAGTTGAAAACCATATTAGGAAAAGGACTACTAAGTGAACTCTTAAAATTGTATGTTTATAGTAGTAAGGAGGTATACCAAGTCTAACCAGCTTATTAGAAGGAAATTGAATTCTTTTTGTAGATTTTTGAAGCTTCTTTTATTTTATTCAATTAAATACCGCAGGACACGAGCTGGGTATTCCAGAGGTGATCAGTTTTATGCATCGTATCCTGCAGGGAGTGAGCTTTTGACTGATACTACCAAGGTAAGTTGTATCTAGTTATTTGGGAAATTATTGTTTGTTTATCAGAGTTTTGAAAGCTTTTAGTTTGTGATTAGTTGTATAAATCTGCTCTTGGGAATTGCTTTGAAGTGGAAGAATGGGGCCCAATTGAATGGTCTATAATGGCTAAACATTTCGAGCGTCAAGGGAAATCACCATATGCATATCATGCTGTAAGTTACCTTGACACATTGAATAGTTTTTTTCTATTTAGCTGTCATGTTATACATCCAACATAACTAGTAGGTAAATACTGATTCTTTTTCTAGTTGACCATTAGTTCCTCAAGGGGTTAACAGCAGACTAAACAAATCATTAGATGCTGGTGTTAATTTTAATGGCTTCTTCTTACATTAGGACTGCACATGCAAAAAATATAAACATTAAAATAACACCATTGTCCCATAACTAAGACTGACAAAACGGCTGGGACATGGTCATCGTTTTAAGTATCAGTTATGTTTGGGTCAAAATGGGTACTGGCCAAAAAAATGAGTTCGGGTTGAAACAATTCGTTTTAGAAAGAAAGTATCAAATTGACTTCATCTGCTATATTTGTATTTTATGACGGCTATGGTGATGGTGGGCAAAGGCAGTTGTGGCAACAACAGTGTGGGTGAAGGTAGTGGTGGCGGAGGCAAGCCAATGGTGGTGAGTCGTGCTGGACCATTTGGACCTATTCTAAGTTTGCAAGTTTCGTAGGAGTAACAAATTTTGACGCATTGTATGATTCAAGTGTCCTAAATCAATCTATTAAGTAAACAAAAACTACCCAAAGTTGCAAAACTTATTTAGTGTACGGATAACCATGTCTTCATGCTTGTGATGATTGCATTCCTACTAACATCAACAATTACGTTATCTTACGACCAGAAGTTAAAATCAACATAAGGGTTCTTCTCTGTAAACACTAAACACACTATAAATTTTTGAAAGTTTCATCATAATGTTTGTTTTACAGCAATACCAGGCTCACATTGCCTCTAATGGACATATTGATGGAAGTGGCTGATACTAGCAGGCGTATATCAATAAAGATTTGCAATTTGATACCAGTTATAAAAGCCAGAAGCTTATGAGATTTTGGTTAGTTTTAACACATAATTAGTGTTTGATGATCTTGGTGAATGAGTTTATATTACTTGTTCATTATATAGGCAAAACCATTGAACCACCATATCTGCATCCACTTAATTTAATTATGGGGTGTATGGGATTGATTAGTTATCAAATATCATATCTACATCTTTTCTTATGAATATAAGAATATTTATCTGAAAATAATGTCAGAGACTTTCCAAGGAGAATAAAACAGATCAAATTTATTGGAAGAATTAGTAGTAATTGTTCATTTTTGTTTTCTCGTAGTTTGATATTCTTAATGTTTTGAGAATTTAATATGAAGAAACTTATGACAGTAGTTATTTTCAAGGTTTAAAAGTACGGAATCGAGCCTCGAGGCGTTTTCCTTTCGCCTCATGAGGCGTAAGCCTCGAGGCGAACCGAGGCGTAAGCCCAAGGCGGAATTAAAAAATAAATATAAAAATTATATATCTTTTAAAAAATAAAATATAGATTAATTTCATCATAGAATTCATCAAAAACATCAAAAAACACATTAAAAAGACATGAAATGTTTAAAACTGACACAAAAAGTCTAAAACATCGAAAACAAAGTGTAAAACCCCCTGAGGTGCTTTGAGGCGCACATGAGGCGCACCTGAGGCGCACCGCCTCAGCCATATGAGGCGCACGTACAAAAAAAACCCTTGAGGCGCCGCCTCAGACTAGTTTTATAGGCGCCTCGCCTCGAGGCGCACGCCTCAACCTTTTTTTAAAACCATGGTTATTTTTCTCTGAGTGGTTTATATTGCTATAGTCACGTCAAAATAATACCTTTAACTATGAGACGCACTACTTCACAAAGTTAGATGTTACGCAACACTAAACATATAAGTTTTACTTCCTTGTTGATCCTCAAATGCCCTTATTATTATGAAGCAATGTAATATGTGATTACTGTGTTTGCCATATCTATTACTTTGCTTGGCTTCATATCGTTTGATGTTCAATCAGTCAACCTTAGGTCCCGGTCAGCCCACTGGTCAACAAGCCGAGAACTCTAGACACCGAATACTATAGGCTTGCCGAGAACCTAATCTGGCCTAATACTTTGGAAGGCCAAGTACCATCATTTCACTGAGTACTAAAGACCAAGAACTTGACCAGCCGAATACTCTCGTTGGGCCGAGATCTTTGATCATCCAAGTACTATTATAAGGCTTAGATCCAGGGTCAAGTATTATTACTGATTACCAAGGTCAGGTGCCTTCACACAATCGAATACTTAGGCCGAGATCATGGTTCCTGAATACTGTTCTGGTGCTAAACCCTACTACTCAACTAGACACATCATGTTTCTATTCCTTGTTACCTAAAACAGATTAAAACATGCTATTTAGGTGTTCATACATTTAAAACACGATTCTATCATGCAACATGATATCATAGTTATTATCATCAAAATACTAATTTTACGTTGGGATGTATAAATCTAGTGTAAAATGTTAATAAGAGTTTTTATATTGGCCCTAAAATCATAGAAAAATATGAAGAGGAGGGGTCTAGAACTCTAATAAAATGTTTGATCCTTGAACCTCACCACTTGCAGATGAGGTGTAGAAACCTTAGTTTTTTGTATTTGAAATTCCTAATCCCCATTCCATTCATGTTAGCCTAATTTATTCAGCTATGTGTGTTGAAACATTTTGTTTAAAGTAAACCATTTTAAAAAATTGTCATTTTTAAAAATTTAATTATTATAATTTTCAATTTTAATTATTTTTATTTATAAATTTTTTACTTTTCAAAAATACCAAGTTAAAAATATTTGTTTTAAAATATTTTTTATGTTTTATAAAATTTTTCTATTTTATAAAAAAGATGATTTCCGTAAAAATAACACTAATAAAGAGATCTCTTATCTTATTAAAAGCTATTTTATCTAAAAATTTAAATAATATTATTAACAACTAATGTAATTATTTAATAAGAAGAGAAACGGAAAAATTTTGGGCAGAAGAAACATGGAATTGCCACATGTCCCCTTGTTATCTTTTAATTAAAGTAGAAAGATAATATATTATTATTATTGGTTGTGAGTTTTCTAATTGTATTTAACTTGTTCAAGCATTTAATTATTATTGTTTGTTATAATTTTTCAATAAGAAACACTCGTTTTTATCAATAAAAATAGCATATCAATGTCAATCGTACTAAAAGATCCTAAACCGGACCAAGAGTATTACCTACGTTAAATTGTAATAGTCAAAATTTTAAAAGTGTTATCATCCGAAAATATATATATAGTGTCACTCCACTCTCAAATATAAATTATCTTTTACAAATGTCATGTGACACCGGTCCTGACCAAAAAAGTTCGTCCTTGCTTATCATCTAACCTAACGAGCTACTTATTTGACCACATCTGCGTATTTAAAGTTAAAATGGTCAACAAGGATTGGAAATCATGGTATTCGGTTCTAACATAGGGTGTAATGTAGTAAAAAGTTTATGTTGGTCCCTTTGTTGAAATTGCTAGCTTCTTGCTAGAAGTTGTTTATAGAATTCCGTCGTAAAGAAAAAAGAAACTTATTTAAAGTTCAAACCATTTTTTGTATTAAGCAGCAAGAAAACTTGATGAATTTAGCTTACCAATAATATCCACGTAAGCTTGGTTTCCTAAACTAAGGAAGATCCTTACAGAAAGTCGTTCCTCTTACATTTGAAAGTAGTTTGCCTACACTTTGGAGTTTCCAACGAACCACAAAAAGTCTTTTCAAACAAAACAATATTAAAAAATATATATTCTTTATCCACCAATTCATTCACTATATATACTTTCAACCCATGTACAATCACCTTTACAAGTACATCAACTTCATTTCCCTTTCCTCACCCTCGATAACACCTTATTACAAACACCCGATAACCCTAACAATGGCTTCCATCGGCTACATTTGCATTTTCGTCGTGGCGCTAATCTCTATCTCAGGCAACAAGATGTGTTACGCTTCTCGCAACTTGTTACAAGCAACTCCAACGACACTCAACCTCAAATCCCCATCATTCCGAATCTACCACAACCTCAACTACCACCCATGCCTACGCTCCCAAACTTACCGAAAGTCTCCTTGCCCCCATTGCCTTCCATGCCCACCATTCCAAACCTTGGAACAAATCTTCCCAATATTCCATTCTTCGCTCCACCGCCTTCCAAGAAGTAGATCAAGGACGCCGCTTATCAAAAAACAATGATCGTAATGTATTAAACTAGGCATATATAACACATGTGATTTATGATTGTTTGCTATTTATTATATATTGTGTTTACATCATGTATTTTTATATTTTACTTTTCTGTAATATATCATTGAATTTATATATACTCATCTTTATACATTTACAAATCCCTATTCTCGTCCATTAAATTTAAAATACTTTTTTATTTTTTCTTGGGTTGAATTATCCCTTACTGATTTCCTTTTCAAGTTCCTAGCCCCGTTTGGCCCATAATAATGTTCACATACTTTTCAAAACATGTGTTTATGTTTTTAATTTTTAAAATTTGAAATTTCTATATAGTATTATTCAAGGACACTTAGGGTAATTCCTCCATGCGTTTTGCTTGTTGGATGGACATGTTAAATCAGGCCTTAGATAAACGCACGCTCAAGCACGTTTTCATCATCATAGCCGCCAACATTTCATAATATGAAAAATATAATCGTAAAGAAAATCATTAGCACAGGCAAATAATTGCCAAACAGATTAAGATTTCATCATCATACACATCAATACTCAAAGGCATCATACCAACCAATGAAATCAATATTAACCTCATGAACTATTAGGCTGTGGCTCCATGGGGTTGCGGGTAAACATTGACCATCCTCTAGCCTTGCCATGCCAAAACTACATCGTCATCCAATTTATTATACGGTGTTTAAACTCATCACAACTAGATTATAAACCTTAGCCTACCGGATTCGGAAAACACTAAATCATTCAGAGATAAGGAAATCGAGAACATAAATAGTTGTTACATGAACTTGTAATAGATTACACGGATCAACCGAGATCTGAAATTTAGAAAACCCCAAATCATACACTTAATTGAAATCAGATTAGATCATAATCGTCTTCGACCCACTACAGATCAATCAAATTCAAAAACAATCAATAGTCAAAAGAGACAATGCATAAAAATGTCCTCGGCCCATCATGGCCACATAAAACACAAAATCTGATATAAAACCCAAAAACACAAAAACCCTAAAGGATAAAAAATAGTGTATCATCCAACATCCACAAACATTACAAAATTGTAGCAATCATAATTGTTCAAACAATAGTCGCTAAGATGAGAAACATTGTCATCGGGTCAAAGGGCAATCACTCAGATTAGAAACCTCATCATGGGCGGACAAAACCCACAACATGGAAAGCCTAACGGGTTAAAAAATAATCAAAGAAACTGATGTAAGACTTCTATAACTGATGTTATATACTCAAACCGATAATCTCATATGATATTTCTTTAAAGCGGTTATGTATGAAGTAATTTGTTTGAATTGTGATATTTGATAAATAAATAAAGTTAATGGCAAATCAAGTAAAATTAAATAATTAATCGTATCTTTAGTTGAAATTATTAGCAAGGCATAAATCACTGCATAACTACCTCATGGTATTTTCGGAAGAATCCCAAGATTTTGGATTGATTGAAGATTTTTTGTATCACATTGATTGTATGATTATCATTTTCCATACTTAGAATAGGAAACTCATGTATATAAGTCAACACATTGAGAGGAATGACGACATCAGAAATCATACAATTTCATGGTATCAGAGCCTCTCTCTTTGAGCACCATTCCCCTCTAAATCACCTTTTTTCCCCGCCCTCATACTCTCATCTTTCCTCTCAATGTCGATTCCCTCAATGGAAAACAAAACTCACCCTGCTTTGATGATCACAAATATCCGAAACTTTGTCCCCTTTACCCTTGAAATGGAGAGCGGTCAATACAACTCCTGGGCTGAGTTGTTTAAAATACATTGCAAGGCCTTCTTGGTCTTCGATCACATCGACGCTTCCGCTGTCCCTCCCACCATTTCTGCACCACAAGCTCCTCCCTCTGACAAAGAAACCGCGACCACCACCACAACCAAAATCGTAACTCAGGAGGATGTAGATTTCTGGCATCGGTTAGATGCTATTGTTATTCAATAGATCTATAGTACCATTTCAAATGACTTGCTTCATACTATTCTCAAAGCAAACGCCACCGCACTCGAAGCATGGTCATCGCTCGAAGACATTTTCCAGGATAATAAAAATGAACATGCTCTCTACCTCGAACACAAGCTTGTTACTTCAAGGTTAGAAAATTATCCGAACATGTCGGCTTACTGTCAAGCCATCAAAATGTTGTCTGACCAACTGTCAAATGTCGGCGCTCCGGTTACTAATCAAAGACTTGTTCTACAATTAATCGGTGGACTCACAAACGCCTATGACGGTATTGCCATGATTATCCAACAAATCAAACCTTACCCGGTTTCTACGAAGTTCGTTCCCGTCTATGCATGGAAGAATCCCGAAAAGCAAATCAAGCTAATCATGAAGCTGCCACATCGAACACAGCCTTGAATGTTCAGCATCAACGTGGTCCCGGTGACAACCGAAACAATTCCCAACGTGGTAGTGGTGGTCGCGGTCACCGCGGACGCGGTGGTCGTTATGGTGGCAGAGGGCGTTGCACTAACCCTTCTTCATATGGCCGTGGATACTCAACCCCAGGTTATTCAAACCAAACTTGGACACCAACCTACACCTCTTCTCAAAACACCCAGCGGCCAAATTCACCACACCAAAGTCAAATTTCTTGGGCCTATCCACCCTGCCCTTACCCTTCCAGTCCATATCCATCATCCCATAACCGCCCAGCCTATCAAAACACAACAGGCCCACAGATCGGCCAGGGCATCCTTGGCCCACGTCCCCTACAGAACCATGCTTATGCAACATCTGAGCTCTCCTATGCCCCGACCGACATCGAACAAGCGCTTCACGCAATGTCTCTCCATCAATCCGAGCCACAAGGACTTTTTGACGCTAGTGCATCCTCACACATGATCAACAACTCAGGTAACTTATCATCTTATTTCAGTAATGGCAATCTTAAAAACGTAATTGTCGGGGATGGTTCGAAACTACCAATCCTTGGTATGGGGCATCAAACATTACCTCCACCTTACCCACCCTTAAAACTAAATAAAGTTCTTCATGTTCCAGTTTGCCTTATATTTCTAATAAACCATCATCGAATGTTTGTTCTTCCTATGTTATGGGCAAACATATTAAATTACCTTTTAATGAATCTTGCTATTTTACATACTTGCCATTTGACATATTGCACACAGATTTGTGGACTTCTCCAATCCCTTCTTCAAGTGGACATAAATATTATCTACTATTTCTTGATGATAAAACCAACTTTCTGTGGACTTTTCTACTTGGGCACAAATCACAAGTATTTGAAATTTTTCGACAATTCTACATCTTTGTCAAAACCCAATTTAATTACATCATTAAATCTATACAATGCGATAATGGAAAAGAATATGACAACAATGATTTTCACCATTTTTGCAATAATCATGGCATTACTTTTCGCTTCTCTTTTCCCCACACGTCCTCTCAAAATGGAAAAGCGGAAAGAAAAATTTACTCTGTTAATAACCTTATGCGAACTCTTCTAGTACACTCCTCCACTTCTAACAACTTTTGGCATCATGCCCTACAACATGCCACATATCTTCACAATATCACTCCTTCTAAACTTCTACAAAACAAAACACCCACCTCTATTCTATTTCATCGCACACCCACATACTCCCACCTACGAGTCTTCGGATGCCTTTGCTTTCCTCTTTTCCCATCAACAACCATCCACAAGTTACAACAATGCTCCGCTCCTTGCATCTTTCTAGGTTATCCAACAAATCATCATGGATACAAATGTTACAACCCCTCAACCCGTACAATCTCTATATCCCGTCATGTCATATTCGATGAAAATTCCTTCCCTTTCTCCAAAACCCACAAACCCACTCCACAAACCTACCACTTTCTTACAACAGATCCACACCCCTTATTTTGGGTTCCCAAACCGGCCCAACCTCAACAGACTCAAACACAACCTTCGGCCCAAACGTCTCCTCACCAATCTCCTTCACCTACGGCCCACTTTCCTCCATCCCAACTATCTCACTCTTCCTCTCCATCGACTCCTCACTCAACTCCACCATCTTCTCCTCAACCAACTCAAAACACTTCAGAATCTCACCACCCTTCTCCGCATCCCGAACCCTCTCCTAATGCTTCTCCTACAACCGATGACATCCCACCAGCCGTGACCTTCACTTCCCAAAATATTTCCACCACCGATCAACATACACAACCTACACGTACTATACACACCCGAAGTATGTCCGGTATTTCCAAACCAAAACAAATATTCAATCTTCATTGTTCCACAACCATTTCACCTCTTCCCCGAAACCCTATTGATGCCCTTAATAACAAGGATTGGAATGAGGCCATGCACGACGAATACCGTACCTTATTTGAAAATAAGACTTGGTTTTGGTTCCCCGGCATCCCAACATGAATATTGTACGTAGCATGTGGATCTTCCATCATAAAAAGAACTCAAATGGACACTTGGAGCGATATAAAGCAAGACTCGTTTGTGATGGATGCTCACAACAAGTAGGTATCAATTGCGGTGAAACATTCAGCCCGGTTGTCAAACCGGCAACAATCCGAACTGTTTTAACATTAGCAGTCTCAAACAAATGGCCGATTCACCAACTCAATGTGAAAAACGCTTTTCTACACGGTCATTTACAAGAAACGGTATACATGCACCAACCATTAGGATTTCGGGACAAAAGATTTCCGGATCACGTTTGCTTACTAAAAAATCGTTATACGGCCTCAAACAAGCCCCTCGAGCATGGTACCAACGTTTTTCCGATCATGTATCTCGTATGGTTCTTCACCACAGTTGCTCGGATCACTCACTTTTCATCTATAAAAGGGGTCGCGACATCGCCTACCTTTTATTGTACGTCGATGATATAATTTTGGTCACTTCAACAGATCGTCTTCTGGCTCACTTCATGACATCATTGTCAAGAGTTTGCCATGAAGGACTTAGGTCCTTTAAGCTACTTTCTCAGAATTGCAGTAAACACAAACGGGACTTCTCTTTTCTTATCACAAGAAACTTATGCACAGGACATACTAAAAAGGGCCAAAATGCAAACGTGTAATCAACAATCACACCTGTGGATACCAAGCAAAAGCTAAGCACTTCGGATGGAGATCTACTTGTCGATGGCACCGAATACCGGCAACTTGTGGGAGCATTCAATACCTTACATTCACCCGACCCGACATCACCTATGCGGTCCAACAAGTATGCATGCACATGCACGCACCACGCACGTCTCACATGCATGCTCTCAAGAGGATTTTGGCTACATCCAAGGCACAATACATTTGGGCTAACCATTTCACCAACAAAGTCCTCGTTACTTATTTCCTACACAGACGCGGATTGGGGCGGTTGTTCCGATACTCGCCGCTCCACATCCGGATACTGTGTTTACATGGATGACAACTTAATTTCATGGTCGTCGAAACGCCAACCAATTTTTTCCCGTTCAAGCGCCGAGGCCGAGTACCGCGGAGTTGCAAATGTGTTCTCCGAAGTGTGTTGGCTTCGAAACTTATTGTTAGAATTACACAAACCGCCAACACATGCAACTCTAGTCTATTGTGACAACGTTAGTGCAATTTATCTCTCGGGGAATCCGGTTCAACACCAACGCACGAAACACATCAAAATGGACATCCATTTCGTACGGGAAAAAGTTGCACGCGGTCAAGTTCGGGTCCTTCACGTGCCATCCAGGTATCAAGTAGCCGATATTTTTACAAAGGGTCTCCCACGGATTCTTTTTGAAGATTTTCGAGCCGGTCTTAACGTTCGGCCACTCCACGTTTCGACTGCGAGGGTATATTAGCAAGGCATAAATCATTGCATAACTACCTCATGGTATTTTCGGAAGAATCCCAAGATTTCGGATTGATTGAAGATTTTTTGTATCACATTGATTGTATGATTATCATTTTCCATACTTAGAATAGGAAAATCATGTATATAAGTCAACACATTGAGAGGAATGACGGCATCAGAAATCATATAATTTCAGAAATAATGATTACAAATGAAGTTAAACAAAAGTGACACCGATCAAAGATTTTTAATTTTATTATGTTTATCTACCATCAAGATTGTTACATTGACATGTATATATGACAACTCGATATAACATCAAGATTGCTAAACCAATTGAGAACAAATTCAACAACAACAAGAACGAAGAAGACGAACTTAAAGAACACAAGAAAGAACTTTATTGAAAACGATTACAAGTGTTTGTGATTTCTGTGATGATTGTGATTTCTGATGATTTCTCACCGATTACAAGGATCCTTATTTATACCGTTAATTTACTAACTAACTATAACGGTCAAATAATACACTCAACATGATATTAAGAATTTACACTTAGGACCCCTAGACTAAAACTTCCAAAGCAGGAAGCACCCTTGTGAAAAACTTTCGAAGTAGGAAGCGCCCTTGTGAAAAACTTCCGAAGCCAAACTCTGATACTTCCTATACTCACTAAATCTTCCGAAGCCAAATAACCTTGGGAAGATTTTGATAAGCTTCGGAAAAATCAAATCAAGCTTCAGAACTCTTCCGAGGCAAACATAACCTTCGAAAGATTTTGCCAAGCTTCAGAAGAAATATGTTTAACTTCGGAAGATATTTAACATTCGGAAGAAACACTTGTTTTGGTTTTCATATTTCTCAATCTCCATCTTAAAACCAAAACAATATTTAAACCAACTCCCAATGCATCCAAGCAAAAGTTGAACTTGACACCAGGTAGAGATTTAGTAAAAACATCTGTTGGATTTTCCAAAGTAGATACACTCTCCACTTTCACCTCCCCAGCATTCACCACATCCCTTATGAAGTACAACTTCACATTGATGTGCTTTGTCCTCTGTGACAACCCAATTATCCACTTTCGTTTAGCTAATTAAAGTGATTATTATTATTATTACTTAACCCTAAAACAACCTTAAACTAACTAAGATTATTAAGCTAGCAAAAATTAATAGTATTTAAAGTTGAGGGGCCATTGTGTCAATTGACAAAGTTTTTTTTTTATATATAACCAACCCTTCCCTCCCGTCACCACCACCATTAAAACGCCCGAAACCCTAATTCTGCCGCAACCATTGTTCACTAAGGTTTCGATCTCCTCCAGCACCCCCTTGAGTCGCAACGTCTCTTCTGCAATGACGTCTTCGCAACCGCATGTTCTTTGGTGAACGACGTGCTCTCTGCTCGAATTCTCACTGCGTCCGTTAAGCACGATCGATCCGGTAAGCTGATTTTCTTTTTCCTTTCCATTCGTTATTAGTGGTGATGCATTACGGTTCGTTCTCGAATGCTGCACGGGGTCGATGGGGCTCGGCTAGGCTGGTGTACCCGAGGGAATGGGTTTCGGTGGCACGGGTTTACCGCTTGTTGTTGTAGTGTTGTTGTAATGTTTCTGCTTTGAAGGCTGTTGTGTGCCCGTGCCATGTTAATGTGCAGCGATGGGTAGGAGGTTTGGGTCGATTTCTGGAGTTGGTTGATCTCGGTTGCGTTTGGGTTTGAGAGTTGTTTCTTTTGGCTGCTTGTGTGGGGGAAGAACGGGTTTCCTGCCGTGTGGGTGTGCGTGTGTATGTTTTCTTTGCTTGTATGTGTTGTGCAATGTGTGTGCGAGTATTCCTCGTAATGTGTGTGTGTGTTTGTGTGTAATCTGCATGTGCAGTATGTGTGAAGATGTGTGTGTGTTTTAATGTGTGTGGGGTTTGGCAGTGTGTGTATGCGAATGGGTTGAAGGTCCTTGGTTTATGTGAGAGGTTTGGATTTTGCATGGATTGGGATTACGTGGGGTTTTAAGTGTTTCATGTAAGGTGCGTTTGATGTGTATGACTAATTCATGAGGACCATATTTTATATGTATACGCATTTTATATTGAAAACAACAAATGATATTACTAGCTAGATGATAAATTTTCAAGTGAAAACAAGGATTATAAACCCGAATTTTTACGTGACCAAAGGATATAAATTCCCTAAGACATTTACACTAATTAAGCACAATTAATGTTAGCGAGTAAGATAAGATGCACGGGGTGTTAGGTTGCGTGTAAATTGTTTGAGAGCGCGTAAATAGTTTGCGTGCTATTAATACATAGCTAATAACATGATGTCATATAATAATTCAGGTTCTCGGGAATCATAATTTTGTGTTCTTGCTGTTAATTGCTTATTTGCTGTGCATCAAGGTGAGTTTACTGCCCTACTTTTCATACTATACTCTCTTTTGGGGGAGAAAAACATGCTATTTTCATATACTGTACGTTATTTAGATTTGTAATACTGCATATACTGGTTTACTGTTGTATTACCACTACGCCTTATTCGGACCGTTAATATGGTATTAGCGAGGTGATTGTTAGTAGATCTACTGGGTTTGACAAACCCAGCCCGGGCTAGTCGCGCTAGCTTGATTAGAGGTCAAACGGGTGAATGGTTAGCCTGTTTTACTGTGCTGTGGTCTGGTACCCACAGCCGGGGCATTCATTACATTATATTACTGTAAGCTCGGTCGTGAAATTCATACTTGTTGTAGGCTAGCTACCTACTCATATGCTTTGATTACTGAATTTGGATTTCATTACTGTTTCTTACTGTTTTTCGATAAACCTGTGAACTCACCAACTTTGTGTTGACACTTTAGCATGTTTCTTTCAGGTTCTCAAGATGCGCACGATTAGGAACATCTCATTCATGCATTCATCTTGTGGGTCAAATGAATATTTATTTTTGAACGTTATTTCATTGGTTTGCGCGTGTTGCGCCATTTTAAATTAAGATTAATTATGCTTTTGCAACTATTATTATGTTTACGTTAATAACACTGTCTTTGGAAATTTCAAACGTTAACAAACAATTATGTTTTGTGATTACTGTGTCGTTTGGTGTAACTAGTGGCTGAGATCCTGGTATGTCACATGCCTAATGGTAATACCCCGTTTGTGAAAATTGAGGGTGTGACAGATTGGTATCAGAGCCATTAGTTATAGCGAACTAAATTGACATTGCATTTCATTTGCATTGCATTTAAACTATAGTCTGTTGCCTTAGTTACACGCATATAGACACGTTTAGCTTTGTTAGCTGGCCTTGTTTGCTTTGCCTTGCTGGATTGCTTGCTGTTGCTCATTCCTGTGAGCGGTTCTTTGCAGGAATGGCTTCTTCATCGTCTGCACCTTTCTCTTCTCCTTCTCGAGGAAAGAGGCCTGTTCATTACGATTCTATACCTCCGATTACGGGTCCGTACGATTGGCCTATGCATCCTAATAGTAATGAAGAGTTTGACTATGACCAACCGTTTACACTACCCCAGTACCCACCGGTTCATAAGTGGGAATACTATCCTCTGTATATGACCCGACTAGTTCAGGTGAAGAATGTTCCTTCACCTCCTGAAAACCGGCCCCGTACTAGGTCTACTCCTGCTAGGAACCTTGATATCCTACCTTACCTCCCCTACACTGTCCTCCCGATCAAGCCATGGCTGCTATGGAAGCTACTTTGCATATCGAACGTAAACGTGTTGCTGATTTGTGGGACGATAACCGAGTGTTGAAGAAAGCGGTGCGGGAATCGATCAAGGAGATCAAGGAGCTAAAGACACGATTCAATGTACTAATGGAGTATCATAACAAGCATGTGGATCGCATCACTGGTTTGTTCAAGCGTGTGATTAGCGACGAGGTGGACATCACTGCTAACAGTCAGCGACTTAATACCCTTGAGGGTCAATTCAATGCACTGAACGTAGTACCGGAGCCTGACGAGGAAGACCTAAAGGAAGAGCCAGAAGAGGAGCCGGAGGAGCAGCCCGAGGACGAGCCTGAGGATAGCACCGGATCAGTCGATTCACGTTGATTTACTTTCTTTATTCATTCTATTCGTTTATCAGACTTTCGTTTATTTCACACCTAGATGGGAAGGGTTGTTTTCCATCCGACTTATGTTTCAGAATTTTAATATTTGGTTTGATTAATTGTAGATGTAGTTACAATTTATTTTGCAAGAAATTATTATTTGAACATTTAGTTGTGTGTGCTAAATTCTTTAATTACTTATGCTTAAATGAAGTTGATATGTTACATATTTACTTATTCTTGTATGTTGTGATTGTTAAGAATGTCTGGACGTGGACGTGGTCGTGGTTCCATCAATATGACACCAGCGGAATTGGCCGCTCTCATAAATCAGCATATGGCTGATGCACTGGCGAATCACAACCCTAATCCTCAACCCACTTCTATTGTCAAGCTATAACATTCAAATAAATTCCAAAGTCCAGATCTAAATCTGTTGCAGGTCAAGCAGTCTGTACCCTTAAGTCCTTTATGGACTGCAAACCAAATTCGTTTACTGGAGCGGCAGGAGCTGTGGGACTCCTGCGGTGGTTCGAGAAGCTCTAATTAGTTTCTGAAATGTGCAACTGCCCGGTGGCAAATCGGGTCAAGTACGCTACTAGCACCCTGAACGGAGCTGCCCTATCTTGGTGGAACACCCAGGTGCAAATGTTGGGTGTTGAGATTGCTAATCAGACTACCTGGGAAGACTTTAAAAATCTGATGAAGGAGGAATACTACCCTCGTGATGAGGTGCAAAAATTAGAAATGGAATTCTGGAACCTCAAAATGACAGGTTCTGAGATCGAGGCGTATACCACTCGTTCTCATGAGCTTGCTACACTGTGCCCCAATATGGTCAACCCTTCTTCTTTAAGGATCGAAAGATATTTGCATGGATTGTCTCTAGAAATCTAGGGTATGGTTACTGCTTCCCGACCAAACCCCATACAGGAGGCGATCAGACTGGCTCATAGATTAACTGACCAGGTTGTCACGCAAGGTAAACTACCTCCGCGTGGTTCTACGTCAACCACTACTGATAGTAACAACAAGAGAAAATGGGAACCTTCTACCAATGGAAAACAATCTTCATCCTTCACTCCTCAGCAACAGCAAAACAGGAAGTTCAACCAAGCACAACCTACCAAAGACTCCAGTAGTTCTGGTGGCTACCATGACAATCTTCCAAAATGTAACAAATGTAACTTTCACCATAACGGCCAATGCACGAAGAATATTTGTGAGAGGTGTGGAAGGTTTGGGCATGCTGCCAAGAGTTGCAGGGTGAATCTCTCAGCAAGAGGGCCTCAACAGCAATAGCAACACAACAATAATCAAATCGGGTGCTATGAATGTGGGCAATATGGTCATCTCAAGATGGATTGCCCAAAGATCAAGAGAAATAGCGGCAATAGTGTTGCCGATAAACCTAGAGACAACAACAGTGGCGGAAGTGGCGGTGGCAAGGGCAGAGCTTTCGTCATTGGCTCAGGTAAGGCTCGTAATGACCCTACTGTAGTGTCTGGTAGATTTCTTGTAAATGGTTGTTATGCCTTTGTTTTATTTGACTCTGGTGCTGATGAGAGCTATGTGTCCAACAAGTTTAGTAAAGTACTAGGAGTAGTACCTACTGACTTAAACTCTGAGTATGCCATAGAAATAGTGGATGGTAGGACGATACTAGCTACCCAAGTATTCAACAAATGTAAGCTAGGCTTATCCGAGCACACCTTCGATATAGACCTTATTCCCGTCATACTTGGTAGCTTTGACGTAGTAGTTGGGATGGATTGGTTGTCCAAGAACAATGCGGAGATCATCTGCAAGAAGAAACTGATCAACTTACCCATCTCGGGTGATGAGATCCTTACGGTTGAAGGCGACAAGATTGGTGTTGTGGTCGGCATCATCTCATATCTGAAGGCCCAGAAATGCCTTCGGAAAGGGTATTTTGCTTTACTGGCACTAGTTACGGAAAAGAAGGTGGAAGAAAAGCATATCGAGGATATTCCAGTTGTCAGAGACTTTCTAGAAGTATTTACAGAAGACTTGCCTGGCTTCCTCCACACAGGCAGGTAGAGTTTCAGATTGAGCTGACACCAGGAGCTGCTCCGATAACTCGGGCGCCTTACCGTTTGGCGCCGAACAAATTACAAGAGTTGTCTAAGCAATTACAGGAATTGTTAGACAAGGGATTCATACGTCCCAGCTCTTCACCTTGGGGAGCTCCAGTACTCTTCATGAAAAAGAAGGATGGAACTTTCAGAATGTGTATTGATTACCGGGAGCTGAATCAGGTGACTATCAAGAACAGGTATCCACTTCCACGTATTGACGACCTGTTTGACCAGTTGCAAGGGTCAAGTTACTATTCCAAGATTGATCTGAGATCGGGCTATCATCAGTTATGAGTTCGAGAGGAAGACATCCCGAAGACGACATTCCGGACTCGCTATGGACATTTTGAATTCGCGGTCATGCCTTTCGGACTGACCAATGCCCCAGCTGTTTTCATGGACCTCATGAATCGTGTTTGCAAGCCTTATTTGGATAAGTTTGTCATTGTCTTCATTGATGACATATTAATCTACTCCCAGAATAAGGAAGATCATGAGGAACACTTGAGAATCATTTTGGATCTATTGAGGAATGAACAACTTTACGCAAAGTTCTCTAATACGACTTCTGGATGCAAGAAGTACAATTTCTTGGACATGTGGTGAACGAAAAGGGTATACATGTAGATCCTTCAAAGATTGACGCAATCAAGGATTGGCTTACGCCGAAAATGCCTACTGAAGTGCTGCAATTCCTTGGTTTTGCGGGCTATTACAGACGATTTATTGAGGGATTCTCAAAGTTGGCACAACCTCTCACCGCCCTAACTCACAAAGAAGCCATCTACAAATGGGGCAGCAAAGAGGAATCAACATTTCAAGCACTAAAGAACAAACTCTGCAGTGCGCCGATCCTAGCGTTGCCAGAAGGGACTGATGATTTCGTGGTTTACTGTGATGCATCCATTCAGGGTTTGGGATGTGTACTGATGCAACGCAACAATGTCATTGCTTATGCATTTAGACAGCTCAAGGTGCATGAGAAGAACTACACAACGCATGATTTGGAACTAGGAGCTGTAGTGTTTGCTTTGAAGTTCTGGAGGCACTACTTATATGGAACCAAGTGCACGATCTATACAGATCACAAGAGCCTCCAGCACATATATGATCAGAAAGATCTGAATATGCGGCAACGACGGTGGTTAGAATTGCTCAATGATTACGATTGTGCAATTAAGTATCACCCGGGTAAGGCTAATGTGGTAGCCGACGCACTACTTCGATACTTCTCTCAGTACCCAATCACCCAAGTTCAAGATGATTGAACTGTGTGCCTGTTCAAGCATCTCCTTCTTCTCCTTGTCAGACATCATGTTCGGCAACTTAGATTCTCCAGCCAAGGCATCCACCACTCGTTGATGAACGAGCAACGCCTTTATCTTCAGTCGCCATAACCCAAAGTCATTCTTCCCCTTCAAATTTCTCAATCTCAAACTTTGTTGACACCATCGTTACCGCCGAACAATGTTTGATTGAATCTCGATCCTCAATTGCGCCTCTAACCAGGCTCTGATACCAATTGTTAAACCAATTGAGAACAAGAACGCCCAATTCGACAACAACAAGAATGAAGAAGACGAACTTAAAGAACACAAGAAAGAACTTTATTGAAAACGATTACAAGTATTTGTGATTTCTGTGATGATTGTGATTTCTGATGATTTCTCACCGATTACAAGGATCCTTATTTATACCGCTAATTTACTAACTAACTATAACGGTCAAATAATACACTCAACATAATATTGAGAATTTACACTTAGGACCCCTAGACTAAAACTTCCAAAGCAGGAAGTACCATTGTGAAAAACTTCCGAAGCCAAACTCTGATACTTCCTATACTCACCAAATCTTCCGAAGCCAAATAACCTTCGGAGGATTTTGATAAGCTTTGAAAGAAATCAGATCAAGCTTCAGAACTTTTCTTAAGCGAACATAACCTTCGGAAGATTTTGCCAAGCTTCAGAAGAAATATGTTTAGCTTCGGAAGATATTTATATTTCGGAAGAAACACTTGTTTTGACTTTTATATTTCACAATCTACCATCAAGATTGTTACATTGACATGTTTATATGACAACTCGATATAACATCCTTTCACTGACAATACTTATTGGACTTGTTTTATTCTATCATTTTAATCTTTCCAACAACACCACGTTAAACATGTTGTTAGTGGTCATATTATGTTAATTTAAGAATGTTTACTTGTTATGACCTTAATAATTTAGTTACATGATGTTAAATACCGATACAACATCTATAGTACAAAACTACAAAATACAATGGTGAATACATGATTTTTCGTCAAGTAAGTCAAGAACGTTACATACTAATCTTGAATAGCTAAGCCATTCACAAGGGCCGTATGGTATAATCATAATAAGACTCTAGCATCACAAAATAATGTCTTTCATTGTCTCTAATCATGAGTGTGCGTCTCATATATATTATGTTTCCATGTTTAAGCAGTTTACTAACACACACACAAATATATATATATATATATATATAGATATAATAGTCAACCTTCAATATATAAATTTACATATGCGCACACACATCTATGTTGATACCATAAAATATTGTGATGCCATTTTTGCCTTTGATACGTGAAAATATACATAATATATCCAACTTACACTCACGTGTATATTGATATTTTGTTAGCTAATTAACACAAGAAAGATGATTGGTAATTATATACTAGTATAAAGCTGATACACCATTTAATGATACGTAACATGTAGCTTAAGTCAGTGTTGATGAGAAAAACAAAATAAGTACAGATGTAAGTACAAACATGATTTGTTTCTAAGTAACTATAGAAGTATAACATAATAGAAAAATAATTACTTTCATGGTTTTATTTTTATTCATAAGTATACAAAAGAGGGATAACTTTGTTAAATAGTAATTAAGTTTCAAGATTATTCTAATCAGTTCACTCATAAACTTATTTGTTCCAATCAGGTCATTTATAAATTTTTTTGTCTCAATCAGATCACTTATAAATTTTTTTGTCCCAATCAGGTTACTAAAGTTTCAGAATCGTTCTAATTAGATCACTCATAAATTGTAAAAATATTTTAAAAACAACTGAAATATATAAAATATTAACAATATTTATAGAGAATCGAATCATTTTAAAAAAATTGCAAATTATTTAAAAATTTTGAAAAAATATAGATGAGCTAATTGAAACACTGTTAAAACTTTAATGATTTGGTTAGAACAAATAAAATATCAGTGAGCTGATTGAAAAAAATAAAAATATAAATGACTTAATTAAAATATTTTTAAAACTTGCTTGCTGTTCTATGAAATTTTTCCTATAAAGTAGTAAGTACTAGACTTGGGCATAAAAACCGGGTTCGGACCCGACCCGGTGGACCCGACCCGGTATATGTATACCCGGTTAGGACCCGAAAAAAACCCGTAGGGTTGGAACCGGGTATGATTTTCTAGAATTTCTTAGAACCCGACCCGAACCCGACCCGACCCGACCCGGAACCGGTTGAACCCGGGTTGGACCCTGTTTTGACCGTTTTTTTTTTTTTAAAGCAGCCGTTTTTTAACGGCTATATAGCCGTTGGGATCGATTTTTGGCCGTTTTTTTGTCACTTTTAGGCTTATAAGTTAGTATAAATAGGTGTGGGTTGATATGGTTTAGTACCCAAGTCTCAAACGCAAAAACATACGCAAAAAATGCAAAAAATACTCTCGTTTACTCTCGTTTTACACGTTCACTCTCTCGTTTTACACTTTCACTCTCTTCAATCTTGATATGGCTCACTCACAATCTTCCGTTGGTCAAGGTTCGTCCAACGCTCCAACCGTCGTTCGTGTTCTTGCACACAATCGTAACATGGATGTTTGGTGCAATTGGGATATGGTTGAGTTGAGTGACGGGTCTGTAAAGGCTCGTTGCAAGTTTTGTGGAGCTTTGCTTGCTAAAGATTCTAACACGACTTTAAACAAACACATTAGCAAGAAGTTTTGTAAGTCGTTGAAAAGTAATCCGGATTCGCAACAAACACAATTGGGTGGAGACGGTGGAATCTTTAATTACGATGTTAATACGGTTCGAGATCGAATGGCGAAGTTCGTGATTCAAGAAGCTTTGCCTTTTAGTCACTTCGACAATCCTCGGTTGACCAACTTAATTCGAGAGACGCTTCAACCTCGTTACACTCACGTAAGTCGTACTACACTTAGACGTTATTGTTTAAAATTATGGAAACAAGCAAAAAATGATTTAATTGTATTATTTGAAAATTTAAATACCGGTGTAAACTTAACTAGTGACGTTTGGTCGGCTCCACACGGTTTACCCGAATCGTACCTTTGCGTCACCGCTCATTGGGTGGATCCCAATTCATGGCAATTGATGAAACGTACGATTGCATTTGATCTTTTTCCGCATCCACACACCGGAGAATTTTTGTTTTATTTTTAGATAATGTAATAAGTACTTTTAAATTACAAAATAAACTTTTTTCAATTGCATTTGATAACGCCTCTAACAACACAACCGCGGTTGAAAAATTAAAATTAAAATATCTTCCGATTGCAAACGGTGATTTTTTCCATACTCGTTGTGTTGCACATATTATTAATTTAGTAGTGCAAGACGGACTATCCGGGCAATATGTTAATAACTTTATTACATCTTTTCGATTTATGTTACATGACGTTTTTAAAAAAAGTAGAAGAAGATATCAAGATTATAAACAACTTTGTAAGGATACGCACTCTAGATTTTTAGGTCCTAATTGGGATGTACCTACTCGGTGGAATTCGACTTGTCACATGTTTGAATGTGCTTTAAAACAAAAGGCACTTTGAAAGCTTTTCATAATAGTCTTTCGGATAATGGTGAAGCCGACCCATTTCCGGATGCGGGTTGGGAGAATCTTCAACGTCTATCCGAGTTTCTTGAGGTTTTTAAAAACTCAACAACAAAATTATCGGGAGTTTATTATTCCACTAGTTATTCGGTGCTTCAAGAATTATATTTTATGTCTTTGAATTTTAAAAATTTTCAAAATAAAAATAATATGTTTAATCAAATGATAGAACCAATGAAAGAAAAGTTTAAAAAATATTTTAAGGACTTACCACCCGTTTTTACGTGTGCCGCCGCTTTAAATCCGTTTCTAAATGTTGCGGGGGTTGAATGTTTGATAGATGAGATAAATGACAATTTGGATATGCATGACGAAAACCCTGATTTTTCAAACGAGGCAAAAGAAAATTTTAATCATAGTTTGAAAACAATTTATAATTTTTATTTAAATAGATATGGGCCTAACGTAAACATAACCATGCCAAGCGGATCAACCTCAAGTGCTAGTACCTCGGTTAAAGACCCTGTTTTGACTATGTTGAATGTTGTTCGGGATGTGACGGCTAAACGTCAAAGGGGTAACACCCCAACAAGTGAGCTCGGTAGATATAGTGGAACGGATTTTATTTCCACTATGACTACCGAAGATTATCGTGCATTCGATATTTTGGCTTGGTGGAAAGGAAAAGAATCTCAATTTCCGATTCTTTCTGCTATGGCCCGTGATTTACTAAGCGTCCAAGCTTCTACGGTAGCTTCGGAATCTGCTTTTTCTCTTAGTGGCAGGGTAATATCATTACGAAGAACAAGACTAACTCCGAAGCAGTGGAGATGTGCATTTGTTTAAAGGATCACTTAGACGCAACGGATCGTATACAAGACCAAACAAGCCTCGAAGACGAGATTACACTCGAAGCTAAAGTACATGATGAAGAGGTAGAAGACGGAGTATCTTCTGGCATATCCGATGAAGAATTAGCATTTGATCAAGCATCTCGTAGTAGATAAAATTAGACGATATTGTTATTTTTAAGTTGTTTTAATATTATATGTCTTTCATGTTCTTTTTAAATTTCTTTGTCATTCAAATGTTTTATATAAAAAGTATTTAATATTTGTATATTATAAGTGTAACCTTTTCTGCTCAAGATTTGTATATATTTATATATTAAGTTGTTTAAATTTTTGTCATTCAAGTGAACCCGGTTAGGAAAAGAAAATAAAAAAAAAGGAAAGAAAATATAAGAAAAAAAAACATACGACCCGGTGTTCGACACACACACAAGAAAAGAAAAAAGAAAAAAAAAAAGAAAAAACCCGGTTGAACCCGGGTTTCATACCCGAACCGAACCCGGGTATACCGGGTAGGGTTTGTATCCAGCTGAACCCGACCCGGGTTCGTACCCGGGTTCACCAATACCCGGGTACAAAAAACCAGGTTGGGCCCAAACCCGGTTTGTACCCGGGCCCGGTACGGCCCAAACCCGATTTGCCCATCTCTAGTAAGTACTATAGGACGACAATGCAAACGGACTGGGTTGGATAATATAGAAACCTAAAAAGGCCCATTATGAGTAGCTCATTTGTCATATTTCATTTTTCTAATCTAATAATAATGTGAACGTTAAATTCTTTTTTAGACCAGCTTCTCTTCTACTTATGTTAATCATATATATTTGTATATCGTAAAGTTTAAACACTTGATCTCTTGTGAACGCTGATTGATGGTTCAGTTACATTAAAATACAATTTATTAATATATGTTTCATTCTGTTGTTTTTTAAGTTGATCAAGATATATAATACTATAAATAAAGATAAATTTTGTCTGGATGACATCAATCTCAAAGGAATGTTCATTGTCTATCACATGGACTTGTTGGAATTGACAAACTTATATTCAGGATTCACCTTGAAACTCGCACACACATCCTTCAATAATGATTCACTTTACAAAAAAACAATTATTTTTTCTATTATATTTGGATGATTATTAAATTAAAGAAATGGATAAAGTTAAAAATAATAATAATAATTACAGATTAATAACGGCAAAAAAACTAGAAAGTATATACACTATCATGCAAGTGATAATTTAGAGCACATACAAGATATTTAGTCAAAGTTAGTAAATTTCATATTTATTGTAGAAGTGAGTTTTGTAGTGACAAATGAGGACAAAATATTGTTATGTGTTACTAGCAAACGAGGTGAAACACACGGTTTTATTGATCTTAAGTGAATTACTTAAATGTGGTTTAAAACTTATAACTATATAGAAGTGTTGATGTCATGATATACCGCCAACACTTTGATTTTGAAATTCTGACGATCAAGTTAGAGAATAGTTACATGTAATAATATCACACATGTGTAAGTCTAAATGTTCATTTTCTTAGTATATCCTCACTCAAAGTTGGGCTTTGTGAAGTTAATTGTGTATATTTGTTCCTGCTAGTTTTCTTTATCAAGATTCGACCTTACCTGTCAAATCAAAATTCACCCTGTAAGCGAACTTGATATGTTGTTTCGTTCATTCATAAATATATTACTTTTCTCTAAAAAGGTATTTTCTCTATTTTGCGTATTTGTGCTCCTGCTACACGTCATGCCACCTTTTTTTCTCTTTTAGCATTCTTATTTAAGATAACGTTTATCGCCTGATTATTCTCCACCATGACGACATTTGTGCCATCAAAATGCTTGAATTCATTTTTTCTCAACTACATCTAATTAACTTTAATCATGTAACTATCAATAAGAATGATACCACTAAAAGTGAAGTTACGTTTGTTCATTCACTTCTAAACTAGTTTAGTTATATAGTTTTTATGTTACTTTTCCAATTTACACGTTAAACGTGTATTGGATTAATACCCTTTAGAACAATATATTGTTACCTTTTTTAGTTAAAGAGTGAACATAAGTATAATAATGTAGCACTCGGGAGAGAAAGTTGGGTTCATAAGAAGTTCTTAATAAGAATTGTTCTGACTCAAATATCACTAACTAGTTTTGGTCGCAATATTTATGAATAAGATGAAAACACCACAGTTAAACTGGCTTAAAACAAACTAATGAACTTCTTGTCGGCTAAACAGACAATATTGGTTGGCATGAAAAATCATTACAAACAATAAATAAAATAATTTTGTGGGTTTAAAAATAAGAAGTTAGAAAGAAAGAAAAATGAAAATGTTTGTGCGGATGGTAATGCGATTGTGTAAAACAATAGATGTACAATCACCAATGATCCTTAACTAAAGTGGTTGAGATGAGGTACCTCAAGACATCATTAAAATAGGGAGAGATCTTAAGTTCAAGTCTTATATGTGATAAGAAAAGGAAGTTCGAGGTTGGGTTAGAGAGTTTTCTCTCATCTTTAAGAATTTCCTCCTGAGGGTCGTCTCGAGTTGCGTGCTCAAGTATGGAGATGATTGGGTGAGCCAATAACACGTGAATGATCCAATTATTAGCCGTTCAAAAAAAAAAAAAAACACAAATAAATTACTTAAAAAGACGAGGGCTGGACGTGTCGTTTAAGAGTGGTATGTGGTGTTAAGTAGAAACGATATGAACAAAGGAGGAGTTAAGGTCCGTTCATGCACACTTTTTCACTCCACTACACTTGTTAATAAAGGAGGAAAAACACTAAAAGATTTTGAGCCAAGAGATGAGGATCTTGTTGTATCAAAAAGTAGCAAGGATAGCCTAGGAAATTATCACTTATTAAGGGGCGTTTGCTTCACGAAGTATTTTTTAAAAGATTGAAGTATTTCTAAGGGATTGAAGTATGTTTAAATAACTAGAATTTGAACCGGATAGATTTAAAACTGAATGTTATTAATAGAATTGAAATTTGGAGAAACTGAAATCTAATTAAATAATTGAAATTTTGATGCATTTGGTTGAAAAAGTGTCATGGAAAGATCGAAAATCAGTCATCCCCACTGGTGGTGGGATGACGGTGGCGAAGGTGGTGGAGGTCATAGCAATAGTGGCTGTGATGTTGGGGGCGATGATTGTGGATGTGGAGTCAATGACAAGGAGGGAGTCGAAGATTTCACTTTGGATGATTTCTTTCACAATTGGGGATGAATGTTAAATTCTTAGAAATAATTTCATCAAATTATGTGAATGAAATTGATTAGAAAAGAAATTTAGATTTCAATTTCATTGAAATTCAACGAACCAGAAACACCTAATGAGTTTAGTATAATTCACAATGTCCAAGGATTCAAAACACACCAAGGTAAATCACTATTCTTTAAATTGAATGAATGTTAAAGGATCTGTATTCAATACATGTACAGTTAAATGGGTAGAGGATTAGGTATCCTAGATGTTCTTGGTTATTATGCTAGATTGCACATGAAAAATTAAAAAAAGGTGTTTACTTTAATTTTTATAATGCAGTAAACGAGAAAATAAATTATATTCTCGAACCCAAATTCCTTCATATGACTATCGCTTTTGACTTTCAAGATGAACGAAACACATAATGTAGAAAACTTAATATCAAAGCTTGGATAATCTGAGTGTCGTGTGATTACTTTTAGATCAAAATTATTCGATGGTTCATCCGAATGTCTCAATCAGATACAACTTAGATTCTGATCAAGATCAAAGTATGAATTTTTGTGTGTTTTTCGAACCAGAAGAAGAAATTCGAGAGTGACCAAAATGATAAAGCAATTCTATTTCAGGGAGGGTGAAAGAAACTGCCGTTTGACACTTTTTATTTTCAATTCAAATGATTAAAAAATACACCTTTTTTCCACTCGAATTCTGAAAAATCAGTTCTAAATGCATTTTTTAATGAATCTATTTTTTAAAAAATTTAATTTTAAATGCATTTTAATATGCGCCATCGACCCCGCCAAGGGCTGCCGCCCCTTGGACCCCGCTACCAGGGGCACTGCCCCTGGACGCCGGCGAAAGAGGTGTTTCCCCTTTGGAACCCCATTGTTTAAAGGCTTCGCTCCTAAGTGAGTTTTCAATTGAACATCATAATAAACTAAAACAAGTGTACACTTCGCATCTCCTGACTTGTTTGATAAATATTGTGATCATATTAGTAATTTATCAATCCAATTACATCAAACATCTAACACATACACGGACATAAAATAATAGGTTAAAAGCTAACATGAACATTTTGTTCATTTGTAGTTATGTAACTCAAACAACCATTTCCTGTACGTGTATATGTATATATATGAACATATATGATTTGTTTGCTCACTTTTAAAATATTTTAAGGTTTTTAAAACAAACATGATAAACGTATATACTAGTAAAATAACTAATATATTTCCACATTTTAAGTTTAGCTTTTTTAAATTATTGTATTACTAGTGTGTCAATATATGTATAATGATTAATAAAATAATTCTTGGGTACATGTTGAATTTAATGATCCTATAAAGGATAAATGTGTTAATGAAAATCGTTTTACAAAAATAAATATAAGATAAATAGAAAGAAAGCAACATGAAAATACGTCAACAAGGGTGTAAGTAACCCGACATGTGAGGACGATGATGCAATTGAGTTATGGGTAAAACAAGCATATAATAAATAAGAGGATTTGCATTGGGCAAGGTGATGTCGTGTACAAAGTGGTGTATGGTGTTAAATAGAAACGATTTCGACAAGGGAGGATGTAAGGTTCGTTCATGCACTCACCTATATGTGTATATGTAAGCCGCACTTTTTTTTCACTTTACTCGCCGTATCAAAAAGAGGCAAGATAGGCCGACATATATAATTTGATACTAAGGGTTTCGTAGAAGCTATTGGGTTTAAGATTTAGAATGGACGTATTTAGATAAAATCACTGTTTGTTAGATTGAATGAATGTTAAAGGAATAATAAATGTATAGTTGATTGGTAGAGGGTCGAGTGTCCTATATATTTTTAGTTGTTATGCTTAGTGGAACAAGCGTAAATTCTAGTTATTAAAGTTGTAGCAGAAATTAATATAATGCTTGATGATAATGTAGGTATAAACCTTGTGAATAAACCAATCATGAACAATTTAAATGTTTTAAAACTTTGAAGTTAAGCAAATAAAAGTGAACGAACTAATTAGAGGAAGGTATGGGATTAGAGGGTCAATGTGTCCTATAATAATATGGTAAGGGATGGGAGTATGTCTTAAGAGTAGGATTCACTTGATTTCTTACACGTAAAGTATTGCTGGGTGATGGTAAATTATTTAACATAGAATAGAAAGGTAGGTACCTAGGATGAGAAACATGGTCGAGAATAGTCTTGACAAGGAGCTAAGAGAGTTCGAGGTATCGAGAGGAGTCTTTGACGGTTTCCTTAGAAAAAGGGTTACAAGCGTAGAGACATCTATCACCGAAATAGGGACCCAAGATGAATTCCTCTACATCCGAAAGTGTTGAAACAATGTTTGGGGATCTGATTACACCGCACGACCCTTATAGATGAATTTATGACAAGTAGTATTGGAGCGGGTTCAAGCCTTTGAGCAGTTTGAATGTTCAAAGTAACTATTCCAAATTAAATTTCTTTAATGGTGGCTAAGCATCGGTAACATGAGATCAACTGAGGCCTTAAAGTCTAGTCAAAGTGATGGACAAAGATCTGAGCATGAAATTAACAAGGAAGCATGTACTATTGCACTAATTATGCATAATTAGTGGTCTTGATTACACAAAGTGTGTCTTGGCCAAAGATATTAATTGGAAAAATATATATAGATGGATCTTGATTGAAACAATTAAGTCTATGAGAGTGTTAGGATTGTGTGTGCATGTGAAAGTGCATGGGGTTGATGATTATGTCACATTAACGAGATCGAGCAAGTAGAGGAATTTATGATTGAACTAGTATAGCATATGATTTTTTTATATAAACCAATTGGTTTTATATAACAAATGGTTTACGGCATGATGTAATTTATATTAATTTAACATTAAAGTTAACATGTGTTAACTTTTTGGACCATAAGTAAAAGCAAACACAATTATTAGGAAGTATGTTTATAGAATTTAAAGTTTAGGGACTAAATCTAAAATTTAATACAAATCACATCACAAGGATGTAATTTACTCTAATTTCTAATACTGATATTGAGTAAATTACTTTCCACCAATCTTTAGTCCAGTTCCACACACGAATATATTTAACTTTGAGGGTCGTTAATAATTTTTTTAACTCGATTATAATATTTTAGCTTAAGTTTGGTTTGGGCTAAGCTTTTTATTATTTATTAAGTATTAAATCATTTTTATGCATAAACAGATATAACTAACTTTATATATTCATATCATTTAATATATATAATAAACATATATTATTTAGTTGTTTTTATCATTACTTTACGAAATAGAGTACTTATCACGTAATTATATATTTATTATATAAAATAACAATTATTACATTTAAGTAAATAATATGCTTGTGAGCCTAACCAACCCCCCCCCCCCCCCCACCTCTCGCCCGTAGTGCAAGGACACTGACAGTCGTTCAGTTTTCTCCGTTTTTTTCGGTGACACATCAACGTCACCCCAACATTTTCTCGTCTCCCAATTTCCCCGTTTGGCAACGTCACAACAACAAAAATATAGGTGTTGGTGCCCGGATTTTCACCGGGTTTTGGGGATTCAGGTGTCATGGGGTCCCGAGAGAGGGGTTTCCACCCACGGCTGAGTTTCCCCAATCATCCCTCGTACATGATACCGTGTCACCTAAGGATCAAATATTGATTTTCAATTCGTGCAAAATGTATGGAATCGATCAAGACTAGTGTTCATGTTTTTTAACAGTTAAAGACAAAGGGTAATGGTAAATAATAATAAAATTAAAAAAAAAAGACTAAATTACCGAAAATGAGAAAGCCTCTTTGTTGACCCTATTTTGGCTCAAAACTCATTTTCTAAACATAAACTACTTCTATATAGTTTATTTTTTTTAAAAAAAATATATATCATAAAATCACGACTTCTATTATCTTTCAATTTAAGTATTATGCTTTGTAAATCGTTTTTGGAAAAAAGTCGTTGACAACCGCTAATATAATATGTGTAATGAGGGAGGTTCCACTAAAAAATGTATTTTGCCTAAAAAGGGTAAGAAACGATATTAGCCTCTAAAATGATAATATTAGAAAGAAAAAGATGGAAGAGTATTTGAGTATGTAACCAGTTTTGTTGACTTTTTTTTAGATTCCCTCAATTTTTTTAAACTTTTATAACTTTTGCATACTAGATTTTTTTTAAAACAAATTGCACCATAAAATTAAGCATTTTTTCTCTTTAAATTTAGTATAGTATTGCTATATTTTTTACAAAAAAAAAAATAAACAATGCGAAATTGTGTTGTATTTTAACCTTTTTTTTGCCGTATTTCAGAAAAACAACACAAAATTGTGTTGCTTTGCGTCAAACAGCGCAGTTTTGTGCTATATTGCGTCAAACAGCGCAGTTTTGTGCTGTATTGCGTCAAACAACACAGTTTTGTGCTGGTTTGCGTCTAACAACACAGTTTTGTGCTATTTTGCGTAAAATGTTCTATGTTGTTTTGCGTCAAAACAATAAAATATCATGAGTTGTTTCTATGATTTATTATGTTTCTATGAGACATCTTTAGGCTTTGGTTGTATTTTGATGTTAATTGTTGATAGGGTTTGTGGGTGAAAAGAATGCGTAAAAGTGATGTGCTACATTTTTCAAAGGAGAAAATGAATTAAATTAGATGTTTAATAGACCAAAATACCATTTAACCATATTTTCTAGTTTTACCACATGTCACCACCTCATTTCTTCTTACTTTTTTTAGGCAAATATTATTTTTTATTTAAACCTCCTCATATGTGTAATTATATATTAAGGTTGCATAATTATAGGATACTATTAGATTAGCATGTTAGTGTAAATATATGTTTGTGTGATCATATATACAGGTTATACAACTGTAATGGTTGATTACACACATGAAACAATGACTTTTGTGCAAAATTATATACACTTTTGGTACCTTTTGTTTTAGAACATCAAATATATAATATATCTATTCTTAAATACTCCAAACTAATTTACAACATAAACATTTGGTAGTTATATGCATTTATAAACATAAAACTTTTGACTTTTACTACAACTGACGGGAAGCTTTTTTTTCTTTTTTTTTTCTGAACGGCAAATGTACGACTCTGCTTTGGATGATAAGTGCTATCTTAATCGAGCATATCTATCCGTTTACCTGACGGGACTGAACCCCCAACACCCTTAGGATGGACATGGCTAAGGTGAATAGGCCGACATGATGCACCTCTTTTGGCTCAATGCTCCCCTCAAACCCCTAACCTTCCATCGAGACCAATTAGTATACAACCAATAAACTTACTCTCCTCGTTAAAATCCCTTTTCACACTACAATCAAATAAACTAAATTAATTTACCGACCAATTAGTATACAACCAATAAACTTACTCTCCTCGTTAAAATCCCTTTTCACACTACAATCAAATAAACTAAATTAATTTACCTTCTTTTATTATTTTTCAATTTACGAAATATCTTCCATCAAATCAAGAAGAACATGCACGTGACTTAGCTCAAACATTTTCAACACGTCACACCTTCGCTAATACTCATGTAGTTAGTTTATAACGACATAGTAAATATTTTTTTTAATAAAAGAAAATTTAATCATGAGAATATGTATTATGTATGTATAATAGTGTTGAGATGGTAATGAATCGGGAACGAGACATGCTTCATGCTTAGATAATCTTAGTCTCATACTCTACTACAAAACGTATCATATTCTTTGGCTATTTATTTGCGAGTATCATGTATATTCATCATGGTTGAAGTTATTTGTTAGGATACTCATCACCTAAATCCGATCTTAAACTAACCAATACAATTAACTTGAAATATGAAATATTAACTACACTTTTAACAATATTATAATTTTAATTAATAAATTCAAGTTTCTATATAATTTTTTTTTAAAATATTTATTAGGTTTTATATGTTTATATGATATATTAATAAATACGCTTTCAGTGCGCATAAACTAATATGAGTAACTAGATGAATGTCACCTAATACCATACTTGTCTTAAAACCTATGATTTTTTAAAACTAATCTCGTGTCCTAATATTGTCCCTTACCCATTCATCTGGATGCTTTGAGATTTAGGTTTTTCATTTAAATCATTGAAATTAATATGGACACGTCTACATGTTTGAATATGAGGTATAGATTGAAACAAAACAACAAAAATCCATATAACTTATCACGTGAAACTAGTGCTACAAAATTTCCTACAAATTGTTTGGTTTATGCCGTTTAGTCCTTTTCGTTTGTAATTTCCAAACACATATCATGATATCATACGGCCCCTTATATATCTTCATTCATTTAAAGTATGATCCCCACTTGTTAGGTGTTAACGCCTTATGCACAATTCCTTGAGATATATGACATAGCTAGCTCGTTAACATGCTTAAATATAACCATCATTTGATCCTACACTCGACACGAAAACAAATTTGAAATATCTCTAATGTAACAACAAAAGACCTCCTGATGCGACATTGTGCTATAAGTAAAACATTACTGATCTTGTAAAGAGTGGGTCAAACACAACCCTAGAAGCTATTGAAGTAGTGATACGTTTATTGCTTCTCGTGTTATGCTTTGTGTGAAATCATTGTTCTGCACCTTGTTCTCAACGATAAACGACCCTAACATTGTCCAAATTGATTTCGAAGCCAAAATATTTGAAATAACATGTTCTAGAATACATATTGTATCTTCATACTTGCAGTGTGGATTATAAAACATTAATCCACATAATAACCAACCATTGATTTCTAGTTTTTCAAACTCAACCACCAAATAACGAAACCTAAAAAATCATAAACACCCATCATAAGTGCACTAGTTTTATATGTACCATCATTAATACTTCATCTCCATTAATCAAGTCGCAACATTATCAACAATTCCAACTCATTGGCATTGCACTCAAGTTTACAACTTTACATGAAGGCATCTTTCTCATTTCTCTCACAGTTTCTTCTTTTCTTCAATTCGTTAGTGCCCGTTTGTAGACACAAACATATACTATCAAAATTGGTGCGGTCCTGGAGCCTTCACTGCCACAAGGGAACATGTTGGCTCTGTGGGCTCACGACGAACGCTTGGTTGCAAACGATCTTTTATAATCCAAATGACATAAAAAGCATACGAAGTATAAAATCAAATATACAAAACATAATTTTATAGTTTTCACAACAATATTGTATTGTTCTACACGTTATTACTTTGAAGATCACTAACAAGTCGGAGTGCCAAAAAAGAATTACCCTATTTTTTTTCTTGACAAGGGAGAAAATTGATTACAAACAAACATTGTTAACATCCTTGATTAGTCACACCTACTAACATGGTAATGATCGAATCAAACTTCCTTGCTAACCTGTTGTTCGATCTCTCCAGATCAGTTAAACTGTTGTCTTTTTAGCAAAAAAACAAATGACTTATAATTCACTTCAAGAATAATTTTTTTGTCTAAGTCACAGATTCACTTCAAGAATAATTTTTTTTTCTAAGTCACATGTTTTTGATGCATGGATGTTAATTTGACATTTATCTTGATATTGCCCTCTTAAAAGCCCCATTCAGTCTTTTGATTTTACTGATTTGCCATTTAAATATTATAATCCATCCTTTATAAAATTTTCATCACAGTTGATTGTTATGTGATTTCCTTCTTTTTCAATGGATAACATATATTCATCGAAAATTGCTAGGGTTGCTTCACTACAAATCATCCATCATATCCTCTATTTACGGCTTCACAACCTTGCTTCCTTCCTTTTCGTAAATTTTTCTCTTTTACTTTCGACAACCAACGATAAGCAAACATAATTAATAATCGGATCAACTTACTTGGTGATCCTTCCTTCATCTTTGTATCTCTTGGTCGAGTTCGGATGCTATCACTCCTTGATAGTTGGATTTGTTTCTTCTCCACCCTTGAATTCCAATAGATTCTACAGAAGTAGTGATCTCTAGATCAGATACCAATTGTTGAAATAATCAATTGAAACAACCCAAAAATATATATAAACATATAAATTTGAAGTAACATAATTACACTCTTTTCTTATTATTGAACTCGATAAATAAATATAATAGACATAAATTAATCCTAACTCAATTCAAATACTATTTAAATATTATATAGATAAACTAATAATAATCATTCCTAACAAACTGATAACTATTAATTAATTAAACCAAACTTTTTGTTTAACTACCTGATATTTTTAGTTTGTCTAGAATAACTCCTTCAATTGTGAACATATCAAAATTAGATCCTTTAGAGTAAACTTTCATACATGATCTCGAAAGTCTATTTCACCTAAGATATACATCACACACATGTCACTAATTAAATGTTAAATGATTACACGAGTTTTTAATCCAAAACCTAATTTAACAGAAGTTGTATAAATGTTTGCAAGCAAGCAAGACATCAACTAAGACAGAGAAGATTACGGTTAAATTATTTGACCACAGGGCAAGAGAAAACTTTTATGAACATTGTAGGTTATGGTGAAGAAGCATATGTCCATATGCCTATGATGCTTATGCAATAATGACGATAAGATCTTCTAATTTCAACAAATTTTCACTTCATTGATTTCTTATTTCTTTAATTACTTCTCCATGAACTCATATGAAAACGACAACCATTTGATTTTTTTAACAGATAATTGGATCATTGATGTGTCATTGACCCACTCAATTATCTCAATTATTTAAGTACGGAATTTTGGGGCATTATGCTGTCACAACCCGAAGGGAAACTCATAGATCAGTCTGTACCCATCAGTCCTAAACCTAAAATCCCTCTCAAAACATAACCCATCATAGGTGAGTAAACATGCTGGCTCAGCTAAAACCTCTCCCTTTTTTATCCAAAATGAAACTTGAATCTAAAAATTAAATCAAAGATCTTCATCTATTTTATTGAAATATTGATTTCCTTCAACTCAACCACTTGTAGGTGGTTGAAGTAAAGATACTTGTTTTATAACCATTTAGTTAAAAGATATGTCAATTTACCATAAGGATTATTATGTCCCTTAAAAAGAAACACCTCTATAGTCACCGAATTTATATTAGATATTTTGTTGAACACGCACTATATCCAAACAACAATTGCACCTAAGGATCTAGCAAGTAGCTAGATTGTAGAAAAGAAACAAAGAAGTAATAAACTAAACGAATCTATTTGAGATATGTGATCAATACACGTCATTAATGAAGATATTCAAAGGTAAATCAACTTCATTAAACAACTGATTTTTGGAAATTAAAGAATTGACTTTCTCTTGCGTGAGCAATCAATCAAAGTTAAAGGATTCAGAACTGGGAGGCATGGTGTTCTTTTAATATAACTAGTTTTATTTCCTTTCGCGCTTCACCGCGAAAAAAAATCATGATCAGTGGCAGTCGTTTTTGCAACCACACTGAATAACGATTTCTAAGCCTTTAAATGCTAACTTTTATGGCTTGGCAAATAGCCTGCCAAACATTGAAAACAAATATTTATCATCATAGCCTGCTATTCAGTGTATTTGAAAGCATGTTTAGCACAATAAGTGTAAATCAAAAGCAACAAAAGCAAGTGACATAATTGTAAATTAAAAGGCTCAGAAACAGTAGCGGTCCACTGTGGCCGCAGACACTTGTCTACCCCGTCAGGACAATGAACAACATTGATTTGTTTTCTTATCATCGCATGTCACCATCATAACAATGAATATCAGAATCAATCATAGCACAACAAAGGCAGTCTCGATCTTTGAGGCTCAAGACCATGCATGGATACTATCATCGCCCTCAAACACAACATCAAACAACCAAAAACATCCCAAAAGAATGCAACCGATAACAAAAAGCTATGATGAACCTACACTCGTCGTCATCGACTTGAACATAAAAACAATACATGCATTATCCAGTTGTACCAAACCATCGAGAGTTGCAAACTATAGTTCAATACACTATCAAACTAACATATAGGATAAACAACCATCACCCAAAAAGGGACAAAACCTTTAAAAATATCAAAGACACCGAAGCGATTAAGGGCATAACAGCCAGGTGCTAGTTCAACAACAGCCACAACCAAGACAAACAACAACCAAGCCCCAAAAGGTTCCAGCAGTAACACCAACACTAAAGAGATGACCCACCACAACAACACTTGTAGTGAAAGAGATTGAAATCAGGGAGGAGTAGAAGGTGCCACCACCATCGCAAGGAGCGGCAGGGTTAAGTGGCCGCCATCCGACCCAAAGTCGACCAGAAGTAGCGGCGACACACCAACCCTCCCGTCATTCTCTCCACCAAAAAGTTATCTCTCTCTAGGAATAATGAAAGAGATAGAAAACAGGGACGAGAAGAAGGCTAAGTTTTACACAGTTGTACCAAACACTAATACTATCACAAACTACTGTCCATCGACTTGTAAAATTAATATATAGGTAAATGGTTGATTAATGTAATGTATCTATGATTTTGTTTCTGCCTGTTTGGTGTATGTAGGGCTGTTCAAACCGTTCGCCGCTCGACGCTCGTTTGGAATTTGCACGAAAAATTCTCGTTTGAATTTTTGCTCGGTTGTAATGAGCAGATCGGCTCGGATCAGTTTGTAAACGAGCCAAACACGAGCGAAGGTCCGCTCGAATATATATACATATATATCTATATATGTATATATATAGTTTATATATAGTACTCTAGTAGATTTGTCTCACTATATGTAAATTTATAGTTATATTTACGCATACTTGATCAATCAGCCAAATAAAGAATTTAAATTAAGTATAAAATTGAAATCTCAAGCCGCTAAAAGACAAGTTTTGTCAATCATCTCACGCTCTCATCGTTATCGTTCTCTGCAATATGCTCTACGTCTCATCGGCTACAGTCTTAACATCATTATCAACCACAACATATTGTTATCTATAAAAATGTTATGTTATGAAATGTGATAACTTTTAAGTTATCAACACATATTCACCGAAATATAAATGTATGACACACAAGATAGTTGGGTTGTACAATTTTTTCTCTGCTCTTTTACGCTCGCTCAAAAAATTAACGCTCGAAAAATGCTCGTTCGATTTTCCGTTCGGTTGTAAACTAGCCGATCGGCTCGGTTCGGTTTGGAAACGAGCGAAGCACGAGCAAAGATACGCTCGGTTCAGATCAGCTCGTGAACAGCCCTAGGTGTATGTGAATATAGCTTTTAGCTTCCGGCTAAAGTTTTGGTGTTAATAAAAAAGTGTTCCTTCTTGATGTGTGTGCGTTGGAATGAGATTTTAAGTGTTTAAACGTAAAATATTACGTATGATTATTCGTTTATATGCATGTGATTGAGTTGAATAGGTTGACTATGAGTTGGAAGTGATTTTGTAGGAAAAACAAGGAATTTAGAAGCTTACATGATAAAACAAGTCATTGGAGGGGTCAAGAAACGAAGTTTCAAAGTGCAGCAGAAAGGCTTCCACCGTAGCCTACTGTAGCCACCGTAGGCTACGCCAGCTCAAGAAAAAAATCAGCAGAAAGGGTCCCAGCGTAGCCTACGCCAGGACAATTTTTGAAAACCTATAAAATCGAGTTTTTATAATGTTTCAGCCACCACTTGATTCTCATTTGACCTAAGACGAAAAAAAGACGTATTTTGGAAGTTCTGAGATCGATTTTCACCATTCCATCCCTCAAAAACAAGATTCAATCATCCGGAATGCAAATCAACAACGATTTTGAAGATCATTCACGAACAATGAGCGGCTAATTTTCTCGTGATCAACTTCGGGTATTAGGTTTTGCGTGATTAGGTTTTTGTTTTTGTTTAACTTTGTTGGGATTAAACTTTAGAACCCGTTAAGTTCTTTTATGAGTTTAACTTGTGCTTTTGATTATTTAAACAATGACGTTGGTAAACTTTTATTTGAATATCATTTAATCTTCCAGAAATTATATGATTGTAAGTTTTGGTTTCTAATTGAATTGGCAATGTGTATCAAGACCCATTAAGTCCTGATTATCGATATCACTTAATCATCGCACATATAGAGTCCCTATTAAGGATTTTCCTTAAAGTTAAACTAAACAATTGCTGAAAACCAAACCTAGAACCGAAGTGGATTACTTTCTCTTATAATCGTTTTCTTAATCAAGTTTGATTCTTTCAAAGTTGTTTTCTTAGTTTATTTGTTAATTATTCCAAAAATTCAATTTTCACAGCCAAGAGGCAATAGTTAAGTAATTTGTTAATTTAATTAATCATTATTTTCTAAATCAAAGTACAATACACCGACCACTAATTCCACGAGGATCGACAACCCTACTTACCCTAACTAGTTTAAGGTGAATAGGAACACACATTTTAACATCTTATTTGATTGATACTTCGACATCGATCAAATTTTGGCGCCGTTGCCGGGGAATCGGTGCGCTTGGTGTTTTGTTATTTGATTTGTTTTAAATTTTTTGTCTACTTGTCTTGTTTTTATTTTCGTGTTACGCATGGTGTTTTCAATGTGCAGGTGACAGGTTGCATGCATACTCGATATTCGGGTAGGAAATCACCACTAGTATTCGATCCAGAGATAGAGAAATCAACAAGGTATAATCGTGTCTTGCATCGATCAAGGTTACCAACTACATCAATTTCACAAGCTATTGATCAAGCAGCTGATAGTTTGTCTGATTCAACTAACATGGATAATACAAACAACCAACCACCTCAAAATCCAAACCCTCCTCCCAATAACCAACACCAAAACCCAAATCCAGCCCCACCACCAAATAACAACCGCAACAACAACCTAAATCAACCACCTCCCAACAATAATATGAATCAAAATAACCTCAATCAAGGAGACGACTTTGATCATGTAAGCATGTATAGTGTTCACACAGGTGATGAGAATTATGAAGATGAATGGGATAACAATGAAGAACCCTATAAAGATGCAAATTATGATGCTTGGAATGGAAATTTTGGTGGAGGTGATGGACAAAACGAAAATAACAATTGGGGGAATGATCAACATGGGTGGAATGCACCACCTATCAACCAACAAAGGGGTAGGGTTAATAATAACATCAATCAGCCAAGAAGACCTCAAAGAGCTCAAGTACAAGGTGTGGATAGCCATTTTAGACCGGCTATTTCTGAAAATCCAAATCCCATCGCACCTCCAAATCGTAGAGGAAGAGCTTTTGATGTACGCCCTCATTATCTCACTATTCTTCCTGCATTTAGAGGTAGTGCAACAGAAGAACCATATGTGCATCTTGCTGAATTTGATACAATATGTAGCACTATTGGTGGGAATCACTTCACACAAGATGAAGTGAGGTTGCGATTGTTTCAATTCACTTTGAAAGACAGAGCTAAGCAGTGGTTCCTCACTTTGCCTGACAACAGTATTCATACTTGGCAAGAGATACAAAGGGTTTTCCTTGAAGAATATTATTCTATGGGAAAGACAAGTGATGCAAGAGAGGCCATTCGATCTTTTCAACAACAAGTGGGTGAGCAATTTCATGAGGCATTTACAAGATTCAAGGAATTGATCCGCATGTGTCCTCATCATGGTATTGAAAGGTGGAAATTGATTAAGGCATTTTCAGATGGACTAACACAGGAAGAAAGGAAATACTTGTATTGTACAAGTAATGGAACATTCTTATCTAATCATGAAGATATGGATTGGGAATTCCTAGAACGAATGTGCAAGAATTCCAAAGCTCAACCTTTGGCTAGTTGATGGTCAAAGCCCGCTCCGGCAAGGTCAACCACCATTGATTATGAGAGTAAAGAAAGAATTGCATCTTTGGAAAGACAATTGGCCAAGTTAGGACATGCGGGGACTAAAGATGTAGCTTCAATTGGATTTAATGTATGCAATGAATGTGGTGACTTGGGGCATGCAAGTGCAAAGTGTCCATTGCTTTTAGGTCAATATGAAGAGGTGAATCAAGTATATGGAGAGAGAAAACAGTTTGATATGAACTCCAATACTTATCACCCTAGTTTGAGGAATCATCCACACTTTCAGTATGGAAATACTTCAAACCAGATGAACCCTAATTTTCAAGGTAATAATCAAGGTGGTCAAGCTTATCAGAACCGAGAACAAGGGAATTATAATCAAAGTGGTTATCAAAGAACCTCATATTCTCAAGGAAACAATCAAGGAAACTACAATAATAGGGATCAACAAGGTAGTTCATCACGCAACTATTAAAGTAATTCTCAATCGGGACAACTTAGTGGTAAAGAGTCTACAAATGCAAAGTTGGATGCTTTGATGACCATGATGAAAGAGAATATGAAAGAGAACAAGCGAGAAAATGAAATTAGGGACAAGGCTTATGATGCCTTAAATAAACAAGTGGGTCAACTTGCAGAGGATGTGGCTCAAATTAAAAGGAACCATGGAAAGCTACTAAATGATACCACAGTCAATCCTCAACATCAAGGAACCAACACAGAAAACATGAGAACTGTTCACATCAATTCAGTTAGTATCCTTCCTGACTCTAAAATTATTAATAATGACTTTACTTTTTTTTCACAACAAGTTACAGATAAGGAAGAGAAAGCCGATACGGTGGAAAAGAGTGACCCAGGTGCACCCATCATTCCAATCAAAGTAGGGAAGTTAAAGATAAAAGGAGCACTTTTGGATTATGGAGCAACTGTTAGTATCTTGCCAGGTATGTTATATGATCAGTATGACTTCGGTCCTTTAGAGGAATTTGACACCACTGTGGTGTTAGCTGACTTGGGGGATGGTAAAGAATGTTATAATCAAGTTGGGAGAATTTTACTACCCTGTGGACTTTATGGTGCTCGATTATGCACCAATGAGGACAAATGAGCAACCGAATGTCATATTGGGTCGACTATTTTTAGCAACTATCAATGCTCAAATCAATTGTCGGGATGGAACAATTGACATGACTTACGAAACTCGTAAGTTACGTTTTAATGTATTTTTCAAGTCGATTAATTATTTTGTTAATGATAAAGTTTTTGTGGCAGATATGACTAACGTGTGTGTTCCTACTTATACTTTACATGTAAGCATGAACACCACTTTTGAGAATGATTTTGAGTATGATAGGAATAAGCATGTGGACTTGAAGAAAATGGTGGATTTAAAAGAAAAGAAAAGGCGAATTATTAAGATGGAAACAAAAGATGAGAAACCTAAAATGAAGAAAAAAGTTGGCGATCCACTTGATCGTATAAAAGACAGAGTTGATGCATTAATATTTGGGCCACAATGCGATCTAGTTGAAGAACTGCCGAATCACTTGAAGAATACCGGAGTCAAGCATCCTACTCGACCACCATGAGTGGTCGCAGGTATGGTCTGGCTAAAGACCTAAAACTTAGCGCTAATCGGGGAGGCAACCCTGAAGTTAATTTTTATGTTTTATGTTTGATGTGTCTATTTAAGTAGTTTATATTGTTATGGTTATATTTTTGTCCGGGTTGGTTTGGGTTGAAAAAGTCATTTGTGTTGATTAATTGAATAAACTGATGTGCAAAGCAAAGAAAAATCACACACTTAACCTCAACACCATACATTAGGGACAATGTATCCCAAGTGTGGGGATGAGGTGAGGCAAGAGTTGAAAATTTTTATTATCGAATATGAAAACAACAAGCATACCAATTGATTCTTGTCATGTTTGATGTAAGGGTCCTTAGTCATGGCCTAATTTTACGGTAGCAAAAATAATTATGTTAGCAAGGTTTTACAAAAAATTAAGAACTGTCTAGTTAGGGTTAATAGGCTAATGGTGTAATAAAAGCATGCACACGCCGACAACCCTAATTCCTACTTGGTGAGATTTTGAAGCTTACTAGATTGTTAGTTCACATAAAAAGTGTTTCAATTGTTGAGTGTAGGCCATATGATTCTTTGTTTTAGAACTTGTGTGATTTGATACATACCAAAACGGTGAATTTGATAAATGCACATAGATGATAGAGGCAATCTAGGATTCCCTTCTCTTTTAATACCATTACTTGTGATACATCAGTTTACCTAAAATTTCCCTTAGTAGCCACTTTCGAGCTTTAAACTGTTTATTTTGACAAACCCATATCATTAAAACCCAAATCAAAATTTACCCAATGTGACTCAGTTACCACTGTTGAACATTCATATAAGCTGCAGTATTTGATGTATGCTATAGATAAAAAATAAAAATAAAATAAATAAATAAATAAATAAATAAAATAAAATAAAATATCAAAAAAAAGGAGAGAAAAGAATAATGCAGATTGTTGGTTATGGGGTAAATATGCACCCATGCGTTTGCTTTGTTCGAGTGATAGTTATGTCAATAGAAATGTTAACAGTTGGTATTGCCTTAAATTTATATTTTAGCCACTCACAGTCAATGATTCCTACCTTAACCTAAGCCCAAAACCCGTAAGTCCTTTTGATGTGTGCATTGTCAATTTATTATCGTGGAAGTTTGATTGTCACCCAAGCATATGATAACAAAGTTTTATATGTGGACCTTTTGAGAGATATATTGGTGCAATTTTCACCGATCCAGAAATAAACTAAGATGAGTGTCAGATGGTGAGGGGTGTGTTGCATGATAATAAAATCCGGAAGCTTGTTAGGTATAATTAGTCGGATTCTATTTTGAATTAAATGTAACATCCTTTACTTGCTAGCCAAATATGATTATTGCAATTCTGGAATGGGCATGACTTTGGACTATCGCTAAGGCGTGCAAGGGATTTTGGTTTATAATGTTGTTAAATGTTTTGAATTAGATTTGCTTGAGGGCAAGCAAAGCTTAAGTGTGGGGGTGTGATGTGTGTGCGTTGGAATGAGATTTTAAGTGTTTAAACGTCAAATATTACGTATGATTATTCGTTTATATGCATGTGATTGAGTTGAATAGGTTGACTATGAGTTGGAAGTGATTTTATAGGAAAAACAAGGAATTTGGAAGCTTACATGATAAAACAAGTCATTGGAGGGGTCAAGAAACGAAGTTTCAAAGTGCAGCAGAAAGGCTTCCACCATAGCCTACTGTAGCCACCGTAGACTACGCCAGCTCAAGAAAAAAATCAGCAGAAAGGGTCCCAGCGTAGGCTAAGCTGGATGGCGTATGCTACGCCAGGACAATTTTTGAAAACCTATAAAATCGCATTTTTATTATGTTTCAGCCACCACTTGATTCTCATTCGACCTAAGACGAAAAAAAGACGTATTTTGGAAGTTCTGAGATCGATTTTTCACCATTTCAACCCTCAAAAACAAGATTCAATCGTCCGGAATGCAAATCAATAACGATTTTGAAGATCATTCACGAACAATGAGCGGCTAATTTCCTCGTGATCAACTTCGGGTATTAGGTTTTGCGTGATTAGGTTTTTGTTTTTGTTTAACTTTGTTGGGATTAAACTTTCGAACCTGTTAAGTTCTTTTATGAGTTTAACTTGTGTTTTGATTATTTAAACAACGACGTTGGTAAACTTTTATTTGAATATCATTTAATCTTCCAGAAATTATATGATTATAAGTTTTGGTTTCTAATTGAATTGGCAATGTGTATCAAGACCCATTAAGTCCTGATTATCGATATCACTTAATCATCGCACATATAGAGTCCCTATTAAGGATTTTCCTTGAAGTTAAACTAAACAATTGCTGAAAACCAAACCTAGAACCGAAGTGGATTACTTTCTCTTATAATCGTTTTCTTAATCAAGTTTGATTCTTTCAAAGTTGTTTTCTTAGTTTATTTGTTAATTATTCCAAAAATTCAATTTTCACAGCCAAGAGGCAATAGTTAAGTAATTTGTTAATTTAATTAATCATTATTTTCTAAATCAAAGTACAATACACCGACCACTAATTCCACGAGGATCGACAACCCTACTTACCCTAACTAGTTTAAGGTGAATAGGAACACACATTTTAACATCTTATTTGATTGATACTTCGATATCGATCACTTCTCGCCATTAAAAAAAATAAAAATTAATGGAGGGTCTAAATTAGAGTATTATGAGTCCAAGACTGCAATAGCCAAGTCAAGTGGAAAAATATATAAACACCATGATGGTAAGCGGCACCTAATAAGCTATTTACGGCAAGCGAATGACATGAAAACGTTGGGCCAAACTTTACCAGTGATCCTTACCTCACAACTTGTTAATGTAATATACCGATAGCATATAAATAAATAAAAGGTTATGGGTTTAAGTTTTACTATAAACAAAATGCTCATAGTTGAAAGACTTAATACTTTAACAATTTGTAATATACTATCAACAAAAAAGACTCAATACTTTAACATGTTAAAAAAATCAGAGGTTGATAAAATTTATGATTTAAACAAAATCAAAACCTACAGGTGAAAAACGATATAATTCAAGAAAGATGTTCAAATACAAAGTGTATTTTTGCTACAAAGTGTGAGAAGACACAATGAGTTAAAAAAAATCACAAAAAAATTATAAATCACAATCTAAATCGAATTTCAAAAAAATAATTTCGAGCTTTTGTTCCCCTAAAAGTCCTCACTAAGAAAAAAATAAACGAAAAATAAAAATATAAAAAAATTAACGGTTTTTTATTGTGTCATTTATGAAAGATACGATGACGTCATTGTGTCATTTTGAAAGGAACAATGACGTCATTATGTCATAAAAAGACACAATGAATTTTTATTTTTATTTTTTATTTTTTATTTTTTTTCTGAAAGAGGACGACGAGAGGAACAGAGACTCCGAAGTTTTTTTCTGAAATTCGATTTAGATTGTGTGATATAATTTTTTTATGACTTTTTTAGTCTCATTGTGTCTTCTCACACTTTGTAGCAAAAATACACTTTGTAGAATAACCTCACCCATAATTCAATTATATATCACTCAAATAAAATTCATATTCATTTTAATAATCTTCAAATAGATTGGGTTTATTTTTACAATTTATTAAATATCTTATAAATGAAAATGTACATCGGTCAATAATACAGCAACAAACTATTTTAACGCTGTTGTATTTACTTAAGCAGAGAAAAGAAAAAGAAAATTTTCTTTTTTTTTCTTTTTTCCTTTTCTTTTTCTTCCTTTTTTTTTTTCTCTTCATTTCCTTCAAATTTGAAAGGATTCATTTTAAGTTTTATTTTCATTTTCTTTTTTTTTTCTCCTTAAATGAACTCGAGAACACAACTTTCTTACTTTCCTTCCATTTCCTTTGTTAAAAAAAATTTTGAAACACAACAATTTTTTTTTTCTTTTTGATTTTTTTTTTCTCCTTAAATAAATTCGAGAACAGAATGTAAATGTGCTAGTCAAAACCTCCAATTTGACTCTCGCTTGTGAGTGAATCTTTTGACTATACTTTTTGGTAAATTAGATTTGACAGAAAATAACAAACAACCAAATTATTAATTCCATTAATTTCTATTAAATATCGGAAATACTCTGTTGGATAGCAACTTATAAACAACAATATTCGTTTAATGCTGTCTCTAATTTTAAATTTCTAAACTAACTAAATACCTCAATTGTTTTTAATAATATAATATTCAATATAGTGAAAACCATGGTCCTTTGTGGGCGTATATCGGACCGGTATGGAATCACGAGACATGAGATTTTAGTCAACAGAAGATTATAAAATTTATTCGTATAAAAAAACATATATAGAAACAGTTTTTTCCGAACCGATCCAGAAACCGGTCCAGTTGTTTGTATTTAGACTGTTTTTATTTGAACCGGCCGGTTACCGGTCGAAAAGGTTGAACCGGACCGGAGATTGGACTGCGATTTAAAACTTTTTCATTTATTTCCTTTTAAAATCTCAAATTTTATTTATGTAGTATTTTATAATATATACGTGCTAATATTGTGTTAAAAGCTTAAATCCACAATTTAAATATATAGTATTTTTATATTTAGTTTTTAAATGAATTACATATAAATAGTATTAATTTATTTATACACGACGTCATCCATTTCTTAAATCCGATTCGAACATCCGACCAGCGAACCCCTAAGGCGACTACACAGCGGCCCGATCCAGTTTTAAAAAAACATTTTATTCCAGAATCTTCCTTTAGACTTTATCAGAAACTAGTGTAATACTTGATCTTTTAGTTATGCTTGCCATTTCAAACGTGATAAAATATTTTATGGTCTGAGATCCCTCTCAAATGATAAACGTTCAAGTCTTATTCTAAATAATTAATGGAGATTTAGAAGTAGACTTAATGAACGTGTGAGTTGTCGTCTAGAAGAAACAAGCTTTATACACCACTGTCGAATTAAGTTACCTAACTGCTATTGAAAGAGTCAATACCTTGATTGGTGTAGTGTGTCTGCGTCATCGTATAAGGATATTACCTCTTATTCTGCATACGAAGACCATAATTGTTGACTTAGAATCACGACTCTAATTGCACATAAAATTCATCTATTATAACACGTATGCAAATCATCTAACATCTTGCATTCAAACACGCCTCAAATCAAAGATCATGGTTTGTGTACATAGTACTCTATGATTATGCTATGTTTATAAAGCCGAAGCATTTTTAGTTTATATGTTCTATAATGTGCTAATAACACGTTGAAACATCCCACTTTGTGTTGAGCTAATAAAGACAAGGGCGAGGGCGACGGTGTTAAGAGGCAAGATCGGGTTGGCTGGGGCTATCAAAAAAGCGAAAGGTTTGTTGGTGTGATTTAGCTTGTTGCTTTATATCTTAAGTTCCCCATATCTAATTTTTTCGTTATTTTTATGCTAATCGTTTAACCACTTAATAATAATTATAGTAAAGATGCGTATAAAATCAATCAAGACGTTTACAAAATCTATCCGAATTTTAAAATTATTCTAACTTATTATTTGAGAACAGTATAAACAGAAACTTAAAGAATCATTAACATTAAAAAAATAACACATTAAATCACAACCATAAGCTAACAATAGGCCAACTGTAGTTGAATACAAGCTGAATTTCAACTCAAATTAGACAACTTAACTTTAACAAAGTAATATTAGCTTGACATATAAAATCATTGATGGAGTCGAAAGTAATATTAACTTGACTCACACGGTCACACCAAGTTTTTAAACAAACATATATTTTTAGGAATATTCATATCTATTTATGAACTTAAGGTTATGTTTCAAGCTTCAAGGTATAAGAAAAATCTCCTATATAAAATGATAGATAAGTCAAGTTTTAATTTATTTTCTCAGTTTTTTATATGCATCACTCTTCTTAGAACCAGAATAAGAGTCAAAACAAAACTATTGAAATACCCTGCATTCAGCTTATGAATCAAATCAAATCAAATCACCTTTACTCAGTTGGAACAGATTTTCAAAAAACTTTTCATATTTTCTTTTGTTATGTAATCTCTATTATTGCTTTATTTACTACTTCATTCTTTATATTCTATTTATTCCAAGTTTCATATTTTCTTTATATTACAAATTCATATTAAACTATAAAATAATATCATACTATATTTTATACGGCCTATCATATACATATAAATTTTAATTTATATAATATTTTTACCTTTATATTTCTAATGTGGGTTTTATTCCGAAACCCTATTAATCTAATAACATTTAATGTGTATACCTCATGAAATTATACACGTTCAAGTTGTAAAAAAATCCTTCAAATAAATAATATCCTGAGTTACTCATGACACGTAAATAAAAATAGATTATGGGTTCAAGTCTCACTCTGAAGCAAAACGCTTAGAGTTGAGTCATGAGGTATTCTTAACAATGAGTTTCCTCCTGTGGGGGTTGGGGGTGCGGTTCCGGCTGAAAAACGGATAGATAGTCCCGATTAAAATAACACTTATATTTCAAAACAGGGTGTTAAAAAATAATAATAATATTTTACCGTTACTGGTAGATTTTTACATGATGTGCTCTATAACATCTTTTGTTTTCGACTTTTGTTACATCTATACTCACTCCATCCCTATATATACACTTCCCCCCTCCCCCACCCCCATTCAATCTCCACCACCACCAACCACAGTAAACCACCACACCACCACCACCAAACCCCCACTTTCCCATTTTACCCTCCATCTCCACCATGATCACCGCCCACGACTTGTACACCGTCATGTCCGCCATGGTCCCCCTCTACGTCGCCATGATCCTCGCGTACGGCAGCGTCCGCTGGTGGCACATCTTCACCCCCGACCAATGCTCCGGCCTCAACCGCTTCGTCGCCATCTTCGCCGTCCCCTTGCTCTCCTTCCACTTCATCTCCATCAACGATCCCTACGCCATGAACTTCCGATTCATCGCTGCAGACACCCTCCAGAAGATCATCATGCTCCTCGCCCTTTCGCTCTGGACTAACCTCACCACCAATGGCAGCTTGGAGTGGATGATATCCATCTTCTCGTTGTCAACGCTACCCAATACGTTGGTCATGGGGATCCCGTTGTTGATCGCGATGTACGGGGAGTATTCGGGGTCGTTGATGGTGCAGGTGGTCGTGATGCAGTGTATTGTGTGGTACACTTTGCTTTTGTTCTTGTTTGAGTACCGCGGGGCGAAGATGCTGATAATGGAACAGTTTCCAGAAACCGCGGGGGAGATTGTGTCGTTTAAGGTTGATTCCGACGTTGTTTCCCTTGATGGAAATGATTTTCTGGAGACGGATGCCGAGGTTGGGGAGGATGGGAAGTTACATGTGACGGTGAGGAAGTCGAATGCGTCGAGGAGGTCGGTAGGGTTTGGGCCGGGGAGTCAGATGACTCCCCGGCCGTCGAACCTCACGGGGGCGGAAATTTATAGCTTGAGCTCGTCGAGGAATCCGACCCCGCGAGGCTCGAATTTTAACCACTCGGATTTTTACTCCATGATGGGGTTTCCGGGCGGGAGGTTGTCGAATTTCGGTCCCGCGGATGCGTATTCGAGTACTCCCCGGGCGTCGAATTTCGAAGAGAGCACTGCGCCAGGACCGTTGAATATGAATGTGAACTCTCCACGGTTCGGGTTTAACCCCGCGGGTCAGACGGTGCCGGCGTCTTATCCGGCACCAAATCCTGAAATTGCTTCGACTGTGGTTAAAACGGTTAAGACCCAACAACCGCAGGCTCAACCGCAACCACAGTCTTTACAAAATGGTTACCAAAATAATAAAGGTAACAATGATGCTAAAGAGCTCCATATGTTTGTGTGGAGCTCTAGTGGGTCGCCTGTCTCTGAAAGGACAGGCGGCGGGCTCCACGTGTTTGGTAGTAATGATTTTGGAGCGGCTGCTGCTGATCAGTCTGATCAGCAAGCCGCTAAGGAAATCAGGATGGTGGTCTCGGCCGACCACCAACAAAACGGTGAAATTAAAGAAAAATTTAGTTTCGTCGGAGATGAAAATGAAGAACGAGAAAAAGAAATTAGACTGAACAAATTAGGTTCAAGATCTACGGCGGAGCTCCGCCCACTGGACGGAAATGTTGCCGGAAAACAGATGCCGGCGGCGAGAGTGATGACCCGATTAATATTAATTATGGTTTGGAGGAAATTGATCAGAAACCCGAACACGTATTCGAGTCTCATTGGTCTAATATGGTCTCTCGTATCTTTCAGGTAATCCTACATGTCAATTTTAACTTAAAATTACATATTTACACTACATCATTAATATTATTGATGACATTATATGTTAGGAATAATATTATACAGAAATAGAATGAGTTATTTATTTGTTTTTATTATTGTAGGTGGCATTTGGAGATGCCAAAAATAATCGAGAAGTCTATCTCAATACTGTCAGATGCTGGTCTTGGAATGGCTATGTTTAGCTTAGGTAAAAATATTGATTAATTATATATTTAGTATTCATTTTGAATAGATGTATCTGAATAAATTTATTGCTAGTTTTGTGATATTAATTAGTATTTTGTGTTAATTATGAAAGGTCTATTTATGGCACTACAACCTAAGATAGTTGCATGTGGGAATTCAGTAGCCTCATTTGCAATGGCGGTTAGGTTTCTCACCGGACCGGCGGTGATGGCAGCGGCTTCTATCGCCGTCGGCCTACGTGGCACCCTCCTCCATATAGCCATCGTACAGGTATGATATATATATAATAGCATACGTATATTTGTACCATATATATATTCTCAATGGGTTTTAATGTATAATAGATGTTTATTAGTTTATAATATGCAAGAAAAGTGGATATTTGATAGTATTTTGGAATAAAGAATAAAAATATATGTTATAGAATAGTTACTTTAATGATTTTTTTTATGTTTTTTCTACATATATATAATATTTACAATAAGTTTGCAAGGTTTATTTTTGTGTTTAACTGACAGGCGGCACTTCCTCAAGGAATCGTACCTTTTGTTTTTGCAAAGGAATACAACGTTCATCCTGCGATTCTTAGTACTGCGTAAGTATTCTTTTAAATTTAATTTCAATCATGATGACATGAAAGTGTATCAACGAGCCGCATCACAATGGATTAATGACAAACTGTTACATTGAGTCTCCATCTACTTTGAACGTGTGCAATTTTGTATCTATGGAATACTTGGGTTATATAAGGGTATTCATTAAGATAAGTACACGTTTAAAGTTGACTGAGACCGACATTCTATAGATCCAAAGTCGTGTTATTAATGATGAATATGTTGAATCTCTTTGGGTCTACATAATATGCTAGATATAATTAATGATGATTATAACAATGGTCCCGTAATTAAGTCCATAAATCTTGTATTAATTTGAATTGTGAATATTTCAGGGTTATTTTCGGGATGTTGATCGCACTACCAATAACTCTAGTATACTACATTATTCTAGGGTTGTAAAGATTAAGAAAGGAAGATATGTGTTTAAGGTTGAATATAGATGTCCAAGACAATTGGAATATGGAATTTTTGACTTGTCATCCCTTGATGTAAGGATCATGCTCCCTCAACATCTCCCAATATTGTATCTTTTAATATGTAGATTTTCAAGAAAATGAGGAAAGCAATGGCATAAAATATGGGAGACAAACATGAGGAGAAAGGGGATATTAATCTTTTTTTTTTCTCTCTCTTTTTGGGGAAATAAGTAGCATGTTAATGATATATCAGTGAAAGTTTAAGAGTTAATGAGAAGAAGAATTATGGTACTTAGTCGTTTTCTGTTCATATTTTTAACGGCTACTGTTGTTTGTTTGTGGTGTTTACTTATTGGTGTAGTTATTTATATGTTTTGACTAGAGTAAATTAAGTAAATGATCTAGGTACAAATTAAGTAAAATATTTTGACCTACCTTTTACAAATATGTATAATCTAATCTTGGGTTTTTTAATATAAATTGCTTAGCATGATAATAGAATATATATATATATATATATATATATATATATATATATATATATATATATATATATATATATATATATATATATATATATATATATATATATAAAATTAAAAAATCAAACATTCCAATTTCCACATTGACAAGACAAAATATATTTTAAAAGTGCTTCACCCACTTTCACGCCATGTTATTGAAGAAAAAAAAGTGCAACCTCGAATTAAATTTCTGTAAAAAAGGACTTCTAATCCAAGCTCTAAATCGGCAAAAAGCATCGAGTGCCTCGGGTCACTCAGCAACACGCCGCTGGCAATTCAGGTAGGAGGTTTGTGTAGTTTCGGTTGTGCCCTATCATTTGGAGTAATAAATAAAAAAATAGGTTCAAATACAAATTGTATTTTTGTTACATAATGTGAGAAAACACAATGAGTCAAAAAAAGTTATAAAAAATTATATCTCACAATCTAAATCGAATTTAAAAAAAAATAATTTCGAGCTTTTGTTCCCCTAGCCATCCTTACTAAGAAAAAAATAAATAAAAAATAAATAAAAAATTAACATTTTTTATTGTGTCATTTATGAAAGATACAATGACGTCATTGTGTCATTTATGAAAAACACAATGACGTCATTGTGTCATGAAAGACACAATTACGTCATTATGAAAGACATAAAGACGTTATTGTGTCATTATGAAAGACACAATGACGTCATTGTGTCATTATGAAAGACACAATGAATTTTTATTTTATTTATTTTATTTTTTTTCTGAAAGAAGACGACGAGAGGAACAGAGACTCCGAAGTACTTTTCTGAAATTCGATTTAGATTGTGAAACATAATTTTTTGTGATTTTTTTAGCCTCATTATGTCTTCTCACACTTTGTAATAAAAATATACTTTGTAGAACAACCTCACCCAAGATGGGTCTCATCACGATTAGAACCGATCACCCTATAACATTGCGGCGTGTCTGCGTAAAAAGTCTATTGTGAAATGTATGTAACGTGATAAATAGTGGTGTTAAAAAATATCCGAATCCAAATATCAAAATATCCGAAATTTGGGTATTCGAAATTTCGGATATCCGAAAATTCGGATATTTAAAATTTTGGATTTGGATTCGGATAGTGATTAAAGAATTTTCGGATATTCGGATATCCGAAATATCCAAAATATATTCATAAAAATTAAAAAATAGTAAATATTACTTAGAAAATTCGGATATTTTCAAATATTTCGGATATTTCAATAAAAACTTTGGATATCCGAAAAAATTTCAATAAAAATATTATATTTTTATAAAATTTATTAAATAAGTTTTTTTGAAATTTATTTAATAAATTTTATAAAAATATAATATTTTTATTGAAATCCACTATCCGAAATTTCGGATTCGGATTCGGATAGTGAAATCTACTATCCGAAATTTTCGGATATCCAAATTTGAACACCCCTAGTGATAAAGTGTTAATTTATGTAGTTTAAAAAAACTGGGTTAATATATTATATTTCGTTTATTACTAGATTATTTAAGTGATTTTTTCTTTGTTTAAATGTGATGCAAAAGGTTTAGTGGGTTTTGGCTATTGCATTGTTCTATTGGGGTGATTTGTGTGTGCATATAAGAAATGGGTTCTCATTTGTATGCAAGCTAAAAGAGGCTACTTTAAAATAAAAAACAATCCAACATGCTTTATTTATTTTGATTGATGATTGATGATTGATTTATTGTTTAGCTTGAGTAAACACTTTTGTAAGATAAACAAAAATAAAAGGGACTTTGTGAAAGCAAGGGTGTAGTATGGGCAAAAAAGGTGATTACTTTGTGTTGGTGGTGGTGGGATTCAAACATTTGGTCCCTTCTTTATATATAAAAAAGTGTCTCTGCATAATAACATGCACAAAATCAACCAAAAGTTTTTTTTAAAGCAAGGGAGAATTGAATCATGTGTTAGCCACATAATTCGCAAGGAATCTTTTTAGAGGTTAAGCTTATGTTTCATAAAAGTAATTATTTTCAATGAAAATCAAAATTTGAGAAACATGGGATGACTCCACTGCAAGAGTGTTATCAATTATTACAAAATTTCCAGCTTCTTTCACGATCTTTCTCTTCCATATTATCATTTAACAAGTTGTATAATTTCGCTAAATGTTTTCATGAATATAACACAATGGGTCCGCTGACAATGTGAAGTCTATATTCCTTCAATCTTCGATATATATATGAACTTGCTAGAAGTGCTTTTTGCTATTTGATAATTCATATTAACAATCGATTCTCTCTTATGTACATGAACATCAAATTTTAAGTCTTCTAGGTGTTTTGAATATATGGTTAGTAGAAACAATTTCGTGATTAATATGGAGCATATAATCTTTCTGTGTTGGAATTTCTTAACATTTTTGTCAATAAAATACACTTTGACACACTTAGACTGTTGATGAAGTTCTATACTTATGACTCAAAACAAAGTATAGGCTTACTTTAAAGTATTGTTCTAATTGAATATATTGTTTGTCAACACCATATTTACATCATTAAAGTAGGACTAACATATTGGCACTAGCCAAAAAATGTGTGGTCAATGTAATTTGTATGTGTTTTCACACGTGTTTGTGTGTCTTTAGATCCCGATTAATGTTTGTAATTTTGTGTGTTTAAATGGTCCATATGTGTGCTTTAATTAAGTTAACAGATTAATTAACTTATATATAATTATAAACCAATACTATGATTACATCTACTTCGTTTAATAGACTTTAAGCAACGTTTTATAACAACGAAAAACTATTGTAAAAGATAACAAATTACGTCCAATATTGTCATTTGCCACAACGATTCTGTTTTACTAATATGTTTTCATTAATTTAATTTTTTCTATTTAAGTTATAAATTTAGATGGTATATATTAAAGGGTTTAAAGGTGCTCACATAAGCCCATTTTGCAAGCACTAAGGGAAGACGGTGTCATGATCGGGGAAGGGTTGGAAAAACCTGACATTGGGTGAAAATTCCATAGGATTGAGAGGTTACTTTATTTGAATGCAACTTGTAATTTACCACCCATAGGACCACACCATACATAACGAGAAATACTGATGAATATAAAAATACGATGCGACGCTAACGTCACAACCTAAGAAACCGGAAAAACCTGAGACAACTCTCACCCCACTTTGTCATTCCCATTGAAAATAATGTCCAAAACTATATTTTGGCTTAACTTCTAGCACACAAACATGGCTAACTGCTAAGTAATTGTTTCTTATTGAATTCTCTTTCCTTTCATTAATATGTCATATTCAAATATTTATTTCATTCTCAAAACGATTTCACAAATTATAATACCACATTTAGCAATTTAGACAAAATTTTCATACTAGATAATCATGTTTCAAAAGTTATAATTTTACTTCCTATATTATGTACGATATACGCTTTTAACTCATTAATTTTTTTCTTAGTTAACTTTTGTTCATTAATGATAGATATCGTGTGGTCGGTCAAAAATATATATTAAAGATTACCTAATCACCCTTAATAGTAAAGGGTAAGCAGGGTGTCGAATCCCCAGGGAATCACAGGAAAATGCTAGCAATGATTAATCTAAAAAAACTAAACATTAAAAAGGAAATTGCTTGATTAATTGAATTGAGAATCAAATTAATAAAATAAAATTTTAGGTTTTTAACAATCTTGGTGAAAAACCAACCCACTTCAAGATTCAGATTTGGCAAAGTTATAATTTTTCTTGAATGAAACCTAGTGAGAAGTCATTAATGATGACTTACACATAATAGGATTTAAGTGATAATCATGGATTAAAGCTTAAAGAACCTTATTCACACAATTGTCAATTTAAATAATGAAACCCTAATTCTAATAATCAATCACACAATGATTAAAGACAACCAAAGTTATAAATTATTAAAATTAGGTTTAAGCATAATCAAACCGTTTAAATAATCATATCATTAATCGAATGGAAACGAACTTAAAAGGTTCAAGATCCAATCTCAAATCTAGGTTACAACTAAGAAAAATAAGAACTTGCACAAACCCGTCCCCCGAAGTGAATCACAATTGATTTAGACTTGCATCATCATCGATTCTTCAATAAAGTTGTAATTGATCATGTAAATCCGGATGAATTTGATGTTGGAAGACCTTTAGAATGATGGAAGATGGTTACTTTTCGTCCAATATTGATGTGTAAAAAGTTCTTTTTCGTCCTAGGGTTAATCCCTCTTTAAAACCCCTCAAATTAGGTTAAAATCCACCAAAATGCGGCGATCGGCGTCGGTGGCGCCACCAGTTGCGTCGATGGCGCCACCAGCGCCGTCTAGGCTGAAAGTTGTTGACCAACGGTGGCTCTGACGGTGTTTCTGACGGTATCGGAATCGGTGGCGCCTATGATGGCGTCGGTGGCGCCACCCCCTGCACAAACTTGATTTTCATGTGTAACTTTTTGAGATCTTTCCGTTGATAGGTTGTGCGCCCCGTAACTCTTTTCCTAGCTCAAGTTATGCCCGTTTTAAGTTACCGTTATCTTAAAACTTCTCTTTTACATATTTTTACCTCCCGAGCTCCAATTTTGGTCCCGTTTCTTTCCACTTTTTCGTATTCTTCACATTTATGCTACAAACACAATAATATCCCAAAAGTAACTCTATTTCCAATAATTTGACACGTAAAACACGGTATTAAAGCCTTTAAACATTGAACCTTCACCACCCAATCACAATCCCCACACTTACCTTTTGCTTGTCCTCAAGCAACATGATCTGGTTGTGTAAGGGTAAGTAAGGTCATCTCCACAAAAAATATGTGGAAAGTGTTTAACAATTGTAACTCTATTAACTAAAAGACACAAACTTTATAATTAAAGATTGAAACTTTGAATTAAATAATGAATACAATTTCAAAAAGCAAGAATCTTTGAAACTAACTTAATTAAATAATAAGAAATAATCACTTCAAGATTTCCAATTTCGCAAGATCCACAATTGATACTTTCAAATTAGGGTTTGTAAGAAACAATACTTCAAGATCTTAGCTTTTGATTAAAGTGGTAACAAAAGAACAATCTTTTAAGACTCGTTCATACACAAAGTTACCAATTCATCTATATCACGTTGTTTACTTTTCTTAATGAGCTCACGATGTAATGAAACCGAAAACTGATAATCAAGCAAACAACTTTATTTATAAGTAAACCTTGTAAATCAACCAAAACATAAGGTTTCATTCAATAATTCATTGTTCAATACAAAAACCTATCAAAGCATACCAATTGTCTCACTTGAAAAGAATCGTACTCCCGAAAGCAATCAAGAAGAACTAGCCACTCATGATCTTTATCGGATCTTCAATCTTGATTTGATGATGATCAATGATGATTTGGTATGAGTTGGGAAGCTTGAAAGCACCCAAAATCACCTTGAATTTGCTAGATTTTGACTGGGAAAAGTTGTCTTTCGAGTTGGGGTTGGATAGGTTTAAGTAGACATTAAGATCCTCAAAATCCAGGTGTTAGTTGAAGACCGGCGTATGATACGCACAGGGTCGCGTATCATACGCCCCCCTCAGCATCCATACCCCCAACTTTCTGTAATTTTTGTCAAATACAAGTACAAATACGCCGCCAATACGCCGATCGGGTATAATACGCCCATACCCAGCGTATCATACACCGGTACACCTAAATTTGTGCCTTTTTTGTAACTTTTGATTTTTACATCTTTAGTCCTTGTAGTTTCGTGTTTGGATTATTTTACTTCTAATTAAGCTTGTTTAGGCTTCGAACACCTAACAAAACACAACCAAAGTAATCCCATTCCACAATAACAACGATGTAAAATCACATAATTAGATCAATTAAACACTGAATTATTGGCTCGTGATCACAAAGCTCAATTGTAATTTATAAAACCATCATTGCAAATACATATTACTAATCACTTATCAAGGCTCAGTTAAGGTCCAAGGTCATACCCTTATTCACACGACTTACATCGTTTAATAGATTTACATTTTAGCAAGTCAGTTATAAGCAAAATAGGACATCACCCAACTAAGCTTAACATGATTTTGATTTTTAGTGTCATATACACACCCCTCATAATAATTCACTCTTCTCGGTTTATATCTGAACTAGTAAAAGATTTACTAGTGTAATCACTTAATAAACCAATATACCATCTTGTCCACATAAGCTTATATAACAATCACGCCTCCACCACTTGCATAGACTTTGCACATATCTAAAGGACTTATGGGTTTTTGGGCTTAGGTAAAGGTAGGAGATATTTGGCTTTACGAGTGGCTACACATACACAAAAAGAAACCAAACCATTAAACAATCCTTACTAACATGACTAACAGAGCTAGATCACTTTGATCCATTCTAAACAACTGCTTTTTTTCATTTATCTTTTCTTTTTCATTAATATTTTTATTTTTATTTTATTTTTTTTATATAAGCTTGACTTCGGATGCTCTTTTACTTTGAATGGCTTCACGGTTGGTTATCAACTAACAACTTGAGCTTTATATATTGGGTTTAATAAAAGAATGGTTTAAGGCTCGACATGATGACTAAGGGTTAGGATGGATAACAATAAACAAGGATAACAAGTAAAGGGGTTCCTAAATTGCCTTTGTTATTTGTGTGCAAACACCTTGCTTATGGTCTTCGTATGCATCAAACAATACAAGTTCTGCAACAAGAGTGGTATATGGCCTACCTCAACAAATGAATATATATGATTGTGTTTTAAGTAATAGGCTCAACATCTCACCAAGTAGGAATTTAGGCTTCTAATATGCACATAATTTTATTATATCAACAGCTTGTTAACCATAATCAGGCATCCTTAATATTTTCAAAAATGACTTGCTAGAAATACTTTGTTCCGCAACTTAAAGAATATGACCATGACTTAAGATCTATACCAATCTTTTGAGAAGCAACAAGCTAGTAATTTACATTGAAAATTTTAGTCTTTAAACACAATAAACTTCACTTGAAGATTTGCAAAAAAAAAAAAAAAAAATACATTTTATCTTTTTTTGAAAACTTTTACTAAATCCCCTACTAACTAAATTTTACTATTAGTATGGAAACAAGAGAATTTTAAGATCAGACATCATATTCACAAACCATTTACAATCAGTCGGAGACTCACCATCAATAACCAAAAATTAGAACTAACTACAAATTAACTATTTTTAACAATTAATAAGGGAAAAAATGCACCTAGTTATATCTTTATGACAAGATCTTCAATTGTACTAGTGATCTTCAACATTTCGTCAACTAATCTACAAAACATAGTAAAACTCGTATAGAAGTGAACTTCTCACTTAATGATTAACACATCACATTTAAATTAATAATGCATCCCCTTCCCCACACTTAAATCATTGCATTGTCCTCAATGCAACTTTTAAGTGGAATTTTGATTAAAAATATTTAACTTTTTAAATAAATATAAAAAATCACTTTAATGATAAAAATCCTAAACTCACTTTCGTAGGAATCACGATTGCATTTAGCATATACAACAAGCCTTTTAAACTATCTGGTAGACCCGAGTGGACGAGTGTAGTCTCGTGAGGGTTTCTAGTGAACACACCCACAAAGTTCTTAAAATGAAATAAAATAAAATCATAAATAAACAAAAACAAGACTAAAAAAACAAAATAGCTTGGGTTGCCTCCAAAGTAGAGCTAAGTTTTAGGTCTTCAGCCAGACCGTACCTGATATTTGTTATGGTGGTTTAAGTGCACATTTGCCAACCGAATTCCTGACAAATGCTCGGTAGTTGACAAGCCAGTTCCATGGTTGCTTCCCAATGATCGACAAGTCTACGGAATAGTTGCTGCGGAGCCACTTTATGATGATTTGTCCAATGTCTTGTAATGCCACCTTATTTTTCTTTATTCTCAAACTCTCTTCCCTAACTTTGTTAGTTGGAGTAATAAGTATAGGGGAAGGACCAGGATAAACTTGGATTATTTTGGGCTTTGGCTCCTCTAAAGATTTTATGTCTTCTACCAACTTTAAACATACAAATTCATTCTCTTGAAGTCTCGTAACCTCTTCAACAATATCACCATCTATCATTGTATCATTATCTAGCTTAGATTGCTCTTGTCTTAGTTGAGCCATATCTTCAACTAGTTGGTCAACCTACTTAACCAATACCTTCAGTGCTTTATCTCTTTCTCTGTTTTCTTTTTTCATTTCTACCAACATGTTCAAGTCCGTAGTTTGTCCTCACATATCCCATTTGTCGCCTGTATTCAGAACATCTTCTTTCTATATTTCCATATTTGCTCTCGAACATTGGACAGACAATCTTGAACCTAATGATAAAGGCTTTCGCAACATATACATGGATCATCGTCCCACTCATAATCCATGATGATATCAAAATTCTTGATATTCTACTAAGCCCGCAAACAAGAATCAAATACCACGCGTAATTCCGAACGACCATATAACAAATAAACTAAAAATAAGAAAAAGAAAAACTTTTTGGTTTTTTTAATGGATTTTTATGAAAACAAATAACTATTACTAACACTAAGCGCAACGATTCCCAGGCAACGGCGCCATTTGATCGATATCATGTGGCCGGCCAAAAATATATATTAAAGAGTATCTAATCACCCATAATAGTAAAGGGTAAGAAGGGTGTCGAATCCACAGGGAATCATAGGAAAGTGCTAGCAATGATTAATCTAAAAAACTAAACATTAAAAAAGAAATTGCTTGATTAATTGAATTGAGAAAGAATCAAATTAACGAAATAAAAGTTTAGGTTTTTAACAATCTTGGTGAAAAAACAACCCACTTCAAGATTCAGATTTGGCAAAGTTATAATTTTTCTCGAATGAAACCTAGTGAGAAGTCATTGATGGTGACTTACACATGATAGGATTTAAGTGATAATCATGAATTAAAGCTTAAAGCACCTTATTCACATAATTACCAATTTGAATAATAAAACCCTAATTCTAATAATCAATCACATAATAATTAAAGGCAACCAAAGTTATAGAATATTAAAATTAGGTTTAAGCATAATCAAGTCGTTTAAATAATCATATCATAAATTGAATCCAAACGAACTTAAAAGGTTCAAGATCCAATCTCAAATCTAGGTTACAACTAAAAAAATAAGAACTTGCACAAACCCTTCCCCCGAAGTGAATCACAATTGATTTAGCCTTGCATCCTCATCGATTCTTCAATAAAGTTGTAATTGATCATGTAAATCCGGATGAATTTGATGTTGGAAGACCTTTAGAATGATGGAAGATGGTTACTTTTTGTCCAAGATTGATGTGTAAAAAGTTCTTTTTTGTCCTAGGGTTAATCCCTCTTTAAAACCTCTCAAATTAGGTTAAAATCCACCAAAACGCGGCGATCGGCGTCGTTGGCTCCACCAGTGGCGTCGGTGGCGCCCCCAGCGCCATCTGGGCTGAAAGTTGCTAACCAACGGTGGCTCGACGGTGTTTCTGAGGGTATCGGCGTCGGTGGCGCCTATGATGGCTTCGGTGGCGCCATCCCCTGCACAAACTTGATTTTCGTGTGAAACTTTTCGATATCTTTCCGTTGATAGGTCGTGGGCCCCGTAACTCTTTTCCTAGCTAAAGTTATGCCCGTTTTAAGTTACCGTTATCTTGAAACTTCTCTTTTACATATCTTCACCTCCCGAGCTCCAATTTTCGTCCCGTTTCTTCCCACTTTTTCATATTCTTCACATTTATGCTACAAACACAATAATATCCCAAAAGTAACTCTATTTTCTATAATTTGACATGTAAAATACGGAATTAAAGCCTTTAAACATTGAACCTTCACCACCCGATCAATTAACCTTTAAGAAACTAATTTGCAATTGCGTTTTAGTTTTTCTCTTGGCATCCTCGTATATATTTTATTAAAAACGGAGTTGTATTCAAAATATGGTATTTCTTGGGCATTGTAAGTTGTATTGACCGACATGTGCGTGCTGGTCCGTGAAGAATAAAATTGATACTGATCGAAGAACATCGTTAATGTATAAGTGTTTTTTATTTATTTTTTGATCTTCAGAATCGAGTCGTTGCAACTTCATATTTTTATGTAATTAACAATGTTAATGTCACTACTGCAACCCGTGTAATAAAGTTCGAAAACATGTAACAACGTATTATCTTAATTTTTAGTTTATGCATATATACGAAGGATGAACATAAGATACTAAAATCTTAAAAATGGAAGTACTTTGGACTAGTGGTTAAGCCACATTAACAGTTAAGATGACATGATGATAGTTTTATAATAAACTAGCTAGACGTTAGTAACGGGTGTGAGGGATCAATAAGTAGATGGTCATTGTTTAGTTCTGTTGGGTGTTTAAACTGGTTTTATTATTTTCGTAAAGGTAAATAACTTTTCCATGTTTTATTATTTTTTCCTAAAGAAATTACACTACTAAATCAACAATAATATTTTCTTTAATTCGAACGCAATATTAGTATATTTAGAAAATGATGTTCTTTAAAGGGTTGATGCAAGCATGCAACAATGAGTCTAAAACCATTTACATGGTGCATCTAAGTTGTAAAGTTCTTTTTGCAAGTGCGCAATCGTCCATTTACAAGACAAATTCACTTTTGTGATGTTTAAAACTGATCGAAAATACTACCGCTCTAAAGTACATGTGTTGCCTCCAAATTGTTTTTTAAAACTTTTTTTTTTATGAATTTTGATCAACGAATAATAGTCAATATCATATATATATCTGCTTAGCATAAATTCATAATTTGTTTCAAGTTTTTTTTTTTAAATAAAATATTGCTAAATGAAACGGCTTGTTTTTTCTAACTTTGATTTTTTTCAATATGTTTTATATATTTAGTATTTTCCAATCTGACTTATGTGCCAAACACCCATTCAAAACCTACATAAAATGTGAGACATTGAAGGCTTATTCCCACTAGTGTTGTTTCAAAGAAATAGGAACCAAAAAAAAAGAAAAAGAAAAAAAGAACGAGTTGTAAACAGAAAGGATTTTAAAGTTGGGACAATTCCATCTCAATCCAAAAGAATTTAGGTATAAATTGCAAAACACTTACTAATACATTTGCATTTTTTTATTTTAATTTTTTAGTATTTATATTTTAAATAGACATATCAGGGGATCCACTAGAAGCGGGCTATCTATCATATGTCGATAGAGGAAAATTTTGCTTAGAGCTTAACAATAACTTGCTATAAGTGAAATTTTAATGTAAGTTTGTTTTTGTTTTTGTTTATTTCTATTACAAATGGATAGGCTATTTATTTATAAAAATTGATAACTTGTAATGATGAAACCTAACACACTATACTGTAGCCTTCATTGTTCTTTAATATATAGATAACAGTTGTTCAGCAAAATGATAAATTACCCAATAAAATGTAATTTCAGGGGTTCATAAATCACATGACGGATAAGTGATGGGATAACAACAAATTAGTACACTTAGACATTTGATGCTCAAAATCTAGTGGGTAGGATTTGTTAGCATTAAACCAGTAATCAATTATAATTTTTTAAATGTCATAAATTAATATTGTGTTCTAATAAGATCTTTTTTGGAGCCTATTGTTTGTCTTTCTTTTCGATAAAGTGTTTCTTGTGCTCTTGTGCATGTGACTTTGAAATGCATTTTATAAAAATGGTCTTTTTAATTAAAAGACACCATTTGTTTTAACATTTAGAAAAAGACTTGAGTAATAGTTCTAGGTTCATCTAATTATAGATCATCTTGGACACAATAGTGTAAAAACAGTAAGAAACAAGCTCAGTCAGTGTAATGATGTATGGCAAATCCTTTGTGGCAATATTTGAGAGCCAACAAAGTTCAAAAACCAAGATCGCAAACCCTCATAGTTGAACCATAGATGTTAATGATGAAAGAAAGTGAGACATTTGATGAACTTTTGGGCAAATTTAGTGTAATTTTTACAAGATTCAAAAGCCTCGGGTCAAGCTTAGAAGACAAGGTGGTGGTGCGAACTAAGAAAACTAACCAATTCGAATCCAGGGACTTATTTGCAAATTCTGCCTTTTGTTGATCAATATTTTGAAGTAGAAACAATGCCATTTGAATAGGCTATTGAAGATTGTAGTCTTATGAAGATTGAATTAAGGTTCATAATGAGAAATATGAAGAACAAAGTAAGTTATCGTTTTCAATAGATGACATGCAAGAAAGATCAAAATGTGGTGAGTTTGATAAAGATCAATTAGAACAAGGAAGAATGATAAAAATCGAGCATGTGACCAAGTAAGGGGGTGTGATTATGGTAGACGTTGACAATGCTAATTCCAATTAAATGAAGATCAAAGAGAACGAGGTATGTATTGAAATAAAAGATATATCAAGTTTTATAATTATCACATGTATGGTCACTATGAGTTCGTTAGAACCAAAGGAGTAGGTCAATTTGGCTCAAGAGGATGAACCGACATAATTATGACGTGCAATCGGGTCTATATTAAGATTGAAGGGGAGAATATATGAATGTATTAATCCTAATATTTCACTTGTGAAACGGGGTGAACTATTATAAAGAAAAAGAAGGGTTTTATTTCAAAGATGGTGCTCTAGATATACAAGGAATAGAAGATTGAGACCGGTTAAAGAACTAGATCTGTTAGCGTTTTATTTATTACTTGTTGCTTGTAGTTAGAAGTTTGAGTCTAGTTAGAAGTCTTAGTGTGCAAGTAAAAGTTTAGTATAAATAGGGTTGTTGGGTTTGGCTTGTTTTGTGGTATTCAACTAATAAAGCTAAAAAAGAAGTGTGACATGTTCGTCACAAAATACCGACTGTTTCTTGTGATTTATGATCTAATGTTACCAACAAGAAGAAATGAACTTTGTATAAAGCTCAAAAATAATTCATACTAATAGTTATATATATTTTTAAACATTACTTCTTTACATTGCATTTTATTTTTATGTTAATATTACTGACTCAAAAAAATAAATAATTCATAATAGTAGTTATACTTTAACAACAATGAATATTTAGCTAGTTTTTGTCATTTAACAAGATTCATATTTTTCTATAAGCTTTTTAAAGGAAACTTACACCATAAAGATTGTAAAGAGGTAAAAGTGTATGATATTAAACCTATCACACTCATTTATTGAGTTGGAGGGTCCATGCTCCACACTACCCATGCTATGCCATGTGGTTGTATTATTGTGTGTGCAGGAAATGAAGAGAGGATCCAACTAAATTTTGGGAAGAATGTAACTTGCCAATGACCTTTTAGCTTTACTCATAATTTCATTTTTAACGTGTCTCATTGATATATAAGTTAGCTTCATTTGCAATTTATTTGTAACTAGATTTTCACGACATGGTTCTTTGTATTTTTGGTAAAAAATGAAACTGAAATAAACCACTCTTCTCCCCCAAGGATCGAAATAGGATGGTCATGAGATCACTACTAGAAAATAGGTCTTTAATGACACGCAATGCGTGTCATAAAAGGGGTAGATGGCATGTTAAAGCGCGTCAAGGAAGAACCTGTTATAAAAAAAGATGACTTGCATTTGTGTGTCATCTATTTATGACACGCATTTATGAAACGCCTTTATGACGCGCAATGCGTGTCAAGAAAGACATTAAATAGTGTCATAATTTCAGTAGTTTTATTAAAAAAATATATTTTTATAGAATTATTAATTTTCACATTAAATGATAATTAATAATTAATGTATAATAATATAAAATAAAATACACAATACGATTTATAAAATACTAACAAATATTATAAAATTAAATATTTCATACTATAATTCCAAAAACAACTATATGACAGTCATGAATGCATCCACAAGCACTCTTTAAGTTCTCTGAAATTACATGTCATGATATTAGTTCCGGCAGCAAGCTATCAATTCCTATGGCGTATATCACCGTTTGCAACCAGGGACAACTTGAAATCCTTGATGGGTATTGTGCCTGTCAATATGAAATCATAATGAGTAAACTTTACCCATATCATCTGTATAAAATCGTAATCAATTAGTTCAATTAACTAAAACTGAAAAATTTAATACAATGTGATATAAAAGCACTCGGTGAATTAATTATAATTTAAAATGCTAAAACAGGTATTAATGTCAACTCATTTCTTTCAAAATGGGTCCTTTGATTTAAATCATGCAGCCTGCTTCTCTACTCATTAGAAAAACCAAAAGCATTTCAATAATTAATCAAATCGAAATGAAATAACATATTAACATAAAGTGCTCGATTAGGTGTATAACAATTGCAAACATGTGGCATCATGCCCAGATAATTATAACCTATAGCAATATTTGCAATACAAATGAACTTCTTTAATCTTATCATCTTCTCTAATAGAATTACTTGCCTTATCCAGGGCACATTTTTTACTGCTTCCTTCCTGGAACAGAAGTAAAATAAGATTTTCTATTTAATATATTCATCTTATGCGACAATGTGCTTTAGCCCAAAATATCATAGACTGTATTCAAGCACCATTAGAGTTCATTTACTCCTTAATGTTTTGTGGCTCTCATTATCATGGTGTGAGAATAAGATGTCACAAGAAGCACGAAAATAAAAATGAAGGATGCAGTGTGATGGTCCAAATGGGCAGTATCTAGTAAGGTTTAAGATATGCAAATAGCCCTCTTAACAAGACTCCAAACAAGCATAACTTCTGGTCATCTTCAAGGACACTATAAACTCACCATGAGTCCAAGACCTATCCTCCCTAAAGGCATGAACCGTGCAATTCAATGCTTAAAGATAAGGTGGAGGTGATCATCTTTGTTCTATTTTTATTCCCGATTAGAGCCTGTTGGTTACTGTTCTTGTTCAGTTCATTGATTAGTTGGTTAGGCTATCAGCTTGTCTTGTTTTGCTGATGTATCCATAAAAAACGAGTGGGGTGAGCTTTGTTTGTATTCTCAGTTCGCTATTAATAACATTTCCGGAGCTTTGCCCTTGATCCAATAAACGACACTATTACCAATTTATTCATTCACAATGGCCAGTAGTTCCTTAGGTTTGTAGAACCAATCCCAAAACGGAATCGCTATATAATTAAAAAAACAGTTCGATTGTTTAAAACTATTCTATTATATCACTGTCATTTTTATAATTCCACATGAAAAAGAGGAACCCTTTTCTACTTATAAGGGGTGTACAAATGCTATACAATACATGCGGTTCTTGTTATCCCTTTGTTTACAAACCATATTGGCATATTGTCATGAAAGTAAGAACACGCAATGACCACCATGGAAACAAATCAAACAATACTAAACGAACTCATTCTCTGCCATAGTTTTAGTTTTGAAAATTCAATCCTAGCACCTTATAAGTTTAAAATTCACAACTAAAAGTTCAACCTTCTGGTGCAGAACTTTATACTCTTATCTTCTACCTACACGATTGCTACAACCTAAAATAACTTGAATACGAAAGCAACAAATTCAATCCTAGCACCTTATAAGTTTAACATTTTTTTTTTCGTTTTATGACACTAAAAGGATGACACGCAATAAAGATGATATTTTTTTATTAACGTACTTTTGCATGTCGTAAAATCAGTCTGTGTTATAATTCACGTGTCATTAAAGGTTTATTTTCTAGTAGTGGATACACTGTGTTGGGAAACCCATTGGTTTTGCATTTAGGATCTTTATATAAGTCTTTGATACAAACGTTGCAATCCGGAAAAAAGAACTTTGTGGTCCAATCATGGAACGACACATGTTCTGCAACCCAATCACCACAAAATACTATTCATCAATCTTCTTAATTCATATATAGTCAATAGATGTTATTTGATATATAATATTTGTTGGTTGATTGGTAAATACAATGAAAGAAGAAATTATGAGGGTTTTATCCTAGCTATACATGTGGAACCTGTGGTGTCTTTTATTTTTCAAGTGATTGTAAAATAAAGACTTTCATCGATGAATTGGTTTGTAAAAAGTACACTACTTAGATTGATGAAAATTTACAATTCAAATGATTCAACAATGAGCAATGATCCTTAGTCAAACAGGTTAAAGTGAGCTACCAATGACATATAAATATTGGGAGATCATAGGTTCAAGTCTCACTCTGAGCAAAATGCTCAGAGTTGAGCCATGGGGTTTTCTCAGCAATGAGTTTCCTCCTGAGGGGGTTGGGGGCGTGGTCATGGCTAGGAAACGGATAGGTGAGCCTGATTAAGATAACGCCTATCTTCCGAAGCAGAGTCTCACATTTGACGTTCAAAAAAAATGATTCAACAATGAATTGATTGATATGGTTGTATTTAAGTTTGAGAAATAAAGTGAACATTTCTGGTTTCTTTATGTATGATCAAAAGTTATTTTGTTAATTTTTTGTGAATGACAAATCTATCCAACTACTCCTAAACTACATAATAAACTACATTCTATCAAGTTTAAACCTAAGTTTACCTAGAAGAGATAAAACCTCTTGCCACTAAGCTACAACCCAAGTGATAGTTATTCGGTTAGTTACTAACATGCTAAACAAATTGTTGGTTAATTGACTTGAATGGCTACGGATTATGCCTATACACAAACAATGAATCGTTAACTATGCTAAACTAAAGGTAAAATGAACACCCTCAAAGAGTTCATCATATGCCGAGTTACACTCTAATCAATTAACAAAGACTATAAAAGAATGGAAGAGAAGTCGTATCACTCGTATGCATTATTGAAAAACCAACGGTTATAAGGCTGAATAAAGAAATGTACTCATCAATCAAAATAATCAAAACTTATGCACATGTATCGACATGATTGAAATTAACATTGTCTACAATCCATGAAGCCTCATGACCCATCTTAGTTGATTAGATGACATCCCTTCCATAGACTAGCATGCATCGCGTCATTTCAATCGAAGTTTCGTAAGCTGTGTGGTCGGCTCACAACAAATCATCTAGTCGTAACCACTAGTCTTTACGGTCTTGGTTTAACAATACATAAAAAAAAATATTATTTTCTGAATTTGAGATCTTTACTTGACTCTTATCTTGTGTGTGGTAAGATTTCCCATTTCAATGATTAATTCCATAATGTTGTAGTGAGTTCACTAATTAAGTTGCCACGTTTCTAATTTTTAAAATGGGATCTAGTCAATAACCATTGCTCAAGAGATGTCATGACATGAAATATATCTTTCTTGACAAAATTGCACACAACTTGATGTTCATTTGTTATCATCAGAGGCGACATCACCATTCTGAAGTTTATACAATTTTCGTATAAAATATGTCATGACATGAAATATGTTTTTCTTGAAATAAATTACAGTATAGAAGAATATAACAATTTCACAGATAATATTTGTGAAGCACTATGCACAGGCCTTAAAACATAAATCACAACCATCTTTCGCTTTTAATATTACTATACTAATCTTTTATATGTTATAGTTTCATTTTCACGACTACAAATGAAATTAGTAGTCGTATAAAACCATCTTTAATATTTCGGTTACTTAAATGGTTTTTTCTATGTTTAAAAGGCTTTTTTTTTTTTCATTTAAACTAGCAGAATGCCTAAATTGAACGTAAGTTCTAAGGGGATCTTTGGTTAAGTTTGTGGGAATCACCGGCTTTCTATAGAATGGAAATCTAATTTATATTCTTTACTCGTGTAGTTTTCAAATTTCATCAAAGTTAGAATATTAACTTGAAGAGTAAAAATTGTTTGGTTGGACGAAAAAAGAATTATAATCAAGACAAACTTACATCTTTTTTATATAATAAAGGAATTCAATCAAATAATTTAACTTCTCCTCCTTAGGTGTCTTCATCAACTACAAACACTATCATTCTCACAACCATCATCACGACCACCCCACTATTTCCACCACCATCGTGGATGTTGCCGCCACTACCCCCTCTCACCACCATCACCACCACCTACCACTGAGCCACTACCAACGCTATCATCATCAGATTCTAACGTTTCTAATCATTTACAATAATATATTTATTAGATAACAAAATTTATTACTTCAATGTATTGGAGCTTTAATTCATTTGAATATCAATTTTTTATATGTTATAAGTCTTAGAGATTTCATAGAGCAAACGTCGCTTAGATTTAAAGTTGAATATACTTCCAAAGAAGAGTTCGTTGTCTACTATTAACTAATTTTATGATATCATCTTATCAATTATATAACTAAACGTGAAACTTCCATACGAAAATCTAATTTCCTAAAAGTGTTGTTTACTAATTAACTAACTAAAAGGAAGTTTTATTTTAACTAACTTTTATCCTTCGTATCTTTTCCTTTTAGAACTGATAGTATTTTTAGTATAAATTAGCTCATCAAAAAATAAAAACCTGAGCTAATTTGGCTAGTATAAACACCTTAAGCCAACTTCGAGCTAAAAACAAGCTCAATCGTTTAACACTCGAGCTTATTTGGCTAGTGACGAGTAGATTTTGTATCGTTTAGCCAATTTCTTTGTATTTTGGCTGCTGAAACTTGTGTAATTTATTGTTTTGCGACCTTGAGGTTTCATTATGAATAAAGTCATGAGACCCGTCTGCATCCCTACTAACCAAGGGGTAAGGTAAATTGCAGCTTACACTAGCTGACCGATTGGGTTCAAGAGGTTATGACAAGATACCAGTGAAAACAATATTCAAACTTTACATATGTGCTAGAGAGGAATCATATGCTTTCATTGTGGCACGACACCATCCTTGATGGTTAAAACCTATATAGCCCTAAGTTGTGGTTAACTTGTTAGTAAAGTGTTAATTCAAAACTATAAATTAAGTCTGCGTGCGTGTTTGCAAACTTTGTTACGCCTGTTGAAGTAGTAAAATTAACGTGATTAAATATATGAAGAACGTATAAATTGTTACAACTTGGTTTTAAAGATTAAAGCGTAGATAGAAAACAATGTTATGTATCACATGTTCCAGCTTAGTAATTTTTAAATGTAATTTAAACGGAAAAAATATAGGTAAAATAAAAAAAAATAGAATAAATGTAAGCAACAAGGTTTGAACTTGCATTTCCCAACTCAAAGCACCACATCTAACCAATTCCAGTACCTCCAAATTTTATTTTAACACTTGAAATAACATATTTAAACAAGAAAAATCCGGAAAAAAAAACTATAGTCCAATAAACATGTGACATGTGGCATGGCAGTGGAAACCCTTTGACCATGCTAATTGTGTTACACTAATGATTTTCTATGCATTCACTCGTGACAAGATTGTTAAAGTTGAGTAAAACGAGTCAACAAGTCGAGTCACAATTAAGTTGTCTTGACATGGAGGAGAGCCAAATACAATATTAGTTTCTACTGCGGTTGGAAAATATGAAGTTGATTCAAATCGGCTATTACTATCTTAATCCAAACAACCGGCTCAAACTCGACTCATGAACGAATTCAAATCAAATTAAATAAAAATAAACCGTAAGACATTAATTAAAACTTAAATATGAAAAATATAAACATATTACACTCATTTTTGTTTACTTTCTCATTTTCAAATACTTTTTGTGTGGTTGATAGAAGCCATGCAGTTCATGAGTCCCCACAATGGTTGCTACTTGACGTGGCTAAATATACATTTCTCGACGTTTTCTTGTCCACATTCAGACACCAAAATAGACATATCGCATGTTGCATTTACTCAATTTTCCCACAATTATTCGTACATTTTTTAAAGTACGATCCGTCACAAATAACAGTTTCAAACACATAACTTTGGGCGATATCGCCCATAACCTAAGATGTGTTTAATGTGTCAAACGTGCACATGACCACGTTTAAGTTGTAAACGATGCTGGAATTTAGCTTGGATCAGTTTAAATGGTTGGAACGAGAGTGAGAGACAGGTTGATTTCGGTGTCGGGTGAACTACAGACATGATGGCATGGGTGGGTGGCCAGGGGTGAACGGGGACCATTGTCGTGGGGACTTGAAAGACAGCTCGATCTATGCAAGAAATCATTTTGTGTGATTGTTTTCGTTTACTTACTTTTGAAAAAAAAAAAAGATATATAAAGTGAATGAAAGTATGTTTTCTTTATCTACTTTACAACTGATTTAACTTGAACCCGACCCCACAAAAATATTTCATGTTATTCTATTTGAAAAATAAATTGCATGTTTTGATTTCATATAATATAACTCACTACATAACATGCTGTTTGAGTGCTTTCTCGATTTTGTAATTCGCTAAATAGCTTTATGAATTGTGTACAATTTTTGTGTATACTTTTACTATTAAATTAAAGGGTTTTGTGGGTACACGAAATGAATCAATAATCGGATAAGACAAAAAGTGAATTCCAAAAAACAAGATGTTATTTCTTGGGAAAATGAAGTGGTAATTCTTATCCTTATTCATACCATATGATTCCTTTACGAATTGTTTGAACCATTGCAACATTTCAGTCGAGGGTTATTAATTGGTTGGGGATTATAATTATGAGCAATTTACAGTTAAATTAGTGATAATCTTCTATAACAGTTGTTACTGATACTTGCATTTCAATAGTAGCTATGTTATTGTAGATCATATGCCCTACTAATCATATATACTATAGATGTTTCAGTACTAACTCATGCTTCAGTTGCTATTTATGCTTTGGTTACAAGTGATCATTAGTTTTTATCGACCATCAATAGGACGACTAATGGCCAAGTTGCCACTGATGATCTTAGCATGACCTATTAAGAGCTCTACCCTTTGGACACTGCAGTGACTTTCCCACTTGGACCCCAACATACGAGTTGTTGCCCGAATTCATCCCTGGGGCTTTGTACCCTGGAACCCGATCGCTTGGTCTAGAGGTTACACCCTTTACAACATTAGTGGTATAACAGTTCTCGAGATCAGAACATTTTTACATGATGTGTGCACTTCTCACCTTATAACTCATATTAATATTTATTTCAAGTTCTCATTTAGCTTTAAAAAGATCCAACTGACAAAATATGAACTTAATACCACAAGAATCACCTACATAAAACAACTTAATTTTCTAGCCGTGATATTATAACTAGTCTTTTTTCTTTTCAACTTTTAGAACATCGTTAATAGACGTTATATATATATATCCAATCAAATATTGTAATTCCTATGGTAACATTATTTAATAATATTTTTCTAGTAAGATATATTCTTTATACTAAAATTATTTGGAGTGGGATAAAAGTGAGATGGAAAAGAATAATGCTTTGTTCTCCAGAAAGAGAGATGGAACGTGAAAAACATCTGCACACGAAATTATCCGATGAGAATTGTCTGGCTGTGCTCACATATTTCTTCAGTGGCCCCCCTTTCCAATCATTGAATCAAAGCTATAATACACACAAGGGTATTAATACCACTCATACGTGGGAATTCTTCGGTACATCGTTACTTTTATTTTTCCGTCTCTCTGTACTGTTAATTCTATGGATATTTTTACGTTTTTTTTGTTTTTGAGTCTCTATGCATATGTGATATGCTTATCTAATAAACAAGTAAATGATTGTGCAATGTGTTATAATTCTGTGAACTCATATAGTTTTTTCGTTTCTCTCATTATAAAATAATGTGCAGTATTAGAATGCAATTATTTACTTATTATATTTTACATTTAAAAATTGTCACGTTTGTTATTTTTTTCCATTTGTTTTATTTTTAATATATGTTTTTATATTTTTTTTACGTGTTACAAGTTTATCGGGTACCGGAGATCAAAACAACAACTTGAGGTTGTTTGAGATTTATATTTTTAAATATTTCTTAAATCCACATTACTAACTATCTAATATATTTATTTGACCTTTGTTATAAATAGATCTCAAGCCTAGTATGTATATAAAATAAGTTGATTTTAGTGAAATGTGTGTGAGGTAGATCTCCATCCCTGATCAAGTTTTTCAATAGTTAAATATGAGGTTGGGAAAAGAACTAATAATAAAAGTTTAAAATATAGAAAAGGGAAAAAGTTATTTTTTGGGTTATATTTAATTTAATTAGCTTTTTTAAAAACCAAACAATTTTTATATACTTAATTATTTTTAAATAAATTATATCATTAAATTAATATCTTTATTATCTTTAACTCAACAAAGTATTGTTATATTTTAAAATTACAATTATTTTTTAAAAAATATTGGTAACCATTGAAATAACGTTCTTTAATTAAAAACATATGTAGCATAATAAGAAATGTTGGTTGCAAAATTATGTGCATTTGTTGTGTAACTATATATATGTTGAGTACAACATTGCTTAAACACATATATATGTTGTAATAATTATATAGACACTTATATTCCGTTATTAAAATACATGTCTCGTATCATGATGTTTTCGTACGCTTCAACGGAAAAAAAACACTTTAAGCGAAGTAACCTACGTACACATATCTATTAACTTATCTTAATAAACGATTCTTTTTAAATTTGTTAAATGAATGGGATAGATGGGTTATATAACATCTTAAAAGAGGTTTAATTTTTAATGAGTAACTTCTAACATGAGTTCAAACGTTGCATATTTTAGTTACATATCTGTATTTATCTATAACGAACCATATATATTGCAAAAGCTATATTAGATTGATAATTAATAACTTTTTCTAATGAAAGAATTATGAACTTGAAGACATTTTACTTGGTTATTAAGTCTTTTGATTCTTGCCAATATATGATTAGCCGATAATTTTTAATTCATTCATAATTAATATATGACACCCCCTCTCTTATGTTAAAAGTTATGAAAATCATCTTCAATTTGACATAGTGTAACCCAAGTCATTCCATTATTATTATTGTTTTATATTAATGCTTCATTTTTTACAACCACCCAGCTTTTTAAAAACAAGAATCAAACTATGTTATTATCATTTTCTTTATTATTATTGTATTCGAATGCTTCATTTTTGTTTACCACTTTCCAACTTTTTCATAAACAGGAATCAAAATGTGTTATTATCACAGCATCACATCAGTTAGGATGTGAGGTATCGCCATCTAATTCTTAGGCATTTTTGGTTTCATATGCAGTTTCCTTGTGTATGATTCCAACCGAAAGAATGTAGCGTTAATAATGTCACAACAGTCGGTCTCTACAGACATAGTGATGGTTATGGATTTGACCGTCGTGTACTCCTAAAAGTCATCTTTTCTTTTATCAGACGCTATCTCATCCATCTCCACCAATGCCAAATTCGCATCATCATTCATTCCTCACAACCAAAGAGTCCACACGAACAAAAGGCAAGAGATGATAAAGATGAGGTGACATCGTGACTCTAGCACATTGACCCTAGGGATTATACAAAAGAACCCGAACCCGATAGGAAAACCCAAACCCATAATATGCGAGGCGGGTGATGGGACAACTATTGAGGTTGGGCCCAGGTATGAAATTATGTGATGACCCGATTACCCAAAACATAAATACGTACTCATTTATCTATACCATACTTGTAAACCTTTTAATTTTTCTTTGTTATTGTGTAGTAAAACAATCTACTGATTTGTTAAACTTTTTGACTTTTATATTTCTATTTCTTTGAATATTAAAATAATTAAACAATTAATATAATCTATACCAGTGAATGACAACAAGTAATTTTCAATAAACTAAATGGTAAGCTCGATAACAAATAATAAATGAGTAATCAGGTACTTGAATGGTTTAGAATTGAATATAGACACATTTATCGATCGGGTTATGACTTGATTCAGGTGCTCGTCTAAAATCCATCCCGTTAAGCATTCGTGCACCTCTTATTTGTTTTTTTGGGAGATTATTGTATATATGCAATTGTTTTGATTTGACTATGGTTTAGCTATTGTGTTAAATTGTTAATCATCATGAATACACGGAAAAAATATGGTTTACAGTACTATAATCATATACAATTTAAAAATTGTTTGTACTATTTGATTATACTGGAGTTAGATATTTTTAATCAAAGTTAATTTCTTTTTTCTACATACCCTTTTTAACAACCTTAATCTAAGCCTAATGTACTTCCATCAAAATCTACTCTATGTCTCGATCGAGGTTCTAACCCCGCACCACTTAGGTGTTGTAGAGGAATTGTGCTTCCGTGATAAAAAAAAAAAGCTTGGATAACCTGAGAGTCACGAAGCGTGTTCAAATTGAAACTATTTGAGAGTTCAATCCAAAAGTTTAATTGGATAAACATCAGTTCTAAGAACAACGTATGCTTTTGCGTGAGTTACTTGAACCAGAAGAAAAATGTGAAGACAAAATGCAGGAATTCGTATTTCTTGTAGGGATGGCGGTAACTGCCGGGGGCAGTTTTCATTTTAAAACTAACGCTCTTTACCCCAATTTCCACACTTCGGGCAAATCAAATTTAGCTCGACCCGATCCAGGGACTCTGCCCCTTTGACCTTGTTCGGACAGCCGCCAAGGGCGCGTTGCCCCATTGAAACTCCCATTGCTTAGGGGTTTTGCCTCTTAGGAGCTAGGTTCTAATATAAAAATCACAATAAACTTAAACAAATATACACTTTGCACCTCCTGACTTGTTTAATAAATATTATGAATTTATGATCACATTAGTTGATTAATCAATTCAATTAAATCAAAATTATCTAACAGGTGAGATGCGTACATGTCACTAGGCCACTACCAATGGTTTTACTTATCGTCCGTTCTTAACTTACATGAATGATATAGTAATCTTAAGTTCGACTATATATGTTATATTAACTTATCATTGGTATTTTTAAAATGAACAGAAGCCACTATTAGAAAATTGGATTTTTATCTCCAAATAGACTATTATAACAGGGCCGAACAGCCCAATTCAAAAGAGACCTCATAAGTTTAACTCAAACGCAAAGTCATAATGGAATTTGGGAAACTACGAACGTAAGGAACGAACACATAAAAATTGTTGACCCACTAATATATCGCCTAAGAAGCGTAGGAATCAATAAGTAGTAAAAAAAAAAAAAAACATAAGCACGCCATTTAAAATTTGATAACTGCACCTAGTAAATTCAATAACGACATAACATCTTCAAAATTGTACAACAACACTTGTAACTGGTATAACAACACATTTATACTGCACATTGTCGTATACTTTCTGTAAAACATCATGTCTTTAGAAAATGTACTCTACTAATTAAAACAAAAAGTTTATCCCAGCAATCTCAACTATTAAATTACTTTAATCAAATGCTCAAATTAGTTCCTGTACTTTCTATGTGAAATCCATCTTCTACTAAATTACTTAAGTGTTCGAAATTAGGGTTCTTCGCTTCTTCCTTCCTCCTGCATTCCGGTTGATTGATTAGAGGATCTTAATTGATTTAATTAAGGTTCGATTATAAGATATTAGCAAATTAAACATTAGGAGACTAGCCTTTAGAGAGATTCGATGAATTACTAGATTGATACTGGCTTTATATCAAGATTGACTATATATTGAAGTGAGTTAGGGAGGTCTAAGTGGCTGAGAAATACTAAAAAGATTAGTATTCCAACCTCTAGATCCTTAAATCACTGAATCCTACACGGGAAAAAAAGATGACAAGCTAACCGATTTAGAAGCCTAATAAAATAAAAAGCAATCGATGCTAAATGAGAAAAATAATTTAGAAACCCATATTTTTAAAGTTATGTTTGTATATGTAATAAAGATTCATATATGTTATATATAAATGATTAAATTACTTAATTTTAAAAGGTTTTATGCAACATAATAACTTAAGTAACTTTATTTTGAATTAAAAATTGAAAGTAAGTGACTTTATTGGAATTAAAACAAATTATGACTTTAATGGAATAATAGAAAGACTCGGTTAATATTAGTTTATTTTTTTATTTTTTTTATTTTTTATTTTTTTATTTTGCTTTCTTTGTAATTGATGTTTGACCTTGTTTTGTGCCTTAATGTTTAAAATTAAATATTTTTTATGTTTCGATAATTAACTCTGAAGTTATTATAATCTTAAAATTTTATTGTATATATTTACTTGTACTTGATTGCTATGTATGGATATATGACTTAGATCAGAGATTCAGAGCCTCAGAAGTAGAGGTTTTAAAAAAGCCGGTTAGCCGAACATATCTGCATTTTGAACCGAAATCATAACCGTTTAATAACCATATGATGAAAACCGGTTCTTGATCGATCTTAACTGTTGGTTTCAAATAAGTAAGGGATATCTGGTTTGTAACCGGTTTTCCTAACCCACATAAAACCAGTTATCTGGTAATGTTAAAAAGCTGACCATTAACCTAGTTGCTGGCAACAAATATATAGCCTCTTTTTTTTCTTTTAAATTTTTAGTTTTTAGTTTTTTTTTTTTTTTTTTTTTTTTTTTTTTTTTTTTTTTTTTGTTTTTTGTTTTTTTTACCCTCATATATTAGTATAAATAAGTAGTGGGTATAATTTTTCAATCACAGACGATGATGTTATGTATCAATGTATACATGTTTCTTCAATTATATATATATTTTTGCGACAAACCAATGTGTAATTTTTAAGTTTAACAAATTAATAAAAATGAATTTTATTGAGTTTATTATATATGTATATTTAGCCGTTTTCATCTACGTTTGACGGAACGCAGAGCAAGGACTTCCTGCCCGATCCGATTCCGGGGTTAAAAGGTGTTATATTGATTATTTAATAAAAAATTTTCATAAAAAAACTATTTTTTTACCAATACCAATTAACTGGTTCGGTTAATAATCTAACCGATTAGACAGGTTAAGTTTTCAATACCTTAAAACCGGTTAGTAACCTAATTGATAGTTTTAATAACCGTTTTTCTTCCTCTTAAAATAACTGGTTTGGTTATTAACCAAAACTGTTTTTTTTAAATAGCAGATTTGTGCACCTCTATGTTTCAAACAAATGTGCTCAAATATGAGTGCTAAGCACAACACTATAACAGTTAGGGGCTGTTTGACAGCATCTAAAGCAGCCTCTTAATGATTCAGATGTCTGAATGGTTCAGCACTTAATGGTTCAGGCTATTTGTTTCGCGAGCAAATATCTGAATGGTTCAGACATTTGCCTCTGAATGGTTAGGTATTATACTAATTCTGAATGGTTAAAATATCTAATGCTGAATGGTTAAGATCTCTTAGCTGAATTGGTGAGACATTTGCCTTTGAATAGTTAAGCGATATACTAGCACTTAATGGTTCAGACCTCTTAATGGTTCAACACTTAATAATTCAGACCTATTATTGGTTTAACACTTAATTATTCAGAAATTGTCAAACTAACCCGTCTTGGAGTGAAGGATCTGTTTGCACCCCTTCCAAAAGGTTCTATTATTTTGTACTTTTAAAAGGTTTTTTTGGTATTAATAGTTGTATCCTATTTTTATAGCCGGAAAAGCACTTTTTGCAATTGAATTTTGAGTCATGTCTTTTACCAACATGAACTTTGTCTAACATGTATAAAATGCTCATCTTTGACATGCAAGCTAGTTTCTAGAATATACAACCGTAATAGACGTCGTGAAAACCAAGAAAATATTGTTGTTTATCCATGTGTACGTTTCTCATTGGGTAGATTTCGTAGAGTTGTGTTGTGTTAAAAGGTTAGTTGTGTTAAAAGTATTCTAGTTGTTTATTTTGATAAACAAACTTGAATCAGATTGCTTATTTTGATGATTTTTCTAATTACATTTTATGTAGCATTGGATAAATAATTATATGTACCGACCTTCGTGAGACAAAAGACCTTTAGGACCAGTCTTAAATCGGACATAATAAAACTTCTTTTAAAAAAAGATAATTTAAACTAACATGATCCCTTGAAAGAGAAAGAAAAAAAACGCAAGTAAATATATATTAAAAAACAAGAAAAAGTTAACATCTACTTGTCGAACCCATGATTATATAATTCAGATTCCCAAATTAAATAAAAAAAAGTATCAATTATATGATAGTCTGCTTTCAACAGTTTTTGATATCAAGAAGAACAAATCCTGTAGAAAAACAAAAACCATAGTTTAAAATAATAACAATAATTATAATAATCCAAAGACTTTCAAGATTCCAAGAACCAACCAGTGTACATAAATGATTAGAGACAATAAAATTAAAAATATTCAGATGACAAAATGATCAACAAGAAAAAGTTGTCAATATTCTTAAACAGTAGTCTTGTGTCTTCTTCTATCATCTCTTCACCATTTTCTTTGCCTCCGGTTCTACTTCAATTTTCAATTTTGCCACTTCTGCAACATTTGTAACACCATAGTTCTACTTATACAACTCATGTTTCATAGAAGAAGAAACACAAAGATATAGAAATTCATTTGATCAACAAGTAATTAAAACAACAATGACAAAACAACATAATTGATCAAGAAGATCACAACTGTTGATCGTGTTCGGCTGCCTGTTGATGTAGGTTGATCCGTGCTATGAGGTGGCTTCTTGTAGTAAAAAGGGAACCATGGAACTATAGGGTCAGGCGCTGGCGGACCATCGCCATAGTAGTCAGGGTTTGGAGGGTTATATGGGAATATAGAGGAAGGTGATGGGTAATAACCTGTCTGAGAAGGCGGTGGAAGGGTGGTTTTTGGTGGATTATTTCCACCACCACCATTACCACCACTAATTGGTGGACTGTTTCCACCACCAATTGGTGGATTGTTTCCACCACCACCACCAATCGGCGGTGGGTAGCATGGATATGGACAGTATTGCTGATCCACCGCCGCAACAGCTGAATTCAAGGTTGAGAAGAGAAAGAGGAGAGTGGAGAGAATTTGGTAGGTTTTAGAGAACATTTTTAGTGGAAAATGAAGAAATTAGAGTGTGGTGTGAAGTAGATAAAAAGAGAAGAGAAGAAGAAAAGGCCAAAGAGGGTAGGAGAGTTGTTTGAGTGGAGATTAGTACTAGTCAACAAAGAAAGTGAATATTATGAACTCTAAGAGGGAAAACATGCAATATTTAGGTGTCACTTTTGTTTATGGTGAGGGGCCACCTATCCCATTCATGCATAATGACCGAGTCATGCTAATTAAAGGTGGTAAAAGTTGACTCAGTTACCGAGTCATGACTCTGTCTAACTCGGTGGAGTGGGGTCTCTATTATCGATTGTGAATGGTTGGCAAAGACAATGATAATATGAGTATTTACAAGCCTTGACATATTGTAGGATATGATTCCGCTATATATATGCCGTGTCGATGATATACAACATTTGCTTCAAATATTAACAAAATAACATTATTTAGTTGTATTTAAGTACCCAATTATCATTTTATATCACAAAATATACCTAATCTAGAATATATGCCAAAATTAGATAATGATATTAAAGTTTTGTAACGAGTACCAATGAGTATAAATAGGTAAATTTTTATCTAAAAACTTTTTAAAAGTAATTTAAGCCAAAAATTTAGTTGTGTATATGTGTAACACCTTAATCCGGATCTAACATGTCCAAGTTTAGATAAAACAAAGATTATTAACTGCAAGATTAGAAATAACTTTGTTATAGAAAACATAAACCGTTATAGATAATAAGCTTACAATCCAAATAAATCAAGACACAGTATATCACACCTAAAAACATGCACTATCAACTCTATATCTCTCTATCAAAATCAAAATCAAATAACACAAGGTGGCGACTGACTAGAGAGTGGGGTGGCGGTTGTGGTGCAAGGGTGTTCGAATGATAGTGCCATATATTGTGGTGGTGAGGAGTGTAGCGGGGTGAAGGGTGCAGAGATGTTGATTGTAGTGGCTAGTCTGCGATGGTGAAGGGAAGCGGTTGTGGTTCAATTTACGGTTATGGTAGGTTGTCAACAGAAAAATGACTTGCTGTAATATCTCAAAACTGGGTAGGTTGTCAACAGAGGATGACTTGGTGTAATACCCCAAAATTGGGAGGTCTTGGAGTCAACAAATCATGATATGCATTTAACATAATATATAACAAGATTATTTTAAAAGTCTTAGCAGTAGAAATAATCTTAAAAATTCGAAGTTATAATTTGATCTTATTCTAATTAGTGATTATTATTTTAATCTGTCTTAGAACATTTATCAAAACACTCCTTAACGCTATGTTCCCGAGTTATTTAAGGAAAAAAAAGAGAAAAAACAAAAGGAAAGAAATAAGAAGTTGTGTTCCTGAGTTTTTTTTAATGGAAGGAGATGGAAGAAAAACAAAAAAGGTTGTGTTCGCGAGTTCTTATGAAGAGAAAAGAAAGGAAACAGAAGAAAATGAAAGGAAAATAATGGCTAAAAACAATCTTTCCAAATCGAAAAGAAATGGAGAGAAAAGAAAAAAACAGGAAAGAAGAGAAAAGAAAAGAAAATGTTTCATTTTTTTTTTCTCTCGTTAAGTAAATTCGGGAACATGGCGTAAATCTTCAAGAGATGAGTTCATTTCCTTTTGCATTTTAAATATTCATTTATGTTCCTGTATCCATTGGATTAATCACCAATAGATACACAAATTATAATAAAAAAACATGAAACATAAATATAATCACTAATGCATGTACTAAAGTATTATAAGCAACACATGTACAATAAGTATTAATATATTTACACTACATTATAATACATTTAAGGAAGATGTAATTGTCTTTTTAATTTAATTTTCAAGAGTTTAGTAAACAATTGTCTTTTATAAATATGTTTATCTTAAATACCTTTTACACACATGTCAATTTTGTGTCTACAATAGTTTATATTTTAAACCAACTTCTAGCTGCACGTTTCTCAACGCCTGACATTATCAAAACGAGCATCTTATTTCCTTTAATTTAAGTACTGTATTGATAAAGCTTTTAACTTTAGCAAATTTTTAGCAAATTTATATGTAATGTTTCTCGTCATATCACGCGGGCACCTATCTTGTACACTAAAAAGTATAACCAGTGACACATATAGTATAATCACCGATGCATACACTATAATAATAATGCATAAGTAGTATAGTCACAAATGCATGAGTCAAATTATCATCAATAACAAATATATATTCTATTCACTAATGCATAAACTAAATTATGATCGCTAAATTACGATTATGTCTCATTTGCCCCTTGTTTTTATTTTAATTTTGGCCGTATGTTTGATGCCTTTCTACACCTTTTACACATAATTGGTGTTGTAGCATAAGCCATAATCTTCCCATGTACACATATATAGAGAGAAGTTATTCTTATTTTAACATTAGTTTTTTAATTAAAACAATCCGTCTCATTTTGAATGCTTTTTATATTTTATTACTACTATACTTGTCATATATGTTTTTGTTTTGATCTTATAATACACTTTCAAGAAGTTGACATGTGTCATTCATTATTTAAAATGCAAAGTGACAAATCGTTTTTTAACTTACGTGGTGTCTTAGTTGTCAAATAATTTTGTCATTTGAAGCTTAATCACATGGATGTTTGTCTCCTTAATTAATTAGGTTCTTCCTCTTCCATGCCTGTTTTCTTTTTTTCTTTTTCTATGAGTTCTTCTGCAGATAAGGTTCAAATGGCCACTATCAAACAAAAAATGAAGTAATATTCAAGCAATTCGTCGATCATCAAGATTTATACATTATTACATGCTTCAGGGTGGTTTAACCAATAGGTTTCGTGCTCCCATTTTCGTATAGCAAGGTAGACCCGTAGATAGTGGTGCAATGGTACATAAATACACATTTGTATACAAGTTTTGCATGTCGTCAATATGATTCGTTGTAATTACTAATAGGCATACCAAGTGATTGTGAATTCAAATCTTATAGAGTGTATATGTTAGATAGTGTGTTTGTCTACCGTTCTAAAATAAATCTAATAGTTTCTTCCTAGATTAGTGATTAGTTCAAACAATGGTTGATCAAGCTCATAAGTTGGTATTGATTCGAGTTAGGACTTGGGTGATCTAAATGGTCGTTCAAAATGTTTGTTAAATTTGCTTTTATGTGTATCTCCTTAATAACTATGTTAAGTATGTTAGGCATTGGTTGTTTTGTATTTTTCTATTTTCAAATAGCTTCTAACCTACTTATATTAACCATACACTTTATAGTATTTGAATCCACGACCTTTTAGATATAGGCATTAACGAGTCCATAAAATTTTAGCACGGAGGCTAAAATAGTGGTAAAAAATGGATCGGTCATAATAGGTTAAAAATCACACAAAACTAGACCAGTCTTCAGCATATTGAACAACTCATGTAGAATAATAAACTAATTTAATCCAAAATTCATTATAATCCTTTCACCTTTTTTTCTTGTAACTATTTTTTTTCAAGAAAGTTAGTTCTACTCCTAAACAAAACAAATAACTTATCAATTATAGAGTTTTTAAAAAATTAAAATAACTTTAGGATTTTAAACAACATTGCACATGTAAATATGCGCATGCATGGGTAATTTGGTTTTGATTTGCTGAAGGCACTTGGGGGAATTTTAAAAATATTTTGATGCCCTCTTTTTAATTCCTTTTGTGTCCTTGCAATTCGATTATTAGCCTCAAAAAACTTTTTTTAAAATGATGCAATAATAGTGGGCTATGAGGGCCTTTCCGCCCCTTCTAAAGAGGTAAATAGAAGGAAGATATTTTAATATCAGGATACCTCTCGAGGATATATATTAATTATTTTGTTTAGGTGTGAATGAAAGTGTTCATTATCTACTTACGAATATATATATTTGTGTCCACCTCCCTAGACTAAATATGTATTAATTGGAAGCAAAATTCTCCCGTTCATTTCTCAAGGCTTTGGATCTTGTTCTATAATTAATCCAATATTATGTAATCTTTATTCCTATAATTTTTAGTAGATCTGTTACACGATTGAGATATAAAGTGATAAATCAAACTTCGTTTTAGCATGATCATGCGTTTCCCTGGTTTGAATAATCACAAATCTAGAGACGTCAACCTCAGCTCTTATGGTATAAAAGAACATATCGTAACTGAACTAAATACATCTCTCATTATACTGTATATTACACAATCATTTTATAATAATCAAGTCGTAATATGCATCACATGTTAAAACATACATAAACATTACCTTATAATCAAGTCATAATTTGTTTCTTAATAATAAAATCTGTCAGCTATTTCATATAAACTTAACAAACTTTTATAAATGAGTCAGTGTTAGAACTAAATGGTTGTTACAAATTGAAAAGTACATAAATCAAACAAGTAATGTTTAATTATTTAGATCTCAAAGATGAGACCATGACCAACAAGGGCATACCTAAGTTATATGACGGGCGGCAACCGCCCTTTTGTAAATTTATTTTAGTATAATTATATATGAATGTGGAATCCTGAGGGGCCCCCAATACACACACTTAAATTTGTGCAACGACTCACTAGTATGTAATGAATGACTTACTAAACCCTAAACCCTAAAAATGACTCACTAGTGTGTATTGAATACAAACCAAGGTACTCTTAGTCAAAATTACCTAATTTTTTTTTCTCTAGCTATGTCTTCTTGTGTGATTCATATTTTATTTATTGTTATTATGTGTTTGTGTGATTCATAAGCCCACTTTATTTCTAAAAGCTTTGAACTTTCTATCAAGATGCAAACATGATACCAAGATAAGACCTTTGAAACTTTCCTTGCTCGGAAAAAGTAGTGAGCCACAAGTGACTTTGGGCATCAATTAGCTTTGGCATAATGCTAGTACCACGTCCATAGGATGTGCTTTTATACCAATATTAATTTTGTATAAAATGATTTATTTAAACATACTACAATGTTTATTTATTCTACAATATTGTTTTTTTTAATTAATAACTGAAAACATCATTTTCTATCAAAACACTTCAAGTACGGGTGTGCAAGAAACCTAAATAACCGAACCGCAACCTAAATAACCAACGCAACCAAACCGAAAAAACAGAAACCAATAAGAAACCGATGGTTTGGTTTGATGCTTTTTTAAAAACCGATTTTTTCGGTTCGGTTTCGGTTTTGCTTGTAACAGAAACCGAAAAAACCGAACCGAAACTATAAAACCAAACTTGTAAATTTAGAGGTGTATTTATATACTTATAAACATGACTAGCCTATAAATTACGTATTTAACCTATGCTATTTAAAATAGATAGATATTTAGATTTCAAGAATAATCTTTAAACTTTTTTGTTTGGTAGATTAATTGTTTTATTGAATATTTTGTTATTGTATTTTATTAATTGCAATTATATTTAATGTTAAGTAATTTATAAGAATATATAGTTTATGTTTAAAGATCAACAAAATAATATAAGCTCAAAGTTTCTAGCTTAAATTTATTACTTTAGACCAATTAAAAATAACCTTGAAGCCCAAAAACAAAACCGAAACAACCGAAACCGAATAAAAACCGAAGTGAAAACCGAAAACCAAAACCGAAAAAACCAAAACCGAACGGTTTTAAAAACCTAAAAACCAAAATATCGGTTTTTGGTTTTGGTTTTAAGCAAAAACCTAACCAAACCGACCACGCACAGCCCTAACTTCAAGGGTATGTTAGTAAAGGGAAAATTAGGGCGTTAATCGGGTTGTGTTTTCAAGTTGGTTGTCAAACTCTACAAGAACATGAAAATTTGATTTGAACTTAGATGTAATTATTTGTGTTAAGGCACACGAACCCAAATAGGACTTGCTCACGGTACAAAAAAAAATTATATTTTTTTTTTGTTGCTAATTTACTACTTTGAAACAAGAAATTTACACTAAAAACACATTTCATGTTTAAGTTAATAACCAATGCACCTGTGTTAAGCCTAAAAATGCTCGTATATCTATATACAACAAATATAATTAACCATTGACAATACAAGGGCGAATTAAAAAGGTTACCATTGTTTATTTTACTAGAATCATGATTAATATTCTAAATTCATTGTACGCTGTCATCAGTTGCGGTTGAGTTAATTCGGTGTATATCAAAACCAAAACTGAACTGTAATGTTCGGTTAATCGGTTATCCCCTAAGCGAACCATCGGTTAATTGTTCGGTTTGGTAATTCGGTTATGGTTCGGTTAAGTCGCTTATTTGTTCACTCATTAAATCGGACTTAAATTCTAACCAGATAATACTTGTAAACAAATAAATAAATACCTACCTGATAAACACACAAATAAAAGTAATAATAAAACTTAACACCTTATCTTAATCAGCCCCTTCAAGACGTTAAGGGTGGCCCCGGGGGGGGGGGGGGGGGGGGGGGGTTGGCACACCCTTCGTGAGGGTGCGATGGCACCCCACGCGGCTTGACAACACCGCCACAGGCCCTCACCACCCCCACCCCCAAATGGTTATATACGAATTTTTTTAAAAAATAAAAATTTCAAACATTATAAATACTAACTAATATCTCAAATTTTATACATAATTCCCAAAAAATCTCTTCTTACAAAAATACAAACTGTAGAACCCAACAAAAAATTCACAAAATCCGAGCACAAACATTAAAAAAACCTAGATCGAAGGTGCATTCGAGTCCTAGTGAACTAGCGCCTTCTACCAGCCATTTAACCTACCACCACCACATACAACGGATGGTTTCAAAATTCTTATGAATCCTCTCAACTATCGGTATACAACCCAACTATGCCCACATATCAACCCTCATAATTTTCTTATACCATACATCCCAAATTCTTTTCAAAACCCACCCATCACATACAAGAAGAATAACCCGAAAAAAATGACGAAGAACACAATGAATTATATGATGATATTTAAGTTTATGAAAGTCAAGATGAAAAGATCATGTGGAAGAAACTCCCCCACCAAAGTCTAATTCGAAAGATAAATCAACAACCCTGGCTACTATCAAGCCTTGGGATGAAAATGAGGAGGAAACATTAGCAAAAGATTGGATTTATGTGTCCAAAGACGCTAGAGTTGGGGATCACCAGAAAATGGGTTCGTTATGAAAGAAAGTGTTTTGACACTTTAACACCACTGTTGGTGGCACAAATCAAACCATTGATTCAACTTGACTCAAAATGGTGGAGAATGAATCTGATGATGAGTCGTTTTAACGGGTTATATATTCAGATGGTAAATTTATTACTTTTACTTTTATATATTTTCATTTTATTTTTATAATTATATTACTTGTCTAATTGAATTTTTTGTTTTTAAATATGTATAAACATGGTTGGACTAGTGGAAGCAATGACAAGGATATCGTCCTCAAAGCCTTATTCAATTACAAAAATTTTATAAGAAAAAGGATTTACAATAATTAAGGCGTGAAAGGTGTTAAGAAATCATGTCAAGTGGAAGCCGGTGGAGGTTATGGCTGCGGAGTTTGGCACAAAAACAACAAAAAGGAATAAAACTTCTGAATCGGGCTAATACATAAGCTCGAATGAGCATGTTACAAGCCCCTACCCAACCTCAACAAGAACGCCACACCGATTAGGCTGAGACGCAAAGGCAAAACATCGGGGGGAGTCTTCTTAGAGCAAAGAAACGTTGGATGAGGTCATTAGCGACTACAAACCAATGCGGGTGAAAGATATGGAGCAAAATAAAGAAAGAGAAGCGCTTCGTATAAAAGTAATTGGGTTAAAATTGGCCTTATTAGACTTACATCGAGAGATGCTGCTTCGAGAAACGCTAGACCGGGACATGAAGATCTCCCTTAGCCGCATGAGGATGTGCCCGAGCTAATATTGAAAAACGTCCTTGAACATAAACGTCAAATTGCCCGGTTAGGAGGTTGGGAGTTTGACTTATACATTTTTAGTTTACAATATTTTTAGTTTTAAAGTTTATATGTTAATGTTTTTATTTTTAATTTAATATAGTTTTTAATTTTATTTTTTAATTTTTTATTTATTTGAAGTAATTTAGAAAAAAGTTAATTATATGAAAGTACTTATGCTTAGATTTGTTTTCCCTTCTAGTATCCAGGTTCAAAAAATTACATGATCGTTTAAATGTTTGAAAAAACGTAACATAAATGGTCCCCGTCATGAATGGAGAGTTAACTTTTTCATTAACCACAAGTGTAAAGTGACAAAATTACCCCTTAGTATTAAAATAGTTATATATATTAAAATTAGAAAATAAAGATATAGTAAGAGTGAGACCCACCCACAATCTTCTTCTCCACTTTTCTTTTCTAACCTGTTACATAATTGAGTACAAGAATACGCAGTTCAACAACAACAAGAAACGAAGAAGATGAACTTCAAGAATGCAAGAAAGAACTTTATTCAAATAATATGGTGATTGTGAACTGTTGTTAATTCTTCACAAGATTACACAGGATCTCTATTTATAGCTCTAATTGACTAACTAACTATAATGGTCAAATTACACACTCAACATATAATTGAGAATTTACACTTAGGACCCTAGACTAATACTTCTGAAGCAGGAAGTATTTTTGGAATACTTCAGAAGCAAACATAACCTTCGAAGGATTTCCAAAGTAAACCATTATTCTTCAAAACACTTCCGAAGAAAACATAACCTTCGGAAGATTTCAGCCAAGCTTCAGAAGAAATATGTCAAGCTTCGAAAGAATCAGATTAAGCTTCGGAAGATATACTAACTTCGGAAGATATCACTTGTTTTGACTTTTACATCTCACAGTCTCCACCTTAAAATCAAAACAAGATTTTAACATGCATCCAAGCAAAAGATAAACTTGACACCAGGTAGAGATTTAGTAAACACATCCGCTGGATTCTCCAAAGTAGACACACTCTCCACTTTCACCTTCCTAGCATTCACCACATCCCTTATGAAGTGCAATTTCATATTGATGTGCTTTGTTCTCTCATGAAACATGTTATTCTTTGACAACTGGACTGCACCCTGGTTATCACAATACACCACTGAGTCTATAACATTAATTCCCAACTCAGAAACAAAAACATTCAGCCATATAGCTTCCTTTACTGCCTCAGTCAAAGCTATATACTCAACCTCTGTGGTAGATAATGCCACTACATGCTGTAACTGGGCTTTCCAACTAACCAAGTTACCCAGCACTTAAAATGCATACCCTGTAATAGTTCTACCTCTATCAAGATCCTTGGCAAAATTTGAATCAACATAACCAACAATTCGTTTACTCTTCCCATGTTCATGACACCCAAACACTAAGCCATGGTGTTTAGTACCTCTAAGATATCTCAAGATTCATTTCATAGCATCCCAATGAGCTTTACCCGGATTAGATAAGTACCTGCTGACTAAACTCATAGCATAGCCAATATCCGGTCTTGTACATACCATCAAGTACATCAAGCTCCTAACCACATTAGCATAAGGCACCTTCTTCATATAATCAACCTCAACATCTGACTTAGGAAAATCAAAGCTTGATAGTTTAAAATAAGCACCAATAGGAACAGTTACTGGCTTCCCCTCATCCATTCTATAGTTAATAAGTACCTTTTCCAAATAAGAGCTTTGAGACAGTTTCAACACCTTGTGCTCCCTATCTCCCTTGATTTCCATGTCTAATATCTTCTTTGCTTCACCTAGATCTTTCATCTCAAACTCAGACATTAACATCCTCTTAGTAGCTTTAACTTCTTCTAAGTTTGGACAAGCCACCAACATGTCATCAACATATAGCAACAAATACACAAACTTATTCAAGTTGTACTCCTTGAAATAGACATAACTATCATAGCTGCTCCTGTAAAAACCATTAGTCACCATATGTTCATCAAACCTCTTGTACCACTTTCTAGGAGATTGCTTCAGTCCATATAAGGACTTCTTAAGGAGACACACCTTATGTTCCTGTCCCTTAACCTCAAACCCCTCCGGCTGCTTCATATAGATTGTTTCATCTAACTTCCCATGTAAAAACACAGTTTTCACATCCAACTGATGTAACTCCATATCCATAGAAGCAATCAATAACAGCATAACCCTTATAGATGAATGTTTCACCACAAGTGAGAATATTTCATTATAATCCACCCCTGGCTTTTGTGTAAACCCTTAGCTACTAATCTAGACTTATACCTAGGAGGTTCACTTTTAGAAATCCTATCTTTCAGTTTGAATAGCCACTTACATAACACAGGCTTGTGACCCTCATGTTTATCAACCAGCTCCCATGTGCCATTCTTATAAAGAGATTCCATCTCTTCCTCCATGGCCTTATATATTTTTGAGCTTTCTTTCACAGAAATTGCCTCAGAGTATGATAACGGTTTATAGATACTTTCTTCTTTAGCAGTAACAAAGGCTAATGTTGACAAATCAATCCCCTCTCTATACCTGAGTGGAGGTACCACTTGTCTTCTCTGCCTGTCCTTAGCCAATTGATAATCATCTAAACCATCCCTTTGGCTACCATAAGTGCCATGATCAACACCTTTATCACTCACACCCTGCTGCTCCACCTCAATCTGAACTCCACTCTGCTCTCCAACTTCTGAATTCCTTTTTCCTTCAATGTCTTTATACAAAACATCTTCTTGGAAAATCACATCTCTGCTTAATATCACCCTGGGTCTGCCACCATCTAGCCTCCATAATCTATACCCTTTCACTCCATCAGGGTATCCTAGAAATACACATTTACAGGCCCTGGGTTCTAGTTTTCCTTGGCTAACATGAGCATAAGCCAATGGCCCAAACACTCTAAGGATACTATAGTCATGCTTTCTACCTGACCATGCCTCCATCGGAGTCTTCATGTCTAATGCAGCTGATGGAGACCTGTTGACTATATAAGCTGTAGTAGTCACAGCTTCAGCCCAGAACATCTTGGGTAAACCAGAACTAGCCAACATACACCTTACCTTTTCAAGTAAGGTCCTATTCATCCTTTCAGCCAAACCATTCTGCTGTGGATGACCAGGCATAGTTCTGTGTCTAGCAACACCTTGAGCTTTACATTACTGATTAAACGCATGGTTGCAAAACTCCAACCCATTATCAGTTCTTAGCTTCTTGACTTTTCTTTCAGTTTGGGTTTCCACAAGGACTTTCCATTCCTTGAACTTACTAAAGGCATCGCTCATATTCTTTAAGATGATTACCCAGACCCTTCTTGAAAAATCATCTATCAAAGTCATAAAATATCTAGCACCACCCAAAGATTCAATCAGAGTGAATATAGTCTAATACCCCACTTGTGATATGCTTATCCCTTATGAATTTAACCCTCTTGTGTTTTCCAAGAATACAAGTTTCACAAAAACCAAAATCACAAATCTTCAACTTAGTCACAACCTGTTGCTTTTGCAACTCTACCAGTCCTTGCTGACTAATATGACCAAGCCTCTGGTGCCACAACATGGCTTTAGAACTACTATCACTTGAGGCAGTTGCAACATGGGACTCTACTACACAGCACTATCTAGTACATAGATATTATTATCCTTTCTATTACTAGACAGTACCATCATTGATCTTTTAATCACTTTAGCCTAACCATCCCTAAGACTAACATAGTAACCAGATCTCTCTAATAACCCTAATGACAACAAACTTCCATTCCATTCTTCATCTTTAAAGTCACTGTACCATGACCTACAATCTTGCAAGGTTTATCATCTCCTAACCTTACAGAACCGAGATCTTCAAACTTCAAATCTTTGAAGAACTCCTTAGCAGGTGTCATATGGTATGAACAACCTGAATACATCACCCACTCATTCTCATTACCGCTGCTTGTGACAACCAAACACATCTGCACTCTTATATCCATCAGATACATCATCTTGTGCATTATGACTAGAATGAGACTTTGATCCACTTGATTCACCCTTCTTTCTTTTCCAGTCAGGACAATCTTTCTTGAAGTGCTTTCTGACCCACACACATAACATATTCTTGAACTTGGATCTTGACTTTGAGACACTTCTCGGCTTGAAGTTTCTTTGTTCAGATCTTCCCCTGACCACCAAGCCCTTTCCACCATCTTTTTTATAATCAGTTCTCTTCTTCAATTCCCTTTGAATTGAGAGCTTCCAGCACTTCTTCCATGGGAAGAGTATCCCTACCATACATCAAAGTATCTATAATGTGCTCATAAGATTATAGGAGAGAGTTCAAGAATATGATTGCTTGGTCTTCATCATCCAATTCAACTTCAATGTTTTCAAGATCTAACACCAACTTGTTGAACTCGTCAGTATGATCTTCAGTTGACTTCCCAGGCGCCATTTGAAAAGTGTACAAATGCTTCTTGAGATACAACCTGTTCGCAAGAGACTTCGTCATGTACAGGCTTTCCAAATTTGACCAGACTCCTGCTGTCTTCGTCTCTTTCGATACTTCTCTGAGTACCCGATCACCCAAGTTCAAGATGATTGAACTGTGTGCCTATTCAAGCATCTCCTTCTTCTCTTTGTCTGAAATTATGTTCGGCAACTTAGATTCTCCAGCCAAGGCATCCACCACTCGTTGATGAACGAGCAATGCCTTCATCTTTAGTCGCCATAACCCAAAGTCATTTTTTCCGTCGAATTTCTCAATCTCAAACTTTATTGACACCATCACTACTGCCCAACGATCTTTGATTGAATCTTGTTCCTCAATTGAGTCTCTAACCAGGCTCTAATACCAATTGTTACACAATTGAGTACAAGAATGCGTAATTCAATAACAACAAGAAACGAAAAAGATGAACTTCAAGAATGCAAGAAAGAACTTTATTCTAATGATTATGGTGATTGTGAACTGTTGTTAATCCTCTATAAGATTACACAGGATCCCTATTTATAGCACTAATTGACTAATTAACTATAACGGTCAAATTTACACATTCAACATATAATTGAGAATTTACACTTAGGACCGTAGACTAATACTTTCGAAGCAGGAAGCATCCTTTGGAATACTTCCAAAGCAAACATAACCTTTGGAAGATTTCCAAAGTAAACCATTAATCTTCAAAACACTTCCGAAGCAAACATAACCTTCAGAAGATTTCAGCCAAGCTTCGGAAGAAATATGTCAAGCTTCGGAAGAATCAGATTAAGCTTCAGAAGATATACTAACTTCGAAAGATATCACTTGTTTTGACTTTTACATCTCACATAACCCACAACCATTGTTCCACTAAAACCCACCACCACCGGCAACCCACCATCGTAGACCGCCGTCACCACTCATTGCTCATCATAACACCACTACTTAATCGCTCTCTTTTAGCTATGTCCATCACAGAACCTCACCGGTGCCACCTCCATCCCATCGGTCTCTACCTCTCTCTCACCATTAGCCGCCACCTCCCTCTCACCATTCCTAATATGCAGCAACTACTACACCATCACTGCACTTTTGCCGGCCACCATCGGCAATCAACACTAGCAGCAAAATAATCACATCTTGATGGGTTTCACCTCAAGTAATGGTTACTAAGGCGCAACGATGATTTCTTCTTTTTCCGGCCTTCATCGCATGAAGAAGATAGTTTAAATGGACGGCGATGATTCTGTCTCGTAGTCATTCCATCTGTACGTAGCTCCGATGTATGATGTCAAAGATAGTAGAAATGGATGGAAGACGAGGGTGGGGTGAGGGGAATGGGAGGAGAGAGGTGGCCGGCGATATGAGAGCCGGTGGCGGGCGGAGGTGCGATTTCCAGAGGTGGCCTGGAAGTGCGGGTTTCGTTTTTCAAATCGGGGTACAATAGTCATTCTTAAAAAGTTAACAGAAAAAGATAACGGCCATCCATGACATGGACCATTTATGTTACGTTTTTTCAACGTTTGAACCGACCCTGTAATTTTTTAAAACTGAGGACCGAAAGTGAAAACAGACCTAACTACAGAGATCTTTCATGTAATTAAACTATTTATAAAAAATTATAGCATAAAGTGACATAAGTGTTCCCTTTAAATGGTATGGTGTTGTATGACATGACAAAATATAATTGGTGGTTTTGTAATGTGGTGTGTATGGTGTGAGCACCCTCCCACCTTAATAAGCACAAACCAAATTAGATTCACCGAACTGAAACAAGTTGTTCTAGGACTTCATCTCCTTTAATTTTACAAGATCGAAAGAAACTTGAAAACCTTACAGTAAGCGATGTAAGACAAATTTGAAGTACTCATCTTATAAGTGAGAAAAGAAGCTTTCATATGGAGGGGAACCTTGCACTTACACTTAAAATCATATATTTTGGCTGAACACAACCAGATCAAGTTGAACATGCACCCGAAATGGGATTAGTTCCGTTCGGTTTTGGACCGGTTGTTTGAGAGCGTACACCGAAACAAATAACCGAACGATCAGTTATTTTGATTTTCGGTATTTCTGGTTCAGTTTCGTCGGTTTTCAGTTACTTTGATTTTGATTTCGTCGGTTTAACACACAACGGTGAAGTTAAAAGTCATTATAAAGCGTGATAATTAAGATTAAATATAGATTCAAAGTTTTCTTAATTTAATATTTTAATTTATAGTTTTGTCTTTCAGAGGAATAAAGTGGGACGGCAGTGGTCAGTCCAAACACTAGTTGGCAGCTTAGAGGTGGGTAGGATGTAAGCTTTATATATATGGGATTTGTACTCATCCACGATGTATAGGATATATAGTAAAACACTTTGCATGTTATAATTTTGTAAGTTGTAAATTTCTTCAAGAAGGAATATATAGTACTCATACTAATATACATAATGTGCTTATGCATATATAGAAATATGTTTATTTAAAACTAATAATACGTTAATAAAATAAAGAACCACTTCAATTAACCATTGTGTAATTTGTTATATGAATAATCAAGATTGTATGTAGAATTCTATACATTAATATATTTATACCCTTTTTAAAAACATATGTAGGAAGAAAATAAATTACTAAAAGAGTAGGAGGAGATTATAATTCATTTTTTTAATTTTGCTTATGATTATCACGGTTTTCAACATTAGTTCTAAGATAGTTACGTCTCTATATACATGGACATGTATCAAGAATAATCAATATATATTGCAGCAACAAATATTAATAAAATTACTTTTATTAATTGATAAGAATGAAGAGGATGAGAACTCCATGAGTGTCCAAATTATTCTTGAGATACTAAGGGCAACAAGTAGATGAATGTGATAATAGAAATTCACAAATAAGTGAATAACCATACAAGATGAAGTAAATACACAATTACTATATAATATTCAATTAGCAATTCAATATTATTTAGACACGATCGAGTAAACTGATATGATTCACAAAGAACTTTCCTTTTTTCTTTTTACCTCAAATTCCACCATTGATTCTATGAAGCTTATTACTTTACCAAAAAGCAAGCATACCCATTACTCCGACGACCACCATAAGCGGCGGCGTCACCAGTACACGGCGGTGAGCAGATGATTTGGTGTCGGGATCAACAGGATACAAGTTCCCCGGTGGACCCGTCATGTAAATGTATGAAGGCGGTGGAGGGCAGTTGAAAGCCAGAGTTGGGGACGGGTCTTGGGCGGTGGTGGTGGCGGTGGCGGTGGAGTGGTGTAACAAGGCTTGTTGCAGGGACAACCACCGCACTTGAATTGGTCATCCATTGCTCCACCACCGGATGTGTCAATGGAAGCAAGTTTTCTGGGGTTGGTTGCTTTGAGTGGAGGTGGAGCGAGAACCGCAGCGGTTAAGATGAGAAGGAGGATCGGTGGGATCGACATGGGCGGTAGGCGGTGGTGACACCGGTGGTCGACGATGGTTATGTGGAGAGAAAGTGAAAGAGAAAGAGTAGAAAGAAGTGGTTTTATTTAGTGAGAGGTGGTGGTAGTGCATGCACAAAGGGAAATAGGGTTGGAAACTTACGTTAGAAGTAATAAAGTTTGTAAGAAAAATTAATTATGATTTCTAAAAATAAATACTTTTATGTATCGAAGGAATTATATTTTAATAATCTAAATTGTCACAAGCTGATTTATGATAATTTAATGAACTTCACTTTTATTGTGAAGGTGATCACACTTGATATTGTTTTTAGATGTACGTTTAACTTAAATCCGATATTGTTTACAAGAATTGTATCTTTTTTTTTCATTTTGCTTGTAATTATTACGTACAGTAAGAAAAATCAAACTGAATATCAAGTGTATTAATCTACGACAATTATGCAAGTGACATTATATTTAGTGATCATACTGAATGTTTTGAGTATATCATTAATTAAATTAATAGCATAGGTTATTATGCAGAAATATGTTACAATTTAAATTATTAGAATCATATTTTTTAACTATTATATATAATTTTCGTATTAACTTTAGCCCAAGTGACCAACAATAATGGCAATAACGAATATTGTGGGGTTGTTGGCTTAGCCAAGAAGGTATCTCCCGAATATTGCACATGGGATTCCCCAATCCCCATCCTTTCTCACAAGTACTTCTACTTTGAAATTTGTTACTTTTGAATACTTTTCTGTATATATTTAATTAATATATATATATCTGTATACTTAACAATTAATGAAGATCAAGAGCTGATAAACTCAAATTAAAGTAACATGAAATACCTTAATCATTTGATTACAACATTTTCCTCCATCGAAAGTGGTATTTAGGAGCACATAGAACAAGCTGGTAAGGTGTATCTTGTAGTTTTGTTAGATTAAGGAAAGAAGCATGATAAGATCTAAAGCATGTGACCAAGATAACCCATCCTAAAGTTAGGCTTTGAATAGGACATGATCCTTCATCTCTCATCAATGACAATAATTAATTAATTATGTGTATAGTTATGAGCAATTCACAATTATTTGGTTTAATTTTCTCGTCGAAGAAATTACGAAAGTGCCAATTTTTTATTTTGCTTTATAATTTTTTTACCTAGGTTTAACTATTCAACCTATTTGTTCTAGGTTCATGTATGAGTGTCAAGCTAGTGGATTTTAAATTATTTGTCTATTTAATACATCAAATATATGTTTGTGTGTATTCATTAACACAATGTTAGCATTTAGATGCGAAGTGGGAGAACATATTTGTTACCTTTATAGATCAGAAGATAATTGTTAACAGAAAACAATCTATATGTTAACTATTTAGAAATATAATGCTATCTAAAATCATATTAGCTACATAAAAAATATATGCATACACCAACATAATTTTTATCATGTGGTGAAGCTGGTAGATTGATGCGGGCCCAAGTGTTGAAGACCGGGCCTTAATTTTTTAAAGGCTTAAGACCGCGCTGCACGAAAATTGGTATAACCTGTGCTACGAGCCTCCGTTTCTGACGTGCTACCAGTCATAACCTGGGCATAACCTGGGTTATCCCATTATTTTTCCAAAATAAGACCTCTAAATAGGTTTTTGGGCCACTTTTATATTTTTTTCTAGTTTTTTGGTTTTGTTTTGGGCTTTTGTTTGGCCCATGGTTGTGTTTTTAGGCCGTTCGAATTTTGACTTGTTATGTAAGTTGTCTTGATGTAATTTGGATGGTCACTTGATCAGTTCTGAAATTAAAAGTTGTCTTTTCAAATTCGTGACTTTTGGGGCGATTTTGGGTTTGGGTGAAGATCATCACGGGTATTCGCAGAATCAACGTGTTTGAGCTTCGATTCATTCCGTGCGCTACATCATAGATGTTCTCATTGGGTGGTTCTTTGAATCATTACAAGTACTAGTGTTATGTCGGCACGATATAGCGAGAAACAAAACACCTAAGTTGGTGATTTTAAGCGTATGTATAAGATAGTTCAGAAAATTTTTGAGATAAAATGTGGGGAAGCCGGAACACAATTAATAGTTGTATTGGTTCTTAATTTACAAACAATATACATCATATTCTTCAATTTTGTGATATATCTTTATCATTAAACACATATATTGTAAATTGGATTTCAATAATTAACTATGCTACAAATTGTCATTCATTATTTAATATGATGGTATAGCAATGAATTTATATTAAACCTTAAGTCTCCTACTTAACCGTACCTTTTCCGCATGGCCCACCCGTAATAATGTTAATAGTCATGCAATTCATTCTAGGAAACAAAAAAGCAACGTAGAGAAAAGCGGGAAAATATCTAAGGTAAAACTACCCACCGATATCCGGTATTTGTAAAGAACTTAAACATGACAACCGTATGAAAATACATTATGACGATGATAACTTGAGTTAATATGCAGCTCTTAATCTTTATATGTTTTAAGTGTTTGTTTTGCACTGTTAATATAGTCTCTACAGCTTTACACTGGCCTAGCTAGTCTCATTATAACCATGTCATGAAATTTCTCATAGTTGCTATAATGGTGGATATTTGATTATCAATTAAGCATAATAATACAAACGTGGCTTGACATTTGGATGATTTTTATATCCATGTATTTAAACACTTTTGTTGAAAAATGTAACACTTTAACTAATGTCACTTTATACCAAATATGTATATCTTTCTATTTCTTGATATTCCTAATTTGTTATGTGTTTATACGTCTTTGTATGAGAACAAACTGCTATGGGCTAGCTGGAGTTAATTTAAGATGGGCTTGTAGATGGGATAGCAGATGGGCTCGTAGCTGATTTCAAATTTCAATAGATAGGGTCGTAGCCATTTAACCCGGTTAGCCCTCTCTGACCCGCTTTTTACCCGTTTCCTCTCTATGAGGCACGCGGGTTGATCAATGGGTTGGTGTGGAGCTTTGATTTATCATATGGATCATATATGTATGATATTGAGGAGTGTGTGTGCTACTTCTGCACTCATCCCTCTTGTCTGTTCATCTGGTCTCATTCGATTGAATTATCATCTTCTTTAGGGTTTCATCGAGTTGATAAATCGTGTTGTGTTCACTGGTGATTTCAAGAGATTGTTGATTTTAGATCATTGTAATTAAAATATACTGTGATTAGAATAAATATATAGATATGCATCACCTGCAGATGCACTTTATCTTTTTCTCTACACTATAATATTACAAAAATAATTTTTGTATATATACATATATGTTTGAGAGAAGGGTTTAAAGCAGAGCATATTTTTCTAAGAACACAAAGAAAAAATAAATAATTTTTATTTAATAGATTTTTGTTTAAACAATTAGAAAACAGTTATGTACAAGTTTAGTTTGTTTGTATTTTGTAGAACCTACATAAGCAAGTCATGTGTAGATTTATAACACATAAGCTAGTAAATAAAAGTTTTATAATCTTAAAAGCATATGAATAAATTAGTTTAATAGTTTTTTAATCTATATATATAACACACTTGTACGTAAGAAGTAAAAGTTTTTAAGAATAATACAACTGTTTAAAAAAAATCAACTTCTTCTTTTTATTCTTACAATAACTTAGTATTCTGTAATTAACATTAATTAGCACCACTTATTACATAACATTGTAATACATCTCAAGAATCAATAAAAATGCATTCTCCAACTGTTTTTTGAAATCAAACATAAGCAGTTCATTATCACGCTTCCAACATGAGTATCTATGAATCCAACATCCATCATCGACGCATCTTTATCACTTGTGTCGCCTTCAATCTACCGCAGTGACCGCATGCCAGTAACACAATATCGATTGGACCACCCAACATATCACTTTTCAGGCCCTCACACCAGTGTCTGCTTCCATGTAAACTCTTGTCAAGTAACCAGTCTTTTCGCTGGTTACCATCTCACATTCGTCATCTGTCCCACCTTGATATACATATATAATGTACAAACACTCATATGCGTCTATATACATGACAACCAACGCCTAAACAATGGCCCATATTCGATCAAAAGTGATGTGGTTTGTGTGTTAAGAAGAGGCAAAGGGCTGAGAGGATAGGTGGTGGTGTATCTAGTAACAAATTTGAGGTACCATAAGTTGTCGTATCATAAAATTAGCAACATGATGCATCATATGTGTTTTACATTAAATTAGTTTGTACTTATGTAGAACCATGCTAGTAACATTACTTTACATGTAGATTCACTCCTTATAGTGTGGTGGGTAGAACTCTTGGTGATGATCAAGCCACGTAGGTCATGGGCATGAGGTTGAACCAATAAAAACTGTATTGAGATTCTATATGTTTGTTATGACCCTATTGATTGATGTGATTTAAATTGAAATGTATGCGCCATATAACGTGTTTATGTACACCGACATTATGACATATATATATATGGACGTATAACGCGTTAGTACGAGCATATAGCATATGCATACGGCTTGTATATGGACGTATAACATATATGTATACTTAAAAGTGGGATATCTAATGTGACAACATGAAAGAGTACGTTCAGTAAATGTAAAGGTAAGAGGTAAGCTACCTAACTATTAATTGTAACTATAAAAAGTTGTGTTTCTAAGAACACATGCATCATGCGTGTTGAGTGATATGCCTTACAACCAAAATGTTAAACGTTTAAATCACAGGATGCAAATTACCGTATTCCTATTGAAAAAAAATATACGAATTACTATTAAAAAAAAGTTATATAAAACTGTATTACGTCTTTTAGTGGTAGTAGGTGACAAAAGTGCATGCACGTCATATCTAACTAGGCGACGGCTAAAACACGGGATCCAAAAATTGTGCACCAACCTTATATCATCGTATATATCACAAATCTATTTTATTATTTAATTAAATAAGGATTTGAAACCTGTAAAATTTGTTTGATTAATGACCATCTCTATCACTAATTACACACGTACATGAATGAGATATATATGGGTATAAGTTGGTATTTGATGATGGCAAAATGATACACGTATTAATTTAAATACGGTGAAAAAATGGACGGGGTGTATATTATAGGAATATTAACTGGGTGGTCATTATCAAGAATGCCTTTTTTTCTTTGTTGGTGTACGTGGGTAGGTGAGGATACATCAGAATGCTTTCTATTATTACCATTTAAAACTTTTGCATATGGATTGATTAAAAATTAAAAAGTATGTTAGAACCAAAATAGATCCAATATGAAAAGCAAGGCAAAAAGTGTTTGATAGTACGTGATACGTACGCACATACACACATATAAGTTTAATATTCATCTAAGAACTCATATATAATATTAGAAGACCCTTATCAACCACAATCTTTTTTTGTGTTTTGTAATGAAAAGACTACAAATATAACGATTATTAATCTTGTATGAATTTTCCAAAAAAAAAATGAACACATGTTAAACATATAAAAAATCATATATGTTATACTACTTACACATATGTAAATCATATATAGGTTATACTATCTGCACATATGTAAACTAGTAAATATAAGAAAAAACATTAACTGGTTTCATGTGCATAATATGCGCAACTATATCTAAAAAGTACAAATTTTTAAAGCATATGAAGTATTGATACGAGTTTTCATAAACCTAAAAATATTAATTACTTTTTAAAAGATCCGAACCATATGTGTGTATGTATATGTATATATGTGTGTATGTATATATTTTATAGAAGCCTAAAGGAGAAAATTGTAAAATTAGCAGACAATTAAGTTTGGAAAATATCAATTTAACTCAGTCAACTATTATAACAATTATCATGAATGATGAAGCTCCTATTAAGGTTAAAAGTTAGAGCACCACCTATAATCCGTTGATATGTTGATGCAAATTAATTGTGGTGTAAAATTAGAAGTAGTTTAATGGGTGTATGAGTTATCGTCCTAAAAAACGATCGTGAAAATAGAGGAGTATGTGCTCGCGAAGCCTCTTTAATTAGAAGCATTATATAACTAACAACTTAAAAACAATACTCATTTGCAAATTTTGGTAGCGGCCAATAGTTGTTGGGTATTCTATACAAGATCAAAGCTAGGTTAATTATTAAAAAAAAGCAGCTAGAAGTCGGTTGCATAGTTCTTGTAAACAATTTTTGAGCAACAAACATATAGATAGAATTGAAAAGATATGTGGTTGAAAGGGATCAATATGTTGAGTTAAGATAGCAAGAAATTTTATTAAGTGTAAACCTAGTGTTGCATATATGTATATAATCAAGGTCGAACAGACAACGAAAGAAAGATGAACTGCAAAAGACTGCTCACTTGACATGAATTGCGTGGAAACCCCTCACCTCAATACGTTTCTTGCATCTTATTAAATCATGTGAATGAAAGATTCACCAATCTGCCATAAAACCACAATTATGCAGTTGGAAAACATTGAATTAATATCAGAAAATTCTTCATGAAGAGCAAAGAAATGAATAGCTTATATGTTGATGATAGATGAGGTATCATCTTTTGTGTTTTAAGGTGTATGCAAGTGCTCCTTTTATAGATGAAAAAATCTATCAAGCGTGTGAATAACAATGGAAGACTTGATGTGTTATGTACCTACTTCAAGCTCACACGTGAGAAGCAAAACTGATTACATTTATATATTGGTTTATTCTTTAATGCAGTAGATAGTAAAGTAGTAAGTGTCATACTGTCATATCTTATAAATATATGCTTTATATGTATGCACATAAGGTATGGACCAAAGATCCACATACCGTACCTGTTACTTTATATGTATGCCCATAATGAGTCATCTATAGGTTATTAGTAAATAACAAAAGATTGTTTTGAAATTGATGTAGTGTTACTAGCTCAACTTATTATCTTGGTTTGGGAAATTGTAGACTTGCAGTTCTTTTAAAAAAATGCAATCGAATTACTCTAATTATATGGTCTGGTATCGGAGGCGACGGAAGTACTATCTGTCGCATGATGCTAATGAAACCGAAAGCCCGGGCGGCACTCTGTCTTGTGTGCTCAGAGGAACTCCAACTTACAACTATACTTTGTCTTTCACACTTCATAGCTCTAGCTCTAAGACGAGGACAGGAGCTCAAGGAGTTGATTGATTCTATATATGTTTAGAAAACAGAAACTTTGCCATCAAATGTACGATTGAAAAAACGGCCATATTTTTATGATAGTTCTCATCCAGTCACAAATCTTATGATCATTGATAGTTACAAATTTATGACACTAGACTAGGTCGTAAAACAGTCGAATAATATTGATAGAAAATCACTAGCTTTAAAATATAAATATCGGTTGCAAATCGGTCATAAATATTTAAATGTTAATAAACTAATAACAAAGTTTATAAAAATAAATTTAATGAAAAAATTAAATTTAAAAATGATTATCACCCGGTCGCAAAACAGACGTCTAAGTTTACAGAAAAACAGGGCTGCCGATTGAAAGATGTGTAAAATAAATATATAAAAAATTAAAATAAATAAACTAATTAGAAGTTAATATAATTTGCAACTATATGATTATATAACCTTTTTGCCGCTGTGATTTTTTAGCATAAATAAATATAAAATATCACATTAATTACAAATCCGTGCATTTATATAGTTCTTATAAACATATAAACATCCTTTTACATGTCTCCGTCACAAAGAAAACAAACGTGTAAAATTTTTATCTTTGTTATGGTAACTAAATTTACATACACATGTAACACATGCTAGAAAACTTGAGCCACTGCAACATTCTAAATTCTAACAAGGGGAGCCACTGCAATATTCTAGTGAAAGCGTCGATATCATGTGTGGATGTCTTGGTTTGATGCATTACGTATATGATTAATTGAAAGGTCTTAAATAATTTAGGTAAAACAAACTCTCATTGATTGACAACTAAATTAGATAATGATGATATTAGGTCATTTTCATCCTCTATGAATCACAATTTCTTTAAGTTCACTCTCTTTGTTTAGTATGTGTAATGTAGACAGAAAGGTATGTGTGTGCAATGTAATTTGTTGATTGAATCAAATGTAAAGAGATGGCCTCCTATTTATATTATGATAGGAGCCAAGTGAGCACACAACTAGCTACTAAACAGAATCTAGTAATGAAAGTAGAGCTAAAATAAATAAAAAAATTACAAAAGTATAAGTACTCTGATATATCTCTCCAAGCTAAACAAGACGCACTAACGTGAAGAGTGGGTTTAAAAGTATCGAAATGTATAGATTATAACTTGTTGGTCTAAACATATTGATGTAGGCGGAAGCAAAGATAATAATTGAACTTGTTGATTCACCAAGAATACCAGGAACAATTCTTTTAACTATCGTTGATTTACAAAGAATGCCATAATCAGAGTTTTCACACATTTACACATATTGTGATAGAGAGAAAAGTATTTTTATCAACTTCAACATCTAAGCTTCTCCCATTGTTTACATGCATATAAAAAGCAAAACAAAAGTCAAATGGGTCACAAAACATAAACGGGCCAAAATCTTGCCCAAAACTAAAGTCCAATAAAATCTAGGAATAAAACAAAAAGTAAAATAACTCATAAAATAAACCATCTTTGGGCCGAAACGATGACCCAAACCACCTACGGTGTTTGTGAAAACGTGCTCCTCGGCCCACCTACCCTAAGTTATGATCATTTTAATGAAACCCTTTTTGACAAACGATCTTGATCCTCCAAAAAAAAAAATTTGCTCCTTAACACTTGGGCCTGCACCACGCATTAATTGTAGATCCAACACTAAGAGAATGACTTACTACCGTATCACTAATGAAATGTAAGTCAATGTTAAGGTGTTTTGTAAGTTGATTATAAGATCTACTAATATATATAGGTGGGACCCATATATTGTCACATTGTTGTGTAGGTGAACAACGAAGAGTAGTATGAAGCTCTTGTAAAACAAATGTAATCTGGCAAAACACTACAACAGTATGAGCAACAACACCATAGTCTTTGTATTATATCAAGCAATAGCATGTTGTTTCTTGGAACTCTAGATAATAATATTGCGTCCAAGAAAAAAGCAATATGTTGTTTCTTGAAACTTCAACCGCTAAGGTTAGATCCAAAATAAAAATACGATAGCTTATAATACATCGACGATCACTAAGGCAACTAATCTAATCTGATTAGCATAAGCATGAATGACAAAATTAGTCAATATCTAAATAGTCAACCTACAAGAGATTATACTCTCAAGATACGATAAAATACCCTTGACAACATCCGAGTGTCAATCCGTATGTTTTTTTTTAAACTAAGTAACATTATCGATTACATAGGCTATCTTAGGTCATATCAAGACAAAATGTTACAGCTCTATCACGACAGTGGAACTCTAGAACATTGAAAGGAAGTTGTCATCCAAGGGTTGATGCACGTTGAGGCTAATGCACCGGAGAACAACAAATTTCTCATATGTGAAAGATATAGAGCATCACTAGAAAAAGTATTATACAATCCCAACAAATACTATAAAGGCCTAATTCCTTGAGTGCAAACTGTAACCACCCAATTAGATTTGTAGCAAAAAGCATGAAGATCCTAGTAATAATGTTGTCATTAACATATACCAAAACATAAAAAACACAACAAATAACAAAATCCTGCTATAAACATATAGAGAAATATCACTAATTTCATATGAGAAGGCAATGGTCATCGGTAAGAGAAAACAATTTGAAAAACAAGATCAAGACACATGTTTGAATTGATAAAGAACCTTATAACACTGAAGATCTAGCCAAGTTGAGTCAACACAGCCTAGATGTTATGTCATGTATATAGTTTGTGATAAGTCATCATAAAGAAAGGCATTACTGATATCAACTTGTCATATATATTATCTTAAAAAAAAGAAAACCAATAAGACCAACCAAATAGTAGTTGGTTTAACTCCAATGCTAAACGTATCAAAGCAATCAACACGTTGTCTAGTGAAATTTGGAAGCTAGTCGGGATTTATAGTGCCACACATCCATCAGGATTTCCGTTAATCATTTATACCACTTGCAACTAGTAATATTGGCATGAGTCTAAAACTAAACCAATACCTAGGTCTGGTTAGAATGCAATACGGAAACCTCAGTACGCATCACATCCCACCATGCGAGATGTTTCAAAGATTAATAGAATGTAGTAAGCTTAGTAGTAAGAGTATTAGAGACATGATCAAAAAGTTGTTTAAGTTGTCGAGTATAATCATAAAAACAGATGATCAAAGGATGTGAATGAGGAGAGGTGGTTGATCGTGTTGTCATGGCTGGATAAAAAACAAGTTACCTTTAGAATCTTAAATACCAATAACTAGCATGGCTAAGTAAGAGTCGTTTACACAAGGGATTAGTGGAAAGTGTAAACTTTATACCTAGAACTTGAAACACGAAACGAAAATACGAAAAAGCAAATATTTTTGGGTTTTCTGTTTAAGCTAAAAAGTAAATTGAATGAAAATAATTAAGAAAGCAACAAGCTTGATCATAGATTTTGAAAACTGTAACGAAAAAGACAATCACTTTTAAGATTGAAGTTTAAAGGTCTTTTGGGAATCACATAAACATGATTTTGCAAAATCGTTTGATTAAAGTGATAATTATGAATCAACCTTTTAAGACTAGCTCGTTCACACAATTACCAAATCATTATTCAAATGATTCACATACGTAACAAACTACTCACGAAACAAGAAAACCGAATGCGAATGAAAGCACATGAATGCTTAAACATAAATAAGTTTTTAACTTCAAACAAACTCACAATTAAATTCTTGTGTCAAAAGAACATTAGCCAATATGTCAATTCATACTAAATCTAATACTTCACTTACAAGAACTATCCTCCATAAAGTGACTACAAATGAATTAGCTGCTCATCGGCATGCTTGGATCTTCAATTGTTGGTTGGATGTTGTTAATGCTTGATTTGGGTGAAACGTGGTGAAAGGAACGCCCAAAATTGCCTTCAAAAAAGTCCAAAATTCGTAGGGGACGAAACCCTAATGATTGGGTTCAAACAGGGGAAAAAACCTCAAAATCCAGAGGTTGTTGGGGTGACCGGTGTATCATACGCCCACTCCAGTGTATCATATGCCGGGTGTGAAGCTGTACGGAGCTTGTTCTCTGGATTTCGTCCAAGATACGGTGACTGATACGGTGTTTAGCTTATGATATCGTGGTGCTTGGTTTGACTCGTTTTGACTCTATCTTTCACGTAATTGCACATTTGGTCATTTCACTTGTTCCAATACTTCCACAAAGATCCAAAACATGTATTTTTTCCTTCTAGCACCTGCAAATAATAACTCACTCAAAGTAAACATGTTTGACACCAATATGCTTATTAAAAAACGCAAGTAAACATTATAAATATCTAGCATACACCACATGATCAGTGGTGGTGGTGGTCGGCGTGATGACATAAATGAGGATGGTGATGGTGGATGAAGAATGACTAAAACAATAGAATATTGGGAGTACAAGTCACAATAATAAAAGAATGTGCTTAATGAAAGGTAATATCACAAAATTAGAAAAGTATAATACCCATGTGATATAGTGCCTAGCTAGGAAACAAGGAATGGATCTAAATGAGATTTTATCCGACTTGGTATTGCCAATGAACTTGTAATACAAACACCCAAAGGTATACAAAATGAAACTTAACGCCCCAAACTTGAGGGCTTTGAAAATCGGATTTACACATTCACAACATATTTAATAATATTCATATATTTGTAGCGAAAACATTCAAACGTAACATCTAAATCTATATGTACTCTTTAAGTCGACATAAGGGTTCATAAATAGAGCACAAACATCAAGATACTAGCCTTCAAGTAGGGTAGCCTCCTCATAGATGCCAATATCGTCTTCACAAACCCTCAAAGTCTACCTGCATTTCGGTCTGAGGTGTACACTAAAAATTGATTAATTGTAAGTGAGTTCTAGTTTTTCATAATACATTAAAACTTAACATGCATATCATAACATAACGTTAGGTAGTATAACATAACATAACGTGACATTTCTAAGGTGGCATTCATATGTAGGTGTCAAATCTTATTATGCATATGTACGTTCTACTGCTGTCAATACCTAGTATATAGGCATTGGAGATACAGCCATGTAACACTAGCTTTATTAAATCTTGACAGTTCACGACGGATTACAGTGAGGTCTCGCTACATGTTGGTAATGGTAAGAGATTTCTATTCTTCATATCGATCCCTCTCAATTCTATTCTATAAACAAAAGATTTTCTCTATCAAACGTTTTGCATGTTCTTGAAATTCAAAAAATCTTTTATTTATTAAAAAAATTATGTCTAGATAATACCTTTTACTCTGAATTTCACTATTCTCTCATGAAGGACGAGTCTCCGTGCTCATAGGGGATGGATTTAAGGGGCCGGAGGGGACCCCACTACAAGAAATAAGACTTTTCGCGACTAATTTTTTTTCACTTTTAGCGACCAAATATAGTCTCGATAACCTATTGCGACGACATTTGGTGTCCACTGTTTCGTCGCCATTTCTTCGTCGTATCAGGCCAATTTTTTCGTCGCTATACGTTTCGTCGCGATAGATTAGGCTATAACGACGAATTATCGTTGCAACAGTGTTATCGTTAAATATATTCCTTAAAATAAAAATAAACTTTAATTATAGAAAATATAACTTAATGCGACGAAATATTGTCGCTATAGATGACGACTATAGCGACGAAATTTAGTCTCAATAGGTGTTATTTTATTTTAATATTGTTTTACAGATTATAAAAATAAATAAATCTACCAAATCCATAAATTGTGAAACAAACTTCATTCAATTCTAATATAATTAAACGTAGAAATTGAAATATCATCGTATTTGTCAAATACAATTATTTGAATAAAAACAAACAAACTAATCATATTGATCATCATCTTGATCATCTTCTTCTTTGGGTTGACGGGACGAGTCTGGAAGTGACATTTTGGTTAACTGTAGTATTTGATTTATTTGCTCTTTTAAAAGCGCATTCTGTTGTCGTAACTCCGCTATAGCCTGATCTTGTCTTTCAAAACGTTCTCTCGCTTGTCGATTCTCTTCATCCCTATTTACATTAGGGAACACTTCCGGAGTTACACTTCTCACTATTCGACCAACGTCTCGTATGTGTGAACGCCGAGAACCTAAAGCTTCTTTGAGACATAAGAACTCATCCACCGATGTCTCATCTCCACTCATGTTACCAAACGGATTAAAGCCATCAGCAGCCAAACCCAAGCGAACATTCCTAGGTTCTTTCGCAAAATGAGGATACCTTTTGTTGAATTCTTGCCATGCCTTTCCATCAACCGGATGACGCATCATACCATCCGTTGAGCGTCCAGTATTATGCCAGATCATATCTTTTGCTGTGAATCTAGAACTATACTTTCGTCGAAGCCGAGAAGTTAAAGGAAAGTAACGTAACATTTTTTGTGGTACTTTCTTTCCTTTTGTGTTTTTGTCAACCCATCTGCTCTCTTTACAAACATGGCAGTTTTGCATCAAGGCATTCTCTTTTCAAAATAAAGCACGGTCATTAATACAAGCATGGATAGATTCATATCCTAACCCAATCTTTCTCAGCTTCTTTTTAGCTTCATAGTATAAGGCTGGAATCTGATTTTCTTTAGGTAATGCAACTTTTAGAAAATCTAAAAGTTGGTTAAACGAACTATCTGTCCATTTGTTAATAACTTTAATATGCATCAATTTTGCTAAGAAGTTTAGAGAAGACATCCAAGTACAACTAGGATATAACTCCGTATTGAGCTCTTTAAACAAAGCATCAAATTCCGAATCTAACATGTTTTCTTTATCATTATCTTCATCTATATTTTCTTCATTTGTATTTTGTTCTACCATGACATCATCAAGCATATCAAACATCACATTATATGCTGCTGGAGTACGTGTCTCTGGATCCCAAAGGGCTTCTATCTTAGAAGCATTAGGATATTTCTTACCATGATAGACCCATGCAGTATATGATTGTAGAAATCCGTGATTATGTATGTGGGCATAAATCGTAGGCAATTCTTGAAGTAACCGATTCGAATTGGCACAACTTTTACACGGGCAATATGCTTTGCCTTCACTATTAACATGATTTTTGGCAATCTCCGTTAAGTTGTGAAGACCATTTAAGAACTCTGGACATCTTCGATATTGAAACTACCTTACATGGTATTGTGGTCAGTTTTAAATTCATTTATATGAGTTCCGCCAAAACATGCATTATGGTGAAAATATTTACTATCAAAAAATTTGGAAAAAGCATGGGTACATATCGAGCTCTAGCCCGGCTCGTGATGATTTAGGAGAGCTTGAGTTTGAGCTCGGCTCGTTTCGAGCTTCATTTTTAAAGCTCGAGCTCGGCTCGACAAATACTATTTCAAGCTCGAGCTCGGCTCTGGTTCGGCTCGTTTATTTATTTAAATATTATTTTTAATATTTTTATATTTAATTTTGATATATATTTATAATTATATATTTTTATAACTAACATTATTCATATTATTTAATAGTTTTTTTTATCATAACTTCATATATAATAAATATTATTTATGTAATGTATTTAATAAGTTAAATGAAATATATATATATATATATATAAAGGTCGTTTAGGCTCGCGAGCCGGCTCGAGCTCAATACGTGAAGCTCGGGCTCGGGCTTGATAATTAAATGAGCTTTTATTCAAGCTCGAGCTTGGCTCGGGCTCGATAAAGCTCGGCTCGTTTCGAGTTTTTTATCGATTCAATCTCAAGTAGCACGCAAGCGGCTCGGCTCGTTTGGACCCCTAGGTACTCTTATCTACCTATGTTAAAAGGCAATGATTTTAATGTAAAACAAGAATTCACCGTATTATTGTCCTGTTTAACGTACGTTAGAATTCATATAACGAGATGAATACATATTTATGTTTTTTTGTTAAAGTTTGTTCAAGATGAATACATTTATCTTTGGTTGCATTATATTAAGGTTGTTCAAATAGCTCACGGCTCGAAGCTCGCTCGAAAAACATTCACTCAAAATGACTCGGTTTGAAACTGAATCGAGCCGAGCTGGCTCTGTATGAAAACGAGTTGAACTTGTCTTGGTTCATAACGAGCATAGTCGGCTCGGTTCATAACGAGCCGAGCCGGCTCGGTTTAGCTAGCTTGTTAGCTTGGCTCGGTGTGGCTCCGATTATTATACTTGTACTATATATTATTTTTATGTATATAACATATATTATGACATTTACATATTCGCTATCAGTAGCATGATATTATGTGCTTTTAAGGTTCAACTTTTCTTTTAAAAACAATAGACAAATTACGAGTTATGTAATATTCTCTAGATATAATTTTTGTAGTTATTTCTAATAGTGTCATAATATTAAACTATAATATTTTTATTGGATCGTTTAATGTTGCTTCTATATATTTGTACATTAAAATGAAATATTCAAGCATGTTTTCAATTTATATGCTAAAAACAATTTACTTGTTGTTTATTTAGTGTTGCAGATTAAGTTGGTTTGGTTCGAATGATGAAGTTATTTTGCATATTGTTGAAGTTGATTTTTGTTTTTTTTTTAATTATATATATATATATTTTAATGAATTTAACATAGACTGGTGTTGAGTTATGTACTATGTTGAGTTTATTTTTCATTTGAATTTTTAAATGTGTTTATGAAGTTAACCCGAGCCAAAATGAACCGAGTTGAGTCAGCTCGGTTAAAAAACGAGCGGAGCTCGAGTTCAAATTTCCAGCTCGGTTTTGAATCCGAGCCGAGCCTGGCTCGGTTTAAGTTTAAGCCGAGTTCAAGTTTGCCCTGGCTCAACTCAGTTCAACTCATGAACAACCCTACTGATTATATGTATTTTGTCATGAAGATCGGTGTCACACCCGCGCTTAAAGCGGAAACACGAGGATGTAACGGACGGGATCGTCATAACACATTATTAGTTAATAGAGACGCATTTAATGATGAAAAGTCAACGTGTTATGACGTCACCCGACACAAATGGAGACTTGTGCCATGGCTAGTCAATTCCACGACAAACATAGCCAAACAAACAAAAGAATTATAAGTCCCACAACCCAGGAGCAAGTGATCAAAACATGAATAACAAAGAAAATCCAATGTAATTGTCAGAGACATCCAACAGTTTAAGATGCAATCCTAAGGTCGTCGCTAAAGCAGCATCCCTAGCTATCCTTAATGATTGTTACCTGAAAAGATGTGCTCAAAAAGGTCAACATATTGTTGGTGAGTTCACAGATATAAGTAGTAAACATAATTGATGTTGTGTAATAGTTTTGTAAGACATAGTTTAAATAGTTATAAGCAAGTAATATCACATGTAAACATGAGCATCACAACTAAACCTACGATGTACACACAGATTTTGTCAGAACATATTCACTCTAGGGCCCGTCTCTGGCCACTGTCAGTCTCAACTAGTATAGCAACAAACAAGGGTGGGGGTGTCAGCCCAATAGTACTATCAATACCTGTCCGTCGGTTTCAACACCGGAATTAAATAGTTGTGAATAAAGAACCACACAGCAAACTCATACATGTACCAGATATAAACTTACAAAACAATAAACACAACAGTCACAAAAAATAAATGAGTTCACAGCATAAAAAGGGTGAGCATACTTTTCCCAAGTTTGTAAACAATTGAAATGAAAACGGGGCCACGAAACTCACCTTGGATGTGATGAAATAAAATAACAATTGCTTCGAAGAATGAGAGCAACGCACGATCAAACAACTATAATTAATTGTAATTAAAGTCTTAAAACGCGTTTAAAAAGAAAAGTGTACATTCGATTGGTTCGTGTTCGACGTGCGATACGCACACCAATAGAGATATATATATACAACACAGAACACACCATGTCATAATAATATTAATAATGACGATAATAATAATAATAAATATACTATTATTATTATTATAAAAATATAATAATAATAATAATATAATAATAATAATAATAATAATAATAATAATATTATTATTATTATTATTATTTATTATAACAATAATACAACCCACACGCACCACTGGCACACACGAAAATACACACTTAAACTCACGCACACGTTAGTAATATATATATATTCACCAATGCGCACACACCTATATTTATATATACACACACTATATATATAATATATATGCATCCATACATACACCCCCACATACTCATGAACACACACACCCAACACACAAACGGGTTCTCAACCCACACACATTCACATATGTATATACATGGTTGCACACATATACGCTATGGTTACCAACATATACACACCGAAACATACAAATTTGTCACGCACACAACAGCCAAAGGCTGTTGGGTTTTGCTCCTCTTGAACGACACACACACCAAACACGGTGCACACACAACTCACGCACCCACACTGCACACACACACACATCGGTCTCCTACGCACACACACCATGAATCACAACACACACACATACACACACTGCATACATACACAATACGCACACATGCACACAATTCACGCACCCACACACCCATTATCGATGTATACATACAGCCATATACACCCACAGCAGCAGCCGAGGGCTGCTGTGTGGTGTCTCTTCGGCCATCCACACACTGCACACACCGAACCGGCCCAAACACCGCGGAATGAGACGAAACGAAATTCACAACGATCGGTTACCTGCGAAACGAGTAAACGGCGAGACGACGACAACCGACGACGACGGGAGAGGCTGATTTCGATGGTTTACGGGTGAAGGAGAAAGATGGCGGCAGTAGGGTTTTCGAAGGGAGGGGTGCCGAGGGTTCATGCGTACGTATGTATATATATTTTTGTTATTTGCAGTTTCGCCCCCGAACTTTCAATTAGTTATTCCCTCGAGTTTAGTTAAATTGCAATTTAAACCCTGAACTTATTAATTATATTAGTAATAATATTAATATTAATAATAGTAATATTAATAATAATAATAATATTAGTGATAATGATAATAATAATAATAATTAATACTTATCTGATTTATCGTATTATAAAATTTTGGATTAACGCGCTAGACAATTAAGACGAGATTCGGTCCGAAAACGAATTAATTACACAAAATAATTAATATACGAGGAGAGTTAACAAGCTTAACGTTAATTGACGAAGCTGTTAGTGACGGATGTCACAATCGGTTACAATCTACCCAAACCTTGCGGTCAGAATAGGGATTACGGAGTAGTTATATTTCAATTTTTCTTCATTGTGGGCACCGGGGCCTCACACATTTTGGCTTGAAATGAGGATGGTTAGTTGTTTGTCTGGATGGGGAATTTTGACGTTACTACGAAGCTATAATTGGCTAAATATGTTGCGTTGTCGTGGGGCTCCTTGAGGCAAAGCCTATGGCTGTTATTTGAGCCACACATGCCTCTTGTTGTTGTATTATGTATTTTGGACTTATAGTATCGAGCATCAAGGACATGGTATTTGATAATTATAAAGAAACGGACGAAATACCGATGGAAATATTGGAATCAAATATGAAAAGGCAGATATCTAATGCCCACATTGAAAGAAAAATGACACAAAATTCAATTGCAAGATGACAATAATAGAAAACCTACAACATCAATAATTACTCAATATTACATAATTTTATTTCCACTAGTGTTGTGTACTAGCAATTGACATATCAATCGTACCCCATGGTTGGTTACATTATTAATTTGGTCTATTGATAGAATAGTTTGAACTTAAAAATCAAAACTTAAACGTTCAAAACAATCAGCACGAGTATAGCACCCCTTTTCTAGTACGAGAATGTCTAAAAGATAAATTATAAACTTTTTATACCCGCATGATTACTGTAAACAAATACCATACTTCTTTACCCACGTCACCCGAATATGTTAGTTAATTGCACAATCTTAGAAATTAAATTTGTAAGATACTTAAAATAAATAAATAATAAATGGAATTGCTAGAAATATGCATGAGCATTTAATATATAAAGTCAATTTCGGATATGCTTTGGGATTGGGTTTCTTGTGATAGCAATCCTAACAGATAACTTTTAACTACTTGAAATCTTAAACCGATCATCAATAGTATAAGAATTATAATTCCCACAATGAAATTGTTTGTATTATAATGAAGACTATATGTACAAATACAAGATGAGGATAAATATAATAAATAAAATAATAAATAAATACAAAAGATATATAGCAATCTACTCCAATAATAAAGGAATCATCCTTTTATCTCTAACAAATAGCCATGAGAAAATCGATGATAAATGAGTAATTGGTTGCCTAAGGTGTATGAGATAAAAGTTTACAATTAGATATGCCGCTTAAAATAAAAAAATGAATCTCAAAATTGACTCAATGCCTAAGTTAAGGATCATATAATGCAAACAATTATCTTTTGAATAGTTCAAGATGCCTTTAATCATTAAAACCTACTAAAAAGCACTGATATATAGTTACTCTCCATCAGATTTTGGTCGTGGGAATCTCACTTGTGCGGCTAGCTAACGGTTTTTTAGGATTTGTAGTGTAGTTTGATTAATTTGTTAACAGCGTTTTAAAACCTTATTCGTAACGTGGGTTCCAAGAGGGAGACATCCCTTTGGCACGGATCCAGAGGCTAAGAATTTTATTTTGCCTTAATTTCACATGCAAAATTTGTATTAGAAAATGGCTCTAGTTTGTGCATTTTGAAATTAATAATGATAAGTGCCTAGCACTCAACACATTGAATACGAAATCAATTTTTTGGTCAATATATCTCTAGTTCACGAATACATCCCGGAATCATCATACTTGTTCTTGATTTTTTTTTGAGTTTTATTCGATTGAGAAATTCGGGTAAATCACTGAATTGTTTTTTAATTAGAAAATAATACAAGTGTTTGAATTACAAATTCCGTTCATGATGTTTATTATTCTTATGAAACGGGTAACAATCTCTCCCTACCATCATTTCTTCATAAATTCATCAATATGTGTTGATTTTACGTAGCCGTAGAATTAAAGAGATTAAATAGCAGCCCTATCAAAGATTGGCGCCATGGCCGAATGAGGTGTTCCTTCATTTCCGTTTAACAAATTCTTGAACAGGGTATTTCATGAAACAACAATTTCTGTTTGATTTCGTTAGCGGTTTTCAATTATTGATTTGAATATTATGAAAAGGTGGAAAGGAGATGCAATATTTTTTAGGAGATCAGATGAACAAATATGAAGACTTCAAGGTTAGTCTTATAGATGGAGTATTGTTTGTTTGGTGTGTTTGATCATTTTGATGTAACTCAATCTGATTATATGGCATATGAATAGGTTTATGATCATGTATAATCTGTAGATTACAACCCTAAAGTTTTATAAAGGGTTCTTGCAATTGGTAAAGTGGTAGGTCGATACAAATTATGATTTCAATAACTACATCCATTTTCTTCTCATACTTTTTTAAAGCAAATAGAGTACCTTTCTAACTTCTAAGGTTTTCCTTAACGCATACCTAATATATATTTGTTATACTTCATTTTTATTTATTTTACTGTATATACATTCCTACTGCTTATGTTCCTTTACTTTGCTCCATCTACGTTTCACTTATGTTATTAATTAGACACTTGTATTCACTTTTACAATTTACATATACTTTGTCCAAAACAGATCCGTTACTAGATTTTATTACAAATAAACACATGGCAATACCAATTGTTGATTTTTTAAGCTTTCACCGTATACAACAACTAAAGTTTTATTACAACTTGATTACTGAATTTCTAAAGTACGGTTGCTACATGATCGAGTCAATTTGTTAGATTGATATGGTCATGAATGAGCTAAATTCAATCATATTTTCATTTTTGTTTGAACCGCCTGCCATATTTTCACAAGTAATCATTTGCTATCGATTTGAATTTTGAATTTTTGGCAACAATTATTTCTGTTGTGATTCTTTAAATTAGACGTGAGTGTAGTTCTGGTTTGGACGTTATGTAAAAGACATGAGGTATTTGGTTATGGTACTTACAGAAGTTGAATATCATGCTTATGTAGGTTTCCATGAGAACCGTATGATTAACCTGCTTAAACTATGAAGTAAGGTACATACTTTGTACAATTTATAACTACTGCAAACTAAACCATCCCACCAACATATTATTTTGAGTAAATTACACGAATCGTCCCTGAGGTTTGCTTAAATTTCACCTTTCGTCTCTGGGATTGAAAAATTACATGTCTATTCCTAAGGTTAACGTAACACGTTTCCTCCCTGGGTCAAACGATCGTTAATTTATTCCGTTAAGTAGCTGTAAATTGACTAACTTCCCTTTTTTTTTTCCTCACTTTCTTCTCAAATCACCACACAACCCTATCTCAAGTCTCAACCATCACAACCCCCACCCTTGTCACGACCACCACACACCCCTATCTGAGCCACCACCACTACCACTCCTTGCCACCACCACCACACACCCCATCTCTACCACCGGATTCCCACTCCACTTTCATCTCCGACAACCCACATATAACCCTCCACACACCTCTCAACCCCACCAACACCACCATGGACCACCCATAACCCAAAACTTACTAGTGATTCAACAAGCAAGACTTCTTTCCCGAATCCTCCTTCCAATCCCTTAGCATTTACAAATTAGCACTCTCCCACACCTTCCACCACCTCTTCGATCGCTGCATCTTTAGTGTCACTGGACTTGAAGCTCGTGACAACGTCAGACCGACGATTGTGGAGATTGGGTGTGTGGTTGTGGTGGCGGTGGCGAGGAGTGGTGGTGGGGGTGTGGTGGTTGTGACAAGGGTGGTGGTGGTTGAGATGGGATTGTGTGGGTAGGGCTGCAAACGAACCAAACGAACACGAACAATGCCTTATTCGTGTTCGTTCGTTAAGAAATAAACTTGTTAGTGAATTGTTCATGAACACTTACCGAACGAGATTATTTGTTCGTTTTCGTTCATTAAGAAAATGAACATGTTCATGAACTGTTTAAGAATACCTACCGAATGCAAATAAACACAAACAAAATCAAACAAACACAAACAACTATTCATGAATATGACAAACACAAAGAAGCCTATGAAACAAACGAATACAAATGATTATAGATTTATTTTAAAATAAAATTTATATTTTTATTACAAACATTACACAAAATCAATCAAAAATAAATAAGTACTTAAAATAAATATAAAAAAATACTTGGTATAATAGTCATAAAAATAAACGGCACAAAAATTAAGAATATAAACGAACACATTAACGAACATAAACGAACACATTATCAAACGTTCACGAACGGATATTAACGAACACATAATCGAATGTTCACGAACATAAATGAACGAATGAGTCTTGTGTTCATGTTCATTCGTTTCGTTTAACTAAATGAACGAAATTTTCTTGTTCGTGTTCGTTCATTTACTAAACGAACGAACATAAATGAACTTCCCGCCAAACGGTTCATGAACTGTTAGCTAAACGTTCAGTTCGTTTGTAGCTCTATGTGTGGGTGATCTGAGAAGAAAGTGAGGAGGTAGAAGGGTAAAATAGTTAATTTTTGTAGCTAATTAACGGAATAAATTAACGGCCTCTTGACCAAGGGACGAAACGTGTTACGTTTTTTCGGACCTTAGGACTAAACATGTAATTTTTCAATTCCAGGGACGAAAGGTGAAATTTAAGCAAACCTCAGTGACGATCCGTATAATTTCCTCAAACCTCAGTGACGATACGTGTAATTTCCTCAATTATTTTCTATCTTTCACGGAATAGAGAAGGATCTTGCTACAAAACAGAAATGGTCACGAAGCTTATAATGCATGTGATATTTACAAACGTTATTTTCAATATTCAATTCTATTTAATAGCTGATCGTTAAGGAAGATTAGAATATATATTGATTTTGAATAATTATATGTTCTTCAAGCATTTTCATTACTGCAAGGTAATATGTTTTGATTTTATTTGTTAAGGAAAATAAAAGACAATAAATTGGATTGAGTTATTGTATGCTCTTCAAGCAGTTACATTAAACATACCATCTCACCAAACACCGGTATGAACATTTTTTCATTAGTGAAAAAAAAATACCTGATAAATATTAAAATGTTGATTAAAGTACGTGATCTATTTCACATCAAAACAGAATGCCCTGACCACCCTTATATATCATATAAAAACAAAACAATTTTCAACTATTTAAATTATCATTGTTTTAGACTTTAGTTTAGTTCTTTTGATTTTCTCATATACATAACAAAATGTAACATGGAATTGGGATTGTTAAACGGGTCATCAGGTCAAATCCAACAAGAACTTATAAGTTTTACAAGACACAACCCGTTTAACTAGACGTGTTTGCGGGTTTGATACTAAAACTAGCGTGAACATATTTAGACTAACTCGAACATGTAGACTTTGTGTCTATCGTGTTTTCATTTCTTATCAACCAAAACTTGGGATGGAATCAAGATCTTCTAAATTTGAAATCTATTTGACATAATTATAGTTTGTTGCAACATAAAGAACTTGAAAATTATATATGTATACACTAGTTTTAGTAAACCCATATATTACATGGGTTGAATAAATAAAATATTAAAAAAATAAAATTTTATTAATTATAAAATGATATTCTAAGATAAGATACTATTGAAATTACATATGAGTAAGCACTATAAATGATAAACAATGATAACTTTTTAAACTACTCGTGTATTACATGGGTTGAATAAATAAAATATTAAAAAAATAAAATTTCATTAATTATAAAATGATATTCTAAGATAAGACACAATTGAAATTACATATGAGTAAACATTATAAATGATAAACAATGATATCAACTTTTTAAACTTTTTTTTTGTATTTTCAAAAAATAAATTAAATATTTTTCTTCAAAACAAACCGTTTTACTTTTTAAAACCATTAATTTTAAATATTTCGTATTAAAAAGTTTGATGTTTTAAAAAAAATTCTTTATATAAAAATTTGTTTCTTTAAAAGGACATTAATAAAAAGATTTCTTGCTTAGTTTATTAAAATACTTTTTTAATGTAAAAAAACTAAATAAAATTATTAGTAATTAATGTGGTAATTAATATTGAAGAGAAGCGGGGAAATTTGATAAGAATAAATGTGGTGGTGATATGTGTCACCCTTAGTTACTCTTTTATTAGAGTAGAAAGATTCAGATTCTAAATTCTATGTGTGTATATAAAAAATGGATTTTTAAAAAGCTAAAAATAAACTGTCTTACTCTTGAATTTACTAAGATTTTTTACTAACTCTTTACGGTTTATCTCTCAAGAATATATATACACACAAATAGACACATACACATATAGGGGTTCTATATAAAATGCTACCTATTAAGAGAACACGCAGAACAACATATATGATTCATTTATTCAAATTTAAAGGGTATAAAATAAAAGAAATTTTTATAAATGTTTTATTTTGTGCTTCTCATCCATGTTTCCTGAAATATACATGAATTAATTCCGTTTATATATAAAATTTAGAGTAAATTACAAATTGTGCCATTGATTAATATATTAGATTTTATGATATGTTCTTTAATTTTAATAACTGCATGTAATATCTTTTTTTTTTAAAATACATATCTATTATTCTTTACACTAACTTTTATACAAAAATACAGTTAAATCAGTTATGTGTGACTCACATGATAAGCATTTTTGTTGTTTGTTTTCCACATCTAATAGATTTAGAAAAGAAAATAAGTTTAATAATAAATGAAGTAAAAAACCTAATCGCCTTTCACGTCTAATCGTCATCCCTTTCATTGTATATGTCGAACAACCCCTAGCTTTCGTTGTATCTGTGATCTGTCGCACAAGGATGGCTGCTGCTCGCCATCAGTAGAAGATGAAGGCAACTTAATAAACAGTAATACTAGATGTTTACTTTGTGTAGGTGTTAACTTCTTGCATTTAAATTTATTATAATCCTTCTAAAATCTTTCTTCTTGTAATGTATTTATGAAAACTACTAAAATGACCATCATGAAATTATCAAAATGATAAGACCATAATAATAGAGGTCATTATAATAAAAATACAAAACTTTGTAATAAAAATAAGATTATGAATTTGAATATAGAATCATGAAATTTATGATACGTAACAAGTAAAAATGTATAAGAAATGATTATTAATAAGTGGGACAAAAGATTAAATGGGGGAAGAGGAAGATGATCGATATTCATTCACAATATAGACGTAGGCGATGGACTTTAATTTGAACACTATTAAGATGGCATTCAATCGTGTATTGATTGCTTATTATTAAATGTGTTTTTTAATGTATTAGAAGTGAAAACTAAATTATAAAAATGATCCAAATTTAAGGGGCACATGACTTACATTTGAATGAGAGTTATGTGCTTAAATATTTTTTAAAAAAAGCAAGAAATTATATGTAATTATTAAAACTAAAGGAAATACCATGCAATTCTATATATTTATGAATTTGCAATTTTTTAACGAAAAATGTACGACCCTGCTTCAGAATATAAGTGTTATCTTAATCGGCACATCTATCTGTTTTTCAGCCGGAACCACACCCACAATTGGGAAACTCCATAGCTGATCAACCCCAATCATGTTTGCTCAAAGCGATACTTAAACCAACACCACCCCATATTTATATGTCTCGAGTATATTACCTTAAACACTTGAACTAAGGATCATTGGTAGAATTAAATAAGCGTAAAAAAATTAATTTGATAGTTTTTATGCATATAACCTACTCATCTGCATTAATGAGTACATAATTTTAAAAATATGAACCATCAAAAAAATAATTAAATGAACTAGATTTTTTAATTTTGTTCTTACAATAGTTAGTATTCTCTACGTAATAATCATCTTGTGTGTGTAGGGAGAGAGAGGGAGAGAGAAAGGAGAAATTAAGGAGTGTTCACCAAAACTTTAAATATGTTTTGTGATCTGTGAATCATATTATACACTTGTATCTAATGCTTTAAATAAATCGTCTTATTTTCTTTATTTCATTATTTTTGATTATCTACGGTACACAATGTGTAAGTGCATTATGCGATATTAAGATAGTCACATTTATGGAAAACATAATTGACATCTGTGTGTAAAAGATATAATGTTTTCACATAATATACATAACTATAATGATGATTCCACCCAAATATTAAAACATATTATATGCTGGTTTAAAAACTCATACACTATTCAGGTTGAATAAAAATATTAAATTAAAAACTTACTAATCAATATTCATAAATTATAAAGTTATTATTTGAGATAAATATAATTGAAATTATGTATAATTAACTAACTCAAATAGTAAAACAATAAGATCATTTTTTTAAAATTTTGTCTTTAAAAAAGTTGTTTAAAAAATTGTTTTTTAAACATTTTATTTTTTAAATGATTTTTAAACACTTTCTTTATTTAAAAAAAGTTTTTTGTATTAAATTTCATCATTCATAAAAGTTTGTTTTTTAAAAATTAAGTTTTTTAATAAAAAGAAGTGTGTTTTTTATTAAATATTTGTTTAAAAAATTAGAAAGGATATACAACATAATTAGCATTTAATATTATTATTAGGTAGTTGACTTGCTATGATAGTGACATGTGATAAAATAATTATAACAAGATTACATGTAACAAAATGGTTGTGAAAAGAAGACATTAGGATAGATGTATATGTACCAATGAATAAACGCTAGTATTTATAATTAATGTTTATTTGTTTATGTTACATTAGTTAACATCAAACGTATTATTTTTCGGCATAATAATAATTATTGATTATTTTTTCAAATTCATTATTTCCAAAATTAAATATACGTAATCTTCACTATAATACTGTGTCAAAATGTTTTTAATTAGCGTTTGGTAAACGAGAATGAAGGGTGGAATGGAATGAATCATTGAGGGTGAATGAAAAAAACATGTTTTGTCAAGGAGGTAATGAAATGAGTTATTACAAAATTAATTTTATTCTTTCAAATTCATTCTATCTACACTCTCTTCTTTTTTTTCGTTCAGTTCCTTCATTTATCCTTAGTCACCAACACCACCCATCCACCTACCACAACAACCACCACCGGCCACCAAGATCGATTGTCATCGGCCAACCCCACCACTACTAGCCACCATCACCGACAACCACCACCACCGACAACCACCACCAATTACGACCAGCGGACCCCAGCACCACAACCACCATCACCGCCTACCGCCAGCGCCGCCCACCATCGCCACCACCGTCAGCCCACCACCGTCGTCGCACCACCGCCGCCGCCACAGCCCACCACCACCGTCGTCCACCACCTCCCACAACCGTCGCCGCCCACCATCGCAACCAACCACCTGCCACCACCACATCGGCAACCACCACTGGCCATAACTATCATAACCACTTTTGTATTCTATTTATTTATATTTTCCTTTCTAACAAACAATATAAAGTAATGATTTATTCTATTCCTAAATAGCAATCAAACTGGATAATGAAATGTGATAATTCATTTCATTCCTTCATTCATTTCATTCACTCATGCATTTCATTATCTCATATCAAACAGACCCTTAGTGTGTGATTTTTAGAATGATATCCAATAATAACACTGTTATATGTTCTCTTTTAGGAAAATGTCATAAAATAGAAATCGAGTTTTAAAAGTGTTCCAATTAGATTATTCATACGTATTATGCCGAAATTGAGTCACTAAACAATCAAATCAAGTCATCATCGAATTTATTTGTATTTTGTCAAGAGAGAAATGGAGGAGAGATGTGGGGGTCAGGACTTTCAATATATGTAATTATATTAAAAAAATTAAATAAACATGTTAATTATATTTAAGAAAAACCTCAAATCCGCATCAGTTCACCACTCAACTTCAGCATAAAAAAAATCTAACTAAAACAAAAAAAAAAAACATGTTAAGACCTATAACTCAAATAAAAATAAAAGCTAAGTAACTTAATTGGAACGTTTTTTAAACTTCCAACTTTAATCAGCAAGCTTTAAAGTTCTTTCCCCTTTCTTTTCCAAAACTTACTGTGTTACACCCCTACTTTATCCTTGGGCGAGGCCTATAGCTCTAGCTACTCTAATGAACCACCTAGATGGACGAAATGAAATAGGCTTGTTGGTCAGATATGAGTACCCACAGATCTACTGGTTGAGTTTATTTCCCTCTTTTTCGTTCTATCTAATAGTCAGTTCTCGCCCTTCTTCTGGCTTCACTCAATAGCTATTCTTTTCCCTGATATTGATAGGACTTACTAGCTAGCCGATATAAAATCACAAGTGAATTATTACATGTTTAATGGTTGTCATTTAAACTCATGGATATTTGTATTTGTGTTTGCGTTCGTGTAAAGATCATTCAACACATAAATAATTTAGGTAAATAATTTCTAAATCCAATTGATTCATTATATGGTCAGCCTACGTAACCATGTTTATCCCTTATTGCTCTTTTATATTAGTTTTTTAATTGAAAACGTTTATATGTTATGTGTGATGTATGATTAACAAATTTATATATTAAAATAATGTAAGTGAAATATCTCTTTATCAATATCTTAACATATATCACATTAAGTTAAATGGGCTGATGTATACTTAGGTCATAATGTCATATCTTGTACGTCGCTAGCCCAGTTTTTTCCGTGGCCTTTTATTATCCAGCCCATGTTAATTAGTTATTGATATATTTATTGTTCTTCACAATTTAACTCATCGTTTTTATCAGTATGACATGTATATATTTATTAAAGAACTCAAGTGTATCGCATCAAAATTGTATATTTCAAATGAGATATAATTATTGATGACTTTCTAACTCTTTTTCTATTGAACTTATTTCATCAGTATTTAGACGGAAAAAAATATATAAAAGTGAAGAAAAAATTTATAATATCTGCTCATATGTGGTGTAAAAAAGTGAATTGTAGTTTGTTTGAGAAACTATAAAATAAAACTTAGTGAAACATTAATTAAAAACAAACATTTAACTTTATTTGAGAGAACACTACTAGAAAAGTATATACTTGTGACC